>JABVXV010000053.1:0-294638 GCA_013365325.1 Dipetalonema caudispina | reverse complement strand
AAATCTTTAAGATGGACAACAAAGAACGTCTACTCCAAGCGATATATGACGGATTCATAGCATTCCATGACTGCCTTGTCTGGCCTTCCTCATTTCCTACATTGCGGCTCGCTGCATTGTTGTTCTTTCAATCACTTTTTCTGCGCAGAATTTACTGATTCCTTACTCCACTTGACATCAAATGTCCAGAAAAGCCATTATTCCACTTGTTGATTGCCCTGAGTGATAACGGAACCTCGCGATTGGAAGGGCAGAATAAGGTTGCAAAATACATATTCATTCCTCCGCACTATTTCTTTGTTAGGAAAATTTTTTGCAAAGAATTCCACCTGTACTCATTCAACTTGAGTGAATAATACAAGCCTCGGGATTGAAGGCATAATCCGCTTTCCTCTTGCCATCTCTTTGACACTTTCTCGCAGTTATTTGGCAGGTGTGGAAATATATTGTTAAAAATTGTTGACAGTTTGATGATGAAACTTTGAAAAATTTTATAACTCATCAGTTTGCTATTTCTCAACAAGTGTTTAAGGAAAAGTTTGAGGATTTTGAAATCAAGAAGAATCGCTGTTCGATTTTTTTGCATACGCTTTTGTTCCTCTCTTCCTGTCACCTTTATTTACTGCTTAATTTTATCAGTTGAATAAGATAAACTGAATATTTTCTCTCACCACTCATTTTTCTTCAGTGAAGCAGCACGATAGAATCTTTTTTTTTTAAACAGTACGTTTGATAAATGCAATTCCTTTTCGAATTACCAAATTTATTTTGCTTGCGATGAAATTGTTATCCAAAGGGAAAATTTTGTTATAGCAAAATCACATGAAGCCTTATCCTTCCTGGAATCCAATAAATCCTGCTCTGAACTTTCGATCTTTTCACTGATCTATAAAAATTTCCGGGATTTTAGAATTCCCAGTGCAACTGACAATTTTCTTGTTTTTTTTTTTTGTTTTCTTTTTTGAAATGATACATTGTTTGTTGTTTAGCTTTGTAAAAAAGGTCAGTGTCGAGTTTGAACAGTAATAAAATTCTCGAAATTTCTCAGAAATCGCTTCAGTTATTTGCTTGAAACCACAGTGGTTTTCTAATAGTGTTTTTTTATTGATTATCGATATACCAAATCATTCGTTGAAATTCGACAATGTACCGCTTTTTAGTAAGATGTTTTTTTACTAAATGAAAAAAGCATTGTTAGTAAATATTAAATATGTTTGCCATCTCAGAGTGTACAAAAATTTAAATTCTCCGAAGAAAAATTTCAAATCTCAGTAACAGAAGTTTTCATTCTTGTTTTCCAAAGAAATCTTTTATTCGTCTTTAGAAATCAATTTTTAAAGATATCATACTTTTGCAAATTTTACAACAAGCTCAGGATAGAATTTCGGTCATCTTACTTTAGTTGCCATTCTCTGTGGAAGTAATACTTTTTGATAACCATCTGCAATATTAAAAGCACAATCGTTTGTGTTTTTACATTTAATTCATTAGCTAATTTACCTATCTTACGTGGGAAGGAATTATTTCAGAAATGTATTATTTTACAGTCTCTTACTTTTACAATCTCATCTTTAGCATAGCGGTGCATGCAACTTTCAAATTTCTTCTGAAGTTAGCTAGGCCTTTGAGTTTTTGAAATTTATTTGAGATTTACAGGCAGAAGTTCTTGCAGTTTCTTTGTTGTTCATCTTTTACTGACATATTATTGACTAGTTAGTACCGTTTTCTTGTTTCTTGAAATGTATTCAAAAAGGGATTGATCGTCGCTTAGTAGCATCGAAAAAGTGACTGTGTTTTAGACATCAACTATTTCATAGCTATCGAAGATCACGCCAATGTATGCATTCATGTATGTATGTTAAAGTAATTTCTTCAACTTTTTGTAGAAGACGATTGTTAAAGAAAGCCAATATAGAGGTGAAAGCTAAGTTGATTGATTCAACATAAAATTTTTCACCGCAAAAGAAAGTAATGTGACTCGCAGAAATGAAGTGATGTTTGGGGCATTTGATGGAAAAGAGTTCGGACGCTATCACGTCGCAAGGAACTTCCAGACGAGTAGCGTTGCTTTCATGTGGCACGTTTAGTCCACCAACTTATATGCACCTGAGAATGTTTGGTGAATATTTTATTCTGTTAATTCATTTGTGAAAGGATGTATCATTTATGTGAAGATTTTGGCTTGGAAAGTGGTTTGGAATTTTACTTACAGATAGCTTAGACTACAACCGGATATCACCAGAGATATCAATCCTATATAGCATTGCGAAAAAGTGCGATTAGTGCTATTTATAATTAAATATTGATTGATCTAAAGCTTCACTTAACAATTCCTCCTTAAAATATCTCTTTTAAGCTACATTTTGTTTGGCTGATTTCATTGGAAAATAATGAGCTTATTTGGTTGGTAAATAGTTTACTCAATTTTTATTAAGCGTCTTCTTTGCAGTTTCCTTCAAAAATTAAATAACAATTTTTCCTTTTTAGGAAGGAATGGGATAGGAGAAAGAAAGTAAATTTTCTCGTTATAATGCACGAATAAGTTAGGAATTTCACTTCATTGAAATTGCCAGGGAATCTCTTTGGAATTTGTTAGAAATATTTGAAAAAAGTACTACAGAGCGTGCACGCGACTACCTCAAGAAAATACATGGATGGGAGGTCATTGAAGGTATTATGAGTCCAGTAGCGGATAGTCTTGGTCGACCTGATATGGTACCGGCTAAACACAGATTAAAAATGGTAGAGTTGGCTGTCAAATCATCATCTTGGATCAGGTATGCTACATTCATCCATCATCTTCAAATGTGATATTTAAAATCAAATTAATTCCTACAATTTGCATGAAAACTTTAAATTTCTCTTTGCAATATAGTAAAAATGTACGAAATTTGGTTTAAAAAGCATCTTAAACTTTCGAAGGATTTTTAAACCTTCGTTACAGAGCAGATGGATGGGAGTGTTCACAGGGTGAATGGATAAGAACAATTCATGTCTTGCATCATTTCAAGGAAGTACTTAATCATAAATATAAAAATGAAAATTGCAAAGTGCGATTACTACTGCTCTGTGGTGGTGATGTTATCGAAAGCATTACGAAGTTGGCCGTTTCCGACGTTATGCTGTGGAATACCAAGCAGGTTTACTTGTTTCCCTATTTTTTAATGCAAACGATACCGCCATAATATGAAAGTATGAATTTCTTTTTCAAAATAGAAAAGGACGAAGTGCTGTTTTCGAAACATTATAATGCACTGAATTACTAAATTTCTTTCCATCTTTCTTTTCCAGAACAATGAACGAGCAATTAATTAAATCTTAATAAATATAAATTTTTAAAATTCAGATCGAAGAAGTTGTCCGAGATTTCGGTGTGGTTGTACTGATGCGAGCAAACACTGATCCTGTTAGCGCTATCTATCTTGCAGATGTACTCCATACATACCAGGTATTCATGTCTTAAAAATTCATAAGCAGCTAACTTTTCAACGATAGAAAATTCAGGTGAAAAATGCAATATTTCTTGCATTGTTCGCGCTTTTCAGAAGAATATATTTGTGATTGAAGATGAAACTTGTCCAAATGATATCAGTTCGACACGCTTAAGGTGCGCATATTTCTTTTTTGTTAGTGCTAATGGCTAACATTTCAACTTTTCAAGAACTTATATATTCTGCAGCTTTCATTGCATCATTATTATAATTGATTTAATTACGCTAAGTCACTTCAGGTATAATTGCTACATTATTTTAGACATAAATGTTAACCATTTCGATGCTGGGAAATTATTAGATTTAAAAGCTATGAAGTTAATTTCAGAACAGCTATTCGGCGGAAAGAATCGATACGGTACTGTACAAGTGATGAGGTTATTCAGTACATTGAGGATAATTCTCTGTACGGAGCCACATCATTACCAGCTATGTAAATTTTAAATCTGTAATGAAATATAAGAATAACGGAGCAGATATCTTGGACGTGTGCGGGATGAATGACGGGCAATGCTGTTGTATCCGTTATCTTGTAAATATATTGGAAAATTGAATTTCATTAGAAACCCAAAGACTTTTTGAACTTCTATTAAAGAACTGGAAATGAAGATTAACAGCGAAATATAACGATTCAACTCTCCATAAAATATAAATTAGGCAGACGTTTCTTCTTAAATTGAAACTATGACAGTTTTTTTCGTGATACCAATTTCAAGAGAGTGGGAAGTTTAATGCCTTTGAAGAAGATCAATTATTGTTGATAATCTTATCAGCAGTTGATATATTGATTAAAAATAAAATATTCCAGGATAAGTATATTCATCGGAGTTACGGAATAACACGGTAATGAAAGTTGAAAAAAAACTAAACCGCAGTCCAATGTAGTGAAATAAAAAGCATGAAATGTCTAGAAATATGGCATTGATCGATAATATAACGATATAGAAAGGTCGGAATAATAATAATAGTGGAACATAATAATGGTTAAGGGTAGTTGCGGCAGAGGACTGATACTGTTAAATGGAAAAACATTTGATTAAACCGAATTCGAATTTGAAATGCAAAGAAATGCTCATGATTTTGAATAGTTCCAGGCGAATGAAACTGCAGAATATATGTAAATCAGCCAGTACATCAAATATATCGGCAAGTAGTACTAATGCTTCTTTTGGAAACTTTTTAAAACAACCGAAACTTAGTCTTTTACCGCGAAAGCAGACAATTGTAACCACTGAAATAGATAATCACAAAGCACTTCGTGCCGATTCCCCAGAGGTTTGTTTACAAGTTATTTTATAAAGTTTTGAATTTCAAGTTCCGTTTCAAATTTAAATTTGATTTGTCTAGATTTCACTCTTTTGATTGACACTGAGTGCCATAACCGGCGTCATAGTTTAAAACAAAAATGCTTTTTCAATATTCTGAAACACACACCAAAAGCGGAAAAGATGAAATAAAGCTGAACAAGATGAACTGCACCATTCTTCATACAATTGTCCCGCCCTTGGCGGAATTTTAAGGAGATGGAGTGAGAAATTTATATAATGGTTTGATGGTTTAAAAAAATTTATTTCTCATACTTAAGAATAATTTTTCATATTTATTGTTCATACTCGATAATTCAACTTTTCTCAAATATTTTAGATCATTCCAAGGTTTTCCTTCCCAATTCCAATTTTTATAGGATGAGAAGCAATCATTTGTCCTGGAGCCAAGTCCAATTTGGTGTCCTTCAGGTTCCCTGCCTGGACGTTCATTATTAACTGAAAAACTTATTGGCACCACTCATCCACTGTCACAATTACAAAAATCCCTGCCACTTTTAATACAAAATAAACAGTGCACAGTTGAAACTAACAACGATATAGCGGTATGTTGAAATATCATTCCTTCCTATAATTATTTTAATGCAGATTTTATTCAGTTTCAATAATAGCACATAGATGAGTACTAAGGATTCTTAGCTCTAGTGGATTCAGAAACTTTTGCGCCGCTTCTAGCTGTTCTAAATTTTTTACTGCTCGTTGCTACAGGTACCAAAACAATCCAAACACGCACATTTTCGGTCCTCAGAATCTCCAGATTATCATAATTTGGATAAACTGTTAACTACAAATACTGACTGGGCTGAATATCTTGATGTCAAAAAAGGTTATGCTTCAACTTCAAAGAACTCTCTTCAACCTAGAATTTTAACCTTGTTTCCTCTTTCACCGCCGTAGGAGTTTTATCACCATGATATGTCCGAAGTGCACATGCGTTAAAAGCCCCCAATTGTAAAAATTATCACAAATTGTAGTATTTAGAGCTGAGTTCATTAAAAAATATTTGGTTGTGACAAGTATTGGCCTTTATATAATCTTTCATCTTAATTCTCGAGCGTGTATTTTGGATCTATCTTCGTATAATCGTTTAAAATTGTATGTAAATGATAGCAATGATATCTTCGTGGTTCATTTGTATATATTCGTGCGGTGACGCATTTCCCAGTTTTTACGGTTTTACTTGTAAATCTCTCAAGTATTTGATATGCCATGCACTAAATGCTTTTTAAATTTTGATTAGAAAATTAGCTTGTTGCTTAATCATATTTTATTTCCTTCTTTTCAATGAAAATTATAACGGCTTTTTTGTTATCCAGTAGCATTCAAATGAAATTATTAAGTGCCTTTCTACAGCCAGGGTTAATGTTCAAAGTTTGCAATAATTTGAATCAGATTTTCAGAATTTCGAATTGAAAATTATAGCCCAATAGATTTAAATATAAAGTCTACTACTAAAATTTTCAGACATTAGTCAAAATTATCTTTTCAGAATGTGCAGAAGAAATAGAGGAATTGAAGACATCGCAGATTACTGATGCGATCGGTGAGCAAGTTGATTTGCAAATGAAAATGCCAGAATCAATACAGGTAAAGAATTTGAAAACTTCACTCTTCTCATTTTTCTTTGTATATACTAAAAAGGATATCTTTAACCATACATAAACTGCAGAAAATGTTCAAAATAAATTGTGTTAATGCATTTTATATATTTTGTATCAAAAAAGTCTAATTCTACACAATTTTGTCACAGACTTCAAAATTTTGATTTTAAATATGTGGAATGATTGAAGCGAAAGAACTATGGAAGGCAAACTAATCGACGCTCGACAAGTGCAGTCTCACGTAGCGTTGGAAATTTGGCAACTGAACTCTCGTTGGGAAGAGAAGACAAAAGTCGTTCCTTGTCACATGTTCGATCTGAGGAGAGGAATGAAGAGAGTAATAATGTGACACTTGTTTATAGAAAGTATAAGTTAGCTTCAACTCCTGAAACTACCGTATAATTTTTCTTGTTCCATTATTTATTGAATGATTTTCTTGTGTTCCATTTCAGTCCGAAATTTTCCAGAGAGCCTTATAATCTTTCTCAGTATAAAATTACAACTTTAAATTGTCTGAAAAGATGCCCAAGTTTCAGAAGTGTGATCAAAATATTGTAATGAATCTACCTAATGTCTTTCATGAATACACGATCTATGCAACTTTATCACAGTAATGCGATAGTGTGAATTCGCGAAATAAAATTTTCGTGTTGTGTGATTCATTTAAATTTGTCAGGGATCAAGAATGCGGGATTGTTAAAAATTCATATGAAATAAATTTTATTGATTCGAATTGATTATCGTATACGTTATGCAAATTATAAACTCTTCGTAAATAAAATTTATTGTACTTACCAATATGGCAACATATTTTCTACAAATGATTATAGCATTATTGAAACTATTTGCAGATACATAGGTATGTCGTGTAAGTTTTACGAAATTACAAATGGTCAGTTATTCAGAAGGCACTTCCATCTATTCTGATTGAATAACCATTTACTTACTATCATTGTTGCAACCATAACTATTTTCCCATCTTTCGCATATTCGATTACCTGCAAAATTTTGGTTCGATAATTACACAAGGAATTGCTAAATTAAAATTATAAACGGTTATTTGAATGAAATTAATTCTTTCAGCTGACATTTTTTGATTATTCATCCATCAGAATGTTCCGACATAACAATGAAACTTCGGATTTGGAAAGCAGATAATCTGTACTGCAAGTAGGGGATAGAGGGATCATAGGTTGATGTTTATTTTCATCAATCTATATGACGATTTACCTTAGATTGACAATTTTTCAAAGGAAACATGTTATTTACCCTGAAACACTTCTCGTTGCTTACCTGATAATGTTGTTGATGCATTCACAAGCGATTGTGATAAAGGTGGTAAACTGATATTTATTTCTGTTACACTGTGTAGCGTGGGATTGATCTTAGAATGATAATTTTTCAAGGAAAACTTGCTGTTTATATCCTGAAACATTTTTCCTTGCTTTAGAATTTCCAAAATAATATTTTGAAGTTTCTTCTACCTTCAAAGATAACATATACTCTCTCTGGATTGATATCTGATATCTGTCAAGCTTCGTTCAGATATTGACCTCCACCCATTATCTTGTGCTGAAAGGTTGTTTTATCGTCCCTGTCTGTCCATCTTAAAGACAGAAGAAACGGAGGATGAATTTCAGACACTTTGTGATAGTTGTTTAAAAAGTAGTTTCAAAGTCCTACCGATATAAATTATTTGAATATTTCCTCTAATACTAACATGTAACAGTGGTAATGATGATTTTGAATTTCTGGCTGGTGATGAAGTACTATTTTGCAAAGTTTGTACACATCGCTGTGCGTATAACAAAAATTTCTGCTTAGCCTGCAAATAATACACTTTCATTAGCGAAAGAATGGGATTTCCATCAATGTTGTAAGGATCTAAATCTTCCATTTACATTTTCCATCTTCATGAAATAGAGTGAGAAGTGTATTGCTCAAACAGCAACAGGTACATGTGAAGTTATCAAATAACCCTACATATCAGATTATCCTAAATTTCAATCCATAAATATGTAATATATTAAGAAAGGAGTTTCATCATCACCTTATAAATGCTGCTGTATGTATTCCAATTATTAAACGGTGGTGCAAACACCAAATTTGAGGAAACTCGATCGCGCAACCGTTTCACTAGTCGTAAACGTCCCTTTTTCAACATCCTGTAAAGTATGCATTTACCCGAATGATAAATTTGCATTCATTGATTTTCCTGTATGATAATTTAAATTCCCAGTGCGATACTATTGAATATGTTTTTTTGAATTCGTAAATAACTTTTTTTAATTCCTAAATATTTCTATATTTCTTACAAGCTCAATCTTAATCTTCTCCATTTTTCATATGAAGGAAGTGCAATTCATATTTTACTCAACAGAAAGCAATTTGTTAGAAAGGTAAAATCCTACATTATTTTCATATTCAAAAGGATCGATTTAAAAAAAAGTAAAGAAAAAAAATTAAGTGAAAAGATTACATAGAAAACATGTATCGTTCATTTTTTCGGGCTAAACTTTCTGCAGTATAACCCATTAGATTTTTTGTACGAAATGCTTCGATACACCATCTCCTTGACAATTCCTCTACCAGAAATTTCAACAAAGATGACTGCGAGTACATTGCAGCATACATTAATACTGTATTACCCATTTTATCAGCTGCCGTAAGATTCACATTTTGCTGAAAAAATGAGCCTTAATTTATAAGTATAATCCAGAGAAAGTAAGAGTATACCTATTATCAAGATAATAAAATGCGATCCGGAATAAATGAACAATAAAAGTTAACGAAATGACATTTTCTCATAAATGAATTCTTATGGTAATACATTTCCTCCCTGCTGACAGTAATTCTAAGCAAAGTGAAGTGATTAACTTGAATTTCTTAACTGCTATAGAAGTAAATCAAACAAATTAAAGTAGCCAAACCAAGATCAAATGCTGAGCAACGGTATCATTTCTCATCAGACAAGCTAACATCAGCGGTGTACGCAATTGCCTTTCATCTGGCTCAGATGGATCACATCCAGAACGAATCAATAAGTTTATATAACGTACCTGCAAATTTATCATTAACTCTATTTCTTGGATATTTCCACTTATTGCTAGACTAATTTTCTCTCAAGAATACGACAAACCTGATTTGCCTTATTTAGTTCATATCTTATCACTGACATGATAAGAGTTTCGCCACGAATATTCTTCTCTTTGACATTGAAATCCACAAAGCTTTTTTCCAGTTTTTGTGGTAAATATTCATATTCCGTTCGCTAGTAATTTCTTTTGATTACACATTTGTAATGTAAGAAAATTATTTCTTTTTCTACATTCATTTCTTATTGTCCTTTTACAATGAAGAGGAAAACTCTAAAAATGTGAAACGTATATGGAAAGATCGAATGGATCAAATTTGCTATGATGAATCTGAATAATTTGAAAAAGAAACAAACATGATTGAAGACACTTTTAGTGCGTAAATTATCCAATCTTGCATGAAGCCATTGTTCACAAGCCATATGAGCAAGGGGTTTATTGTGAGATGGTGTCGAATTCATTACACCTTCCAGTAGATTTGCTGAGGAATTCTGGATATTTGAGTAAAGAATACCCATCGAGTAACTTTGTATACGGCATTATCTGAATCTCATAGGGAAAACTATCCCTTCTAACAGTGTTGCATAAATTAAACTGTTAGAGAAGATAACTATCAAGGCGATCCATTTCAGAAATAAAGAAACCAATAGAGGAGTAGAAGTAACCAATTTTTCATATTTTGTTACTCGAAAAAAAAAAAAAAAAAAGAAATTGAAAATCTTAGTTTTCCACTCAACTAAGCCAAATGCTAGTATTGGGAACTTATCCAACAACAGTTGGAAAGATTTATAATTGGATGATATCGCTTTCCCAATTAGATTCATGATGCAAGCATCAAGCCAATTAATTATTTCTTTCCCTTAACATCTCGCTTTTTTCTACATAGCCCTCAAATACCGCCCCTTCTACCATCCTCTCACCTGTAACTATCTATCTGTATATGCAAATTTTTCATTTAAGCATACGTAGTCATCATCGTATGCCTAAATGATAAGCTGTATTATTGTCTCGTGACATATTTTCTGAGATTCTCTTGAGTATGAGTGTGAATTTGTGAAATTTCGGAGTTGAAGATTATGTTAACATGATTAGACTCTCACAAAACTTTGATATTTGAACTCAAATTATAAATATGTAGGAAAAAAAACTGCTCTGTAACTAACTGAAAAATTTCTATAAAAAATTGTTCAAATATTGATTTTTCTTATTTTATACGTGGAGCTTCCAAAACGAATTTTTTACTTCTACCAGTGGTTATAAACTCATTTATTCTCCCAATTACTCACAGCATACTTCTAATATTATGTAACTAAAGAAAAAAATCTTAATTACTCAAATTGGCAGACACATATTTTACTATATCGAAGAATATTAGGAAAGGAAAAAGTTGTCGTCCATCTTCAATGCATTATACGATACATAAATTTTTTTTTAGAAATTTGCAGAAATTTTGTTGAAAGATTATTCCATAATCATAATTTGATGCCTTACAATTCCTATCAACAAAGTAATAAAATCGATTGACGGCAATTTTCAAAATGAATTCCATACAATTTGTTACACCGAAGGGATGAAATGATCAGTTTTTTAATTCTAAAGATTTTCATGTAATTTTACACGATGACTGTTTACCTTATGTAAAGCAATAAGAATTGCACCATTTTGGGACTAGCAAGTGCCATATGTTCACTCCAATTATTGACCTATGAGACTAAGAGGTGTAACAAGAAGTTTATTTTAAGCTTAATCAATTACGATACATAATAATGAAACTTAATTACTAGTCTTGGAGCAGGGAAAAATCAAGCATTATAGAAGGGAACAGTTAGCAAAAGAGTAGCAAGAACTGAATTTTTTAGGTTAATCAAAAAAGAAAAGCTTTAGATTTATGTAGAGTATCCGAAATGAGGGATTTTGGTAATCTACAAAATTTGTAACAAACAAGTAGAATTTCTGTATTTTACCACTTTGATAAGGTTTCTTCGAAATTATTACCTAAAAACAAATACACATAATAGGCCTTTGGATTTGAAAAAAAAGGAAGGAAGAAAACAAGAATTTTAGAAGCAGTGAGAAGGTTACCGATGAAGTAAGTTCACTGGAAATGGGTAGCAACCATAAAATGCTTGAAGTTTTAATGCACTTTGTCAATAGTGATGAAAAACATATATGCCAGCTAACTTTTTTTTCCATCACAGTTATCCAACGAAGTCTTTTTTGCTAGCATATGCAGCTAAATCATCAATTTGTTCATTTCATATTGAAATTTGCCAAAGGAACTAAGTTGAAAATAGTACTACTCTCTCGTCAACGATTTATTGCAGAATCTAAGATAAATCATTCAGCTTAGAATCGAACACTTTGATTGTTTGTGCATAATTGTGGTTATGAAAGTTGTTCTGTGAATTGAAATTTGAAAATTTAAGCAAATTGATTCATAGGGAGAACTTTTCTAAATTATGAATCCCATTTCTTTGGGAAAATTCTCGAGACAAAAAAGTTTTTGAAGGAACTTTAAAGTAGAAACTTAGATTTTTTACTTTTTTAGTAGAGTACACCTGCAAATAAGACGGATAAGACGATAAGATGGATCCTTCCTTTTCTTTTACCTATAAAGGTTACGGCGATGACAAATATCGTCTAGATTTTCGATTCATGGTCTCTGTATAATTATGTTTAAGTGAAATAGTAGAACAAACTGTATGAATCAAAAAATCACGCAGAGTTTATCGTGAGACGGAAGGAAATCCCTGTGCAAATTAGAATGCTGTGGAATTTTTGGCTTCCTTATTTGGTTGATTTGATGAAATTGAGCAGAAAAAATCGTGAAACTTGTCAAGTGTGGGAAATCTTCGAACTATTTCAAGAAATAGGTATTGAGAGAACCTAAATAAACAGTATTCACTTTGCTATCGCGATATGATGGAAAGGGAAATACGTTTCAGTTGACTAAATTAGCTAATAAAAAATTCCTTGACAGAATTGCTTTCTGCGCATTGCTATTTATTGATTAATATTTAAGCCTACAAAATGAATTGATCTTCATGAATTCGAGTACAAATTAAAGAATTATCTAAAACATTAAATTTGGTCATTTGACAGTTTTTCCACATCACTTGCAAACATTACACAGCACAACTACTTGTCATTTAGCATGACGCAATTCTATGAAAAAGAAGTTAGCAAAATAACATACAGAATATTTGCATGAACAATTAAAATTAATAACTGAAGCAAATAACAGTTGGAAGAGGATAACTTTTTATTTGATGAGTAATATGTTGTTCAATGGGAACGGTTAATGGGGAAAGGGTAATAAAAGGAAGAAAATTTGCGTTATAAAGTATGACTAATCTTTATGATTTCTGAACTAAAATAGATATCATTTAGTGTAATGACGTAGCTTAATTTTGTTGCAAACAATTATGAAAAGCATTCCTTTGTTTAGTTACAAATTTTTTCCTCCTAATCAATAAATATTGATTTTCGGGCCTTTCTTATATGCTAATTTTTACCTTTTTAAATCAATTTTGGGCAACAAATGAAGAACTAATTATATGAATGCAAAAATGTGTTCATCCATCGTATATGATATTCAAGTTTAAGTTATTGTTTACTTTCAATTTACTTAATCAACCTTTTCATTTAATGAACTAACCTACTATATTGATATCAACTCTTCATGATTCCAAAGATTTCATGCTATAAAAAGATTTATGAGGCAAAGAAAATATGCGTGGTACTTGACACATATTGAATAAGATGATTACACTACTTCCTTGACAACCGTAATCCAATCTTTTTCGTTGTAACTGGAAACCTTCAAAGTTCATTTTTAAGAAACACGCTACACATGTAAACCAAATATTCTGTTCAGAGAAACTATGGAAAGATGCAGCAAGTTAACGATTGCATTCTTCGTCTGAAATTCAGACCATCTAATTGGTAATGAGAATAAACAAATCCGTCATATTTTAAAGATGATTACAAATTGGAGGTGAAGAAATCATTTGTAAATTTTAAATTACACAGTAAATCCAACAGCTGAAGCATTATGAATTGTAATAATATAGTAAAGCTATTTGTGGAAATAATTTCACGTGATCTGAAATACTACGAGGAATTATTATTGAGATATTTTGCTTTCAAAGAAATTTACAAGCATAATTTAGCAAAACGAAGAATAGAGATATCAGAATTACAAATTCTACAAAAATTAAAATCTCTAAGAAATTTTCCAGAAAAAGAAAAAATAATAAATTCTTACAACCGAAACAAAATGCAAAATAATAATGGATCGTTGCAATCTGCACAGAAAGTACCCTTTTTTTTGTGCAGTTTTCTAAAAAACGAAGAAACAAAATGCCTGAAAATCGAAAGGGATTAATTTTCTACTTTATCATTATCACACATTACCAATCTCAAAGATCTATGTAATATTTTCTGCGGTTGTGCGACAATCCTGAACTACAAGTTTATAGCGGACCATTGTATTGGTATGATTGGACTGAAAAGCTGCTGGGCTGTTGGGAATGGGCGCCAGAACTAGGCATGTGCATTGCAGAGGAGCAATATCCTTGAGAGTGTAACTTGAACTTATCATCTTTTGACATTAGATTAGTGGTGTTTGTACTGGCTGCATAAAATGGCGGCTGAGCAGGGGCAAAACGAGACAAAGCCGCCGCATTATTTGATGTCGTTGGAGTCATCAATTGAGGGAAAGTATGTTGCAATGGTCCCTATAAATTAGAATTTAAATTTTAACAGTAAGTCAGTTGAAAAATAATACAAAACAATCATAGATCTTAAAGAAATAGAAAGAGCTGTAAATCCATCTAATATGGCAAGAAAGAAGTGTGCCGAATCTTCTCAAAATTCGACTTAATATTAAATTATTTTAACTCATTTATACAGTTGCTACTCGCACAGTTTTTTTCTTTTTTTTTTTTTTTTTTTTTTCACAAGTAAAAACTAGTAAATAAACAAGAATTACTTGTGCTTTTAAAGCCCAACCAAAAGCAGTATTCGGATTTCTCGTAGAATAACCTTGCCAAGATGACGAGCCATAAACATCGTCAAGCTGAGATAAAATTTGAATGCTTAAAAGTTAGATTTTTCGAATAAATTTTTGTTAACTAAAATAAGAATTCCTAGTGACGTGAAGTTAAGTAGAAAGAAGCTAAATTTTAGTCAAATTAATATAAAAATATTGATACCTGTGGATGAGTTGGTAAAAGGGCTTGTGGAAAACAACCGGTTGGTTGAAAGCTCTTGAAATCAGGAGTTAACAAATGGCGCTCCCGCTTACGCCATTTTGCTCGTCTGTTTTTAAACCATACCTTTAAAAAGAAGCACAGCCGATCATTCCAGTAAGCTATTCAATAATTCAATCAAAATTAAAACTTGTCAAGCAACGTAAATAGTATTTAAATTGTTTGGATTCTATAGATAAATTTTACTAAATAATTAATCAATAAATGTGCTAACTAATGGTGAACATTAGCCAAACAAAAGTGAAGAGGTTAGAAAAAATATCAAGAGGGCTAAGAAGGATAGGCAAAGTCGAACAATTTAATCTTCATTAAGTTTCAATTCTGTTTAAAGTTAATTATGTATTATCTTTTCAGAAATCCAGTCCATTTCATAATTCTAATGTACTGTTTCATAAATCGCATGAAGGCTTAAAAAATCGAAACACACAAAACGATGATCTATTAGCCTATTTTAGAAAATATAAAAGCAGGAACTGATAGTGATGCTTTCAAGTATCAATAAAGACAATGCTCATTCATCTGTACCCTAAAAATGAACGCCATGCTTAGATTTCCAAAATATTAGTTACCGTAAGCTTTGAAAGACCATTGGCTGTTTGCAAAATATTTGCTCATGTTTTTTAATTTGCAATTATTTGAAAATATGCCCATTCTCAAACTTCAACCATCAATCACAATTTTCTTTAATGATAATACATTCTGTGAGATTATTCATTCAACATTCACCTTTAGAGAACGATTGATTAAATTAAAGCAAGCAACAATAAGTTCGCTGCCTTAGTTTGATTGTTGACAATGAGGAAACAAAATGGTAAAGGAAGCGCAGGAAAATCAAATTTTTAATTAAAATAGGGTTGTTGTTGAATGTAATAGTAATGTTGACGATATCAATAAAACCGATATGCTGACTGGATAACAATATTTGTGATAATAATTGTGGTAATGATAAGAACCATGATGGTGATAATGATGTTAAGAATGATGATGATCATCATCATGGTAACAACTACTCAGTGATGTTGATGATGCATTGATAGTTTAATCAGCAAAGAAGGACAGCGGTCTACGGCCGCTTGGGATTTCAATTCATTAGAAGTGACACAAATTGCACATTTCAATTATAGGGTTTTGGAAACTGCTACATCTTAAGGTTCTGAGGTAAAGACACTGTTTCGATTGTGACTAATTTAGCACAGCTAAAAGTCTTTTTTTATGAAAAAAAAAAGAAATGAAAACAAAATAATGAGAACTTTCAAAAATTACCAATAATTACATCATTACTTTTGATAAGAAATGGGTAATTATATAAAAAAAAATTTTTTTTTTTTTGGAAACATACACGAACTCGTGGCTCAGTAAGGCTGATCCATAATGCAATTTCTTCTCTTGTGGCCATGTCTGGGTAACGATTCCGTGAAAACCAATTTTCCAACTCTGTTAGCTGCAGGTCAATTGTTAGGATTATAAAACAGTAAGGGAGAATATTGTAAAACAGTAGGAGGAAATATTGCTCATAAGATACTATAATTTCAAAATATTATGTGGTCGACAATTTTTAAAACTTCGTTTCAAACTAGCACCATGTATTTCTCAGACAATGATTTTTCTTTGGCTTCATATTTTTCAATCAGGATATTGAAGGAAGTAACAGGAGATACGGAAGAACTTCGAGCATCATGAATTTACCTGATGACTTGTAAAATGGGTACGTTGTCTGCGTGGTTTCTGACTGCTGATCAAACAAGTATCCGGCGATGCATTCGAATTTCCATCACATTCAATACTTCCAGATGCTGCATCATACTCTTTTTTTCCATCTTCTACTACAAATGTTATACTTTTTTAAGCACCTGAATGAGAATAATTTCCACACTACCAAAAACGTTGGAAAAAGATGTCAACGAAACATCGAAAGTGATAATATATTTCTGGTAAGCACGCTCGTATGTCTCATAATAATTTGACTGAATCAGTACAAAATTTTTGTAATCAGATGATAGAGATGATCTGATAGTTGCGAAAGGATAATTTCTTTTTATGGTTTAGCAATTTTTTTTTAAATGAAAGGTACTTTAAAAATAGAATTTTTTATTTGAATTCAATCAATTCCTGATTCCAAAACAGATTGGTAACTACAAAAATGAATTGAACTGGTGGTGAAATTTTGTATTTGGATATTTTTGAACTGTTACGTTAAGGAGTAAAATTTTTTAGATACTAATAGGAATAAAACTATGCGTTTAAAAATTGTTTGATTTCAATTGTTAAAGGATAGTGATATTTAATAAAAAGTATTAAAATTAATAAACACAACAGTAGGATTCTTTTTTTGCAAATTTTTGAAGGCAAAAATTTCAGGTAAAAAGTAATGATAAAATATCCCAATATTAAATACCATCATAAAATATGCTCGAATGTAAATCATTTTCCAACATTTTTTTAGATTTTGAAAAGCTATGTAACACTTTTCAGGTACGGCAATCATGATGATAAGACGTTTGAACTTCATCAGTAGAACGTAGAACCTCTTCAAGTTACTTACATTGATTTTAGAAATAATTTGAGACAAACGAATATTTCAAAGATAAATTTAGATAAGTGAATTTCTGGGAAGAAAAAATCTAAAGTCGCTCATTTCATAATCCTTTAGGTATTCAAGTATTTTGGAATGAACTTAAAATTAGTAATAAAACATACTTTTCGGTAATTTTCCTGCAATATTATTTAGAACAGTAGCACTTTGTTCAATAGCACCAACATTTGCTAATCGATAGATATCATGTTGAGCGGTGGAGAAAATACTGGATGAGGAGCTAGATGGTGGTGGACAAATAGCACTGGTTACTGTTAGGGTACCACTGCTGGCAGCAATACTCAACGAGGTGTTATCAAACAGTAAAGTTGCGGCTGTTGTACTACTTACAGTGTTGGCAGCAACGTTTGAAGCTGCAGTTGCTGCAACAGCGGAAGCGTCCAATATGGAGGGAACGATGTCGGCCCTAATCAAATGTCCGGGAAAGCCTGGAAGATTGTGGGGCTGTTGCCGTTGTTCCAGATGATTTGCTTCTAAATCCATGACCAGAGGGAAGCTGTCGGGGTATTTCCTGGATTACATTTTAAAATACGTAAGACTTAGTGTAGCAACAAATTCACCCTAATTTAATTCTCCTGCAGCATATTTGGTTACCGCAAAGGAATCTCTGAACGGAACAGTTGTGATTCACCTCAGAGTCTTTCTGAATCCTGGTGGATTAGCCCTAACAATGAACTAGGCCACTAGGATGATCCTACCAATCCAGAATGACTTTACTACTCTGTTATACACATGCAAACAAACTGAACTAGGGGTTGGACCTTCTCATTTTGGTCAAATTATCCTATGGATTACTTTCGGGCATCATTTTCCAGGGTACGGTAGCTTCACCACTCCTCCTCATCTTCATTCCATTCTACTCGCCGATAATGTCCTTCCATGCATTTTTGCTAAAATCTTAGTTAAGAAATTTAAATGTAATTTCAATTTTAATTCTTCCTCGATCTTTAATGTTAACTCAATTTTCCACCCTGCATTTTCGCATACTGATAATTCCTTTGTGAAGAAATCATGATGAGACTCATTCTCCGTTATTCTTCTGGAATGTTCAGGATATTTCTTTAGTTTCAGATAATATTACTGAAATTCGCAGGTACTATCAGAAAACAAATTAAAATTGGAATTATTTCGAATTCCCAAACATTGCAAAATACAAAACCAATTATTTCCAAATGATTCCAAAATTTTCTGCTTTCTCGACAATTAAACATTACAATATAAGAACATGGGATATGATTCATGATTTTATAACCGCCATCATAAGAAGTAGTCACTTTGTTTTATTAATTTTTTAGTCCTTTAGTTTCAAGGAAATTTCGTGGACAGAATCGCGAAAAATCTAACCATAATAGGATCTGATTACTGTACGAATTATGTTGTTCATTGAAAGAATAAACAAATTATTTCATCTGCTGGCCAGGCAAACGTCAACTTGATTTCCAAATTATAAACATCCTTGCTTCAGTCCAAATTCCTGTTGCTGCCCTCTATAGAGACAAGGAGAAGAGGTCAATGAGTTCACCAAACAGATGACTTAAACTAGCTCAAATTTCTGCTTATTTCATACAGCAATATAGTACCCTCGGGTCGCAATTTGATGGAAATGGTATCAGATATAGATATAGCAGTTTTCCTTTTCTATTTTAGCAAGGAAGTGGTTACTGAGCTTTTAAAATGGATAAGAATAACAGCTAAGTTTAATAAATAATGGTCAAAGGTGTAATGAACATAGATGGCTTCCATATTTCAACATATTATTCACTAACAATCAGATGGATTCTAACTTTTTGCAATATCGAAAGAACTTAACCGTCATATTCTCTTTTCAGCGGTAAATTATGTCCAGTCGATCAGCCATTTCATTCGTAGTTGAACATTGTTACGCTCAAATGTAAAGTGGTAATATTCATTTTTTTTCTTTTTTTGGGAGAAAGAGGTGGAATATTTCACAGCATACTCAAGGAGATACAAAACTCCCTCGACTGAATATTAATTTACTTGATATTGGGAATTTTCAGATGAACATGAGGTCGGTATCATCCGAATAAGGCACACAATTCAAGATGCTGATAGTAGCCAGCTTGCGGATGACATATGGTTGCGGTGTTTAGTCTTTGTCAGACACGAAAGGCATGGCTAAGCTATCAAGCTATCAACTGTCACCTCGTGCACCAAATGCTCACTAAATGACATTGCGCAATCAGAGTTACACAACTTTACCGCACTCACATTTACGAAACTACTGAACCGTTAACCATTACTAAAAGCCATCAATCTTGCCACCCCAACTGCAATTTTCAAAATGACCGCTTTTCTTATCCCCACCATTTGCCTTCTGTGTAGTGACCCTTCCATTTCTCAGGAAAACAAATATCTAACCCTTGGAAGTTGTAATCATACATCCAAAAACTCTCACGCAACTGAAACTTGCAATTGTTCTGAACAACAAAAGGTAGTCCTGATTGTTCAACTGACCATTGCAAGATTTATTTCAAAGTTTTGTTTCTTGCCCATAATGCTCGTTTTACACGATTTAAAATATTGAAAAACCAATGAAAGAAATAAACTGCTCACAGTCAGCAAACTATTACTGACGTTTGACTTTACTACCATGATAATAGTAACAATTACGGGAATGTTGAATGACAACAGCATAAAGCAAGAATAACGTCTAGGAAAGTATGAATAACGAGCAGGGATAAGTTTAAGTTACAATAAACTTTAGGATATAACGAAAGAACATCAAGACTGAAACAAAACTATAGAACATCTACCTTAAAAACACCCCATTTGTAAATTGCTGGAAAAAAACAATGCTTATAAACGTAGATAAAAAAGTACATTCGGAAAAAATTAAAAAAATCAATATGACTCCCTCATAGTCAAATCAGCTGTAGTGATCTTGCTCACTTTTGGGACATTACGAATTGTTAACGATACCCTGAAAAAGTAAACAATCACCGTCCGATTATTCAGTGCAGCGTGTCCCCCAATGATGAATTTACGCCGAATACGAGCGTAAATGGCAGCACTGATAAAAATGCACGATTCCTGTACCGGATACTGTCTTATCAAAAGCATTTCAGAAAAACTTCATCCAAAATCAAAAACCAACCTGAGATCACGAGTAATGACTTCGCCGATGCGTCTGTTGGTACTTTCAATGTTAAAAATACCACTTGTGATGACATCAAATGGTCGTTCCGCAATTTCATGCAAATAATTTGTATATGCATCATCGCTAACAAGGATTAAGCTACGTCGCTCCAGTAATACAGAACCAACATAACGCTCTTCCTTGACATTATTTCGCTGCAAAATTTCATATCGCCCACTTAAATTTTCTCTGACTCTGCCAGATTTTGAACTACCAAGACTTAAAAACGGAATCCAGAAAAATCTTGACAGAGGTATAATAAACTGAATCGAACCTTCGGATCTATAGGTTTATAATAATCAATTACTGTGTCACTACCTAGCGAAATTGTAGTAACCATCGGATAGAAAGCAGGACCATCCGTGTGTGCCTAAAAAAGTATACAGTGATGTGGAAAAGTGCTTATCTACTTATCAAAATATAATAGCAACAAAACCTGTATTCAGAATCAGATATTTCGAAGATTTGAAGAATATATTTAACAGAACTGGAAACAAACCATGATGCCCTGTCCAGGACGATATTCGTTTATCAGTACATGATTTGGACGCCTATTGAGAGGAAACATATCACCAAGCGTCATTAGCTTGTCGATAGCAGAGTTAAGCCACTAAGAAAGTTTGCAAGAAGTTTAGTACTTTTATCAAAGCTGAATAAAAAAGTGATTAACTACTTGATTTAACATGAAAGTACTTTCATCTAATGGACACATCTTTGCAAGTGATATTGAAGATTGTCTAGAGATGTCTACCAGATATACCAAGAGTATTCTTCAATTGCAGCCTAAAACACCAGTAATTCCAATAAATGTATCGAAGTGTACCGGAGGAATAACGCCATCCGGGATTAGAAATTCTTTGCTCACAATACCACCCCAATTTTGTAAACGCCTGTTCAAAAGTTGCTGCCATTTCGGCTTCGGCGCTGAATACACTTTGGAAAGATAAAACTTCTCCTCTTCCTCGGTGATAAAATTTGGAACATATCGAATAGTTGGTGGTGCCTAAACAGTTCCTTGTAAAAAAAAAAAAAAAAAAAAGAAAAAAAAAATTCGAAGAAAAATAACTTAGAAAGAACAAAACGAGGTTAAAATGAAACAATCCCATACAATACGTACTTTACTAACCACAAATCTGCTAGAGGATGGACTGCTCCACGTACACGTCAGATTATTAACACGATGATTTCCGTCCGGTTTATCCAGGTTCATCCCTTGATCACGGCAACACCAGAACGTTTCTGCTTCTTCATCCATCTCATCCTCCAGAACAAATAGCATTAAATTCAACGACAGTCTCTTTTCAGAAATCGCATACAACACACTCCACATTCGAACTGATTCTACACTCCATCATCACCAAGAACTTCTACTCAGAAATTCTTTCTAAACAAAAACTAGTGGAGAACCATATGAGTGCCTTGACAACCGACATTCTTCCGTTTTGATTCTCTTTTTAGCAAATATCAAACAAAATCAACGAAGAAAAGAAGTAATCTTTAACTTTAAATAAAGAAAGCAAATACTGCAGGATTAACCATACATAGCCTCTGTTATGCATTAAGTGAGCAACAATAGAACACAGTATGTTTTTGATATGTTTAAAGACTTATATATCTTAAACTATTTAGGCAAGGAAAACATGAGGTGAAAAAAAAAAAAACACGCACCTACAACACATCTTGCTGAAAAACAATAACTGAATTTTCATTCAAAACAATTAATAGGTATACATGAAAGTGAGCAAACCAGCGGGCCGGTAACCACCTCTCCCGCCAACGAAAAAATGCTGACTTCTCGATTACGGTTATCGAGTCAACGAATACTTACTTTCCAGCCGTAACTGAAGTGATAAACATAGACAAGACCTGATTATAAGACATTAGAAATTTCACTTACAATAATGCAGAAATAAGTATGAAATATTCAATAATGTCAACAATTTCGTACAACTTTTAACTGTATAAATCAAACAAAAAATGGAAATTAGCACCATGAGAAGGCTGCAATTTATAACGAGATAATAAAGGATGGTAAATTCTAATTAAAATTCAAGTCATGACTACTTCCTACTCAATTAATATTGATTGTACGAAACTCGGAGAAAAAGGTAAGGCTAAAATGAATTAAAGAAAATGCATAATACTGCAATTTGAGATTCATTCTAAAGATAGTAATATTCCTGGATGAAAAATTATAAGCAAAACTGTCAAACCATTTACTACAAGCAAAACACCTACACACATACAATATCGGCTTTACAAGTCAAACACTTGGACAGACCACATACCAAGAACGTAAAATCTTCATATACAATCCGAATGAGGAACCATCTCCATGAAGTCAAATTCGGCAATCTCAAATACGTCTGGCATTCAAAATAAAATGTTCCAATGCTTTTGATGCAATTCAATATTTTCTAGTATTAACAAAACTATTTCCAAGTCCAAATTTTATACTTTTAAATGTGTTTTGCATTCAAAACGCGATGTTTCAATAATTTTACTGCAATTCAAGAATTCCACGTCACTAAATGATTGTGAATTGAATTACAAACCGGCTAACTGAAGGACTTGTTCACAAACTTTTTTATACAAGAAAGCATCACCATTGAGACGTTTTCGCTTAACACCTACTAATTTCTCCTTATTACCCATTTCAATCCAAACCACTTCCAATTCCACGGTCATCATCCGGTTGAATTCATCCTTTCTTCGACCAGATATTTTCCATCTACAATGAAGATAAAGAAATACTAAACAACGTAATATTACGTAGTCTATATTATTTGCTGTAAATTCGGGAAAAAAGAAAAATGGTCCAGAAAACAATGTCTAAGCCATCAGACTTCACCCTGGAACTGATGTCACCCATGAAGGCACTTATGACATAAATCAAATTCAATACCCATGCTGTTCTGTTATAATGTTTTGTTCAGCGAATACGCGCATCAGTTCACGACGTACACGATCTGGGTTCTTGGAAGATGTAATTGACACATTTACCATTGTCTGAAAAACCTTTTTTATGCGACGCACTGAGGAATGCTAAATTAGAAATTTTAAATAAACACTAGCTGCATAACATGAATTACATTTCAAGATAAGAGGAAAGGAAAGCACTGCTAGAACAACAGCGATTTAATTTATTGGGAGTGTACGAATTATGAATGACTGTTAAGTAAACAAACCTTGGTTTGCTTTAGCATTTCAGGTTGGTTATTTTTAACTTTGCGCGGTGTCAACAAATTGATCATTTTATCAGCTTGCCTCTCCAGTGATGCGAAAACTCGTTGACGAAGATGCGGTGTTTTGGATGACGATCGTGGAGTGCGTGCTGGGCATGTTGTAGTACCCTGTACAGGGGTAAGTGGTGAAGTTTCACTACGCTCCATAGATCGAGACCTAGAAATGACGCTACTTAAAAAAAAAAAAAACTAACTAATTGAACCATAAGAAGGCTAACTTTAAAACTGACACGAACCTCATCTTCGCAGAAGGTGTACACGAAGGAGGGACTCTCAACGGTGTAGCATAAAGATTACTTCTTGGGCGTTCATCGTAAATCTGTAAAACAAGCTCTATTTTTTTCTATTACTAACGATAATCAAGTAGGAAAACACGTACATTTAGCTTGATAACTTTATTGTACGGAATTTGATGATAAAACTTTAAACTAAAATCTGCTGGCTCAGATATCCGTTCTGAATGTCAACATCGTACTTTTTTCAAGATTGTTGCGAATCATCATCACTGCCAGCCCATCCTGAACACTTTTGAACTCTGACCTTATACTATTTCCGGTTCCTAAGATGAAGATCCAGAAACAATTCAAGGCTAGAATTCTAAAATGATGTACAGGGAAAGATTACCAACAAGTAAAGTTTCATTTCACAATAAAGCAATGTCTTCCATTCAGCGAACATTAGAGTAGAACAAAAACTAAGACACAAAAGTTTCCTTCCTTAGCTACTATATTTGTCTCTCTCCTTCTCTTCTCCCTTCATATGCAGAATTTGTTTCGCATATAAAGTTTCCGTCCTTATTAAGAACGACAATCGGTAGTTAGCATTGCTTTAAGGATAATTTTCATTAAAAAAAAAAAGAAAAAAAAAACAGAAACAGCAAGGAAAAGCCTTAAAACCATTGACTCTACCCTTTCTTGATTTCAAATTCTGCATTCTTCAGAAAATAAAATTCTATCAAGAAATAATTCTCTCACCTCACCTGAGGTGAAATTAAAATCAAAATATTACCTTCATCGGACCACGCACTCTTGTGGTGGCTGGATACCAATTTTCTTTGTCGCTTGCACGATAGTAAAAACGGGAATCAAAACCACTGCCACACTAGAATATTTGTAGATCTCATACAATATAATTTAATGTCTAGCTTGAAAATTATTTCAGGATAAAATCATGAGTTTCCTTGCTACCACCACACATAATACTTACTTGGGGCTTGGTTCGATTTCTTGCTGGTGTAGCATAAACTGACTGAGCACCAGCAACGTTGTTCTCCTGAAGAATGCCACAGGCAGCACGTTGCTTGGGTGAGCTTCCGGAGTGTGTAGAAGGCATATTGAGCATCGCGAAAGCATAAGATAAATTCTAAACTGGGAAGCCATTATGAGTACAACAACATACATGAACAAAAATTTGATGACAACAAATATTTTCTGGATAGATTTAAAAACCATGAGTATCCTGGCGCGAAAACATGCAAGAACGAAAAAAAAAAAAAAAAAAAAACTTTGTCGTGCTGAGTTGCTACGGGAGAAACGGTACTGTCTCCCTCAAATGACTTCCCAGCGCCATTTGCCTTTGATGTAGCTCCATCTGCTTCTGGTACCATCAAATCATTTTCGTCCAAGCCAGAATTATTTAAATCGTTATCTAGTGAAGCATGAATGGTTTGGGATCCCAAAACAATTTGCTTTGGATTGCCCTAAAAATTTTCAAAAAATTATTCGTTGTAAGAGCTGCACCAAGTGTTCGGGAGGGAAAAAAAAAAACCATTTCTTGTACTAAATACCGGTGAAACAAAGGAGGAATCAGATTAGCAGCGGAAAATTAAACTTGATCATACCATTCCATCCCTAGGTTTCAGTACTGGTAAGATGAAATTCATTCCACGTCTCTTCTGTTGCAACAGCAAACGATAAGTAGCAGTTAGATAGTCAAATTTCCACTAAAATATCGAACTGACGTTAACACCAAGCTACCAGTAAACTGTTAAGCAATAGTAACAATGGAAATTTCTTATAAAAATTAATTAAACTTGAAAACTTACCTCTTTAACAAGGGCTTCCATCTCGCTGAATGGTCGTCCAAAATGGGAAGCAAGTTCTTTGACCACTTCTTCATCGACGATATTTCTCTGTAATCTTACTTTAAATTATATTTAAATCAGGAAGGTACGCCATAATTACAACTTGTTGAAACATTTGAAATGCTAACATCATATATAGATTTCCATTTCAGTGTCTGAGTGTATTTTTTATTGATCCATGGATGGACGATCAGTTTGGGAATGGTGATGCGCTTCTCAGGATCCACTTGCAACAAAGACTTCAATAAGTCTCTACTTAGAGGGCTCAGATAATCTGGTTCGTAATATCTCCCAGTCTAAAGTCAAAAACATTGAAAATATTGAAACAATTTGTAAACCAAAGATGTCTAATACGAAACTGAAGCATTTTATTAATTTACTGAATGAAAACAAAACACGGTAGTAACATACCGCAATCTTCGTGTACAACTTCTGGACATTGTCATCCTCAAATGGTAAGCAGCCACAAAGTAGTGTGTAAAGTAGAACGCCCATCGACCATACGTCAACTTGATGTCCTTTATATGGCAACCCCTACAATGGTTTTTGTGCAATTCACGATTAAGAGTAAAATTTTATTATGAAGTGAATTTAACACTTAAAAACTAATGAAAAAATTGTGTGTTACCTGAATAAGTTCAGGAGCAGCATAGGCAGGTGAGCCACAACATGTATACAAAAAATCACATAATCCACGTTTTGGTTTAGCGCAAAGACCAAAATCAATCAATTTCAATTGTAAATCCTCAGTCAGTAGCAGATTTTCCTAAAAAGAGAAGAAACAGCTGAGATTTGTTGACCACTGATTTCGCTTTCAGTCCCTTAACATAAGGAAGAGATGCACAAATAATTATCCTCAAAACCACAACTAACAGGCTTCAAATCTCTATGGGCAAACCCCATACTGTGAACATAAGCAATAGCTTGAACAAGCTGCCGAAAAAAGTGACGCGCTTCAGATTCTTCCAACCGTTCCTTTTTGACAATGTAATCGAACATTTCCCCACCACTACAATACTGAAATGAAATTCACTATGCAAAAACACTGGTTCTTCGGGAAATTTAGCTTCAGCCTTCAGCATGAAATCATAAAAGTTTATAAAATTACAAATTATAAGTAACAGATACAATAACAAACCTCCATAACAATAAAAAATTTCAAGGGTGTATCAATACACTGGTACAGTCTGCATATATTTTGGTGTGATAACAGCATCAACGCTTCCAACTCGGTTCTTACTCGAGGTAAATCCTCCTTCTTAACGAATAACTTTAGTTTTTTGGCCGGAAAGTTAAACGAATTATACTTCGTAAATCAGGCTCTCCCAACCTGATTTATTTCTTTTGAATTCATTAGAGTTTAAGACTGTTATTGCGAATTTTCCCTGCTTCTAGGATATATATCCTGTCGTAGTCAAATAAAAATGATTAATGCAGTCCCCAAACCTCAAACGAGTATTTCGGTTAATTTTATGGGACAGTCACAACCATAACTAAAATATAAGCTCTATTTCATAGAAAGAAGTTGGGTTTTTTTCAGTCATATTCATCTGACTGTTCTTCAGTGAAATTATTATTAAAAAATTTGTAGAAAGTTATGAAAGTTAAATATTCAAACCTTGATTTTGAGCTTGTCGATGATCTTAATGGCAACTTTCTGTGAAGTTAGCAAATGTGTTGCCAGGCGTACTTTGCCAAAACCACCAGAACCTAGTTCATCATGTAAAGCATACAAGCCTTCCAGAGCTGCGTACGGTGATATAGCGTACGGTGATAATTTGCTAACCTCACTAGTACCCGAATATTGAGATGAAGCTACCGACATCTACAATTTTAATCGTAATACACACTAACGACATACACAGTTACTACAGATCTCTTATGTGTTGTGGGCGTCAAATATGGTACACTGTAGTCACGAAGATGAACAATAAATTAATTATGAGAGAAGCAGAGAAACATATAAAGAAATCGATAAAATCTGACTTCCAAATTATTTTAAAAGTCAGCTCAAATTCTTAGGGACGATAACATACAGTTAACTGACAATAAATTTATGCCAGAATGAGTAATTAGCACGAAGAAGGCACCTTTAACAGAGTAGTGCGGGAAACCGCCTCGGATTAATATGAAATGTGTGAATGAAATATTTTATCTAAAGCGACACATTAAATCATGAAGCAATAGTGATATCCGCTTCTGCACAAATGTTAATTACATTATAGAAGTTCAAGCTAAATGTCTTGAAAATATGCAAATTATATTTTCAAACATAGAGCCATATTTTATGGAATCAAGTACAAAAAGAAAAAAAGAAATGAAATCTGATGCAAGTGTCTAGTCTTACCTTCCCATGAATTTAACTTTCTAAAACCTCAGAAATAGAAAATTACATTCAACATATCCGACAAATGGAGTACCTCAATTTTCCCTTATCATTAAACTAAACAGTATGATAACTATCTCTCATCCATTGCAACAAATCTTCCAACAAAGACGTATGTATAGTCTTACCACTTACGTAACTGTTAAAAAAATTCACTACGTAACTTCCTTCACGTACACTCACTGCTATTAAACAAACCAACCACCACCCATTCATGTCGCTTCTAAATTGACGTCCCATCATACGAGCCGTTTGAAATTTGCCGCAGATTTTGAAAGCTTGGACAAAATCCAAGGACATCGTTGCAGCGTTGTATTTATATAGGAAGAGAAGTTGACAATAAGAAGTTGACCTTAGGGTCATGTGTATTAGATTAAGATTTCACTCTTGCATTTCATTTCGCCTACCCATATCTTCCTTATGAAACTTCATTAGAAAGCATCCAAAATCATTAATTTCAATTAAATTAATTAAAGAGTTACTTTAAGATAGGAGATTTTCTCTCCAAGCTTCTTCCTATTTTATTCAGAAATGCACCGCAGAAGGTTGTCAAATTTTCATCTTTTTAGATCGAGATATGACATAACTGGTGAAAATTTTCATTTCGAAATGTCGCTGAAAAGAAAACTATTAAATTCCATATCGAACGCTCTTTCTCGGCCAGAACTGGATTTCGATTTTCTGTTGAATAACAAAAATCTGGACGTGATCAAGGAAAATATACGATGCCGTAAAGGTATTGGTGATATCGATGCGGTCCACAGGTTGTGGAAGCAAATCCAAGATTATCCAGGAAAGCAGGAACAGTCCGAGCAGGAGTACCAATCGTTATGGGATAAAGTAAGTATTTGTTCTCTCTTGAAAATGTTAAGTTGCTCATAAATGCTTTTCCAAGTTTGAATGGATTTTGTCTTCCAAAACAGAAGGTTGAATTTACAGCTCTACGAAGAAGCTATGCTTATACCGAATTTATGCCACACAAGCGTTGCAAAGGGCAACTTTTCGAGTGCGAATGTTGTGCGATTTTTTGGTAAGAAACGAAAGGATGGTAATTTGGAGACTGCAGAAAGTATTGCTAAAGCTTGGAAGACTCTTTACAATCCCTTGAATGCATGTGGTGAACGAAGTTATGCATTTATCGGTACTTTTTTTCAAATTCCCACAGTTATTAGGGAATTTTAAATTTCAAACTATAGGTATAGCTGTAGCCCCCAAACATCTTTTAGGTCCTTTGGCGGATTTGGAGCTTGCTTTACTTGATTACGTTTCATCGGTCGTGGAACAAAAAGGTTTCAAGCCTGTCGTTGTACCGGACATAGTTCATGAGAGTATTCCTGAAGGATGTGGATTGCAGCAAAGATCGGATAAGGATATCTTGTATCGCCTGAGGAACTATGACGATTTCTGTTTATCGGGTACATCGGGTTGGTAATTGTCATTTTGTTGAATTTAAGTCGAAATGAGGTTTAAAATCATTTTAATGGTCTTCTAAATTAGTTTCGCTGAGATAAATTCTATTACATCATAATTCAGAAGACTGTGAACTGCTGAAACCGTAGGTTCTTTCAAATAATCTTGCCTGGAAAAACCTAAGTTAGTTGACTTGATCGACGTAAGGTAATATAATAATTTCATGATCATGCATTTGAGTAAAGTACAGTGCATTTAAATTAATTTGTCTGAGAAAGGGAATTTATGGTTGAATCAGAATCCAAAAAACGCTTGAGATAATTTCAAACAGATGGAATTTTGTATTTGGAGAAATGGGACTCAGCAGTTTGGTAAGTGGACGGGTTTTTGGACATGATGAATTACCTCTCAAGCTGAAAGCTTTGAGCAGATGCTTTCGGCCAGAAATTGCGACAAATGCTGCCGAAAGTAAATTGTACAGAGTTCACGAATTTAATAAGGTGCTTTTTATGTTTTTCCTGCTCATTAAAGGCTTTTTTCATGAAAGGGAGAGTATTATGGAACGCAGCACACCAATAGAAGGGTTGCAAGAATTTGATTTGAGTTTGAATTACGTTTATTTTCTTCCTACGCATGCTACAATCTTAGTTATGGCTTCCAGAGAGTAAATTTCATTTTTCAGTAACCCTCTGACCGGCAGGTAAATTTAATAGAATAATTTAGTGTTTGATATTATAAGCCTCATTCAGGAGGTTTGAACCCTGTTCTACGTGCAGCTGGTTCATTGGGAGACACCCTGCAGTACATAACAAGATATCTTGAGAATTCATTTCATAAAATTTCAGATCGAGATGTTTGTTATTTGCGATGAAAATGACAGTGATTTGCAGCTAGATGAACTGGTCGAAATACAGACTTCGATTTTTTCGAACTTAGGACTACATTGCAGGTCTACATTGGTAAATTAACATGATGTACTGGTTATTTATTATAAACCGATTAGGTCATCAATTTTCTAGACTTCTGGATATGCCCTCGGAAGAATTAGGTGCTTCAGCTGCTCGTAAATTCGACATCGAAGCTTGGATGCCAGGAAGAAAGATGTTCGGTGAAGTGTCAAGTGCTTCAAATTGCACTGATTATCAAGCGAGACGGCTAAGTTAGTATTTTCTCGTCACGTTTACATTTCCTCAAAATGTAAACATTGTTTGCGTTCTCTTCTTCGACATTGATTTTGTCACTAATTTAATAGTTTGGAAAATATTTTCTGACATTACTGCTTCAGGTATTAAATATCGTGATTCGAGTGGTGTGGAAAAATTCGCTCATACTTGTAATGCTACGGCGGTTGCAACCACAAGAACGCTTATTGCTTTATTAGAAACCTATCAGAATGTAATTTTTTCAGAGTACCTTTCCCAATTTTCAGTTTCCACCATTGCGTTCTGCAGATCTTCATTTTTCATGGTTTTAGGAAAGAAAACGTTTGCTGGAGCTACCGTATGATATTCGCAGAAGAATGCCCAAAACGAGGTCCTGGACTATCAGATTACATAATGCTATAGATGTAAATAACAGTCACCAGCGTATTTCATAGTTACTTTTAATAAAACAAAATTATATTGTTATAATTCGGACACTAAAATTATGAGTTCACTTGTGAAAAATAATAAATCGATCGAAAAATACGAATAATCTGTAAGACAATGTTTTATACTAATTTTCTTGGAGGAATTCATGCATCTGCTTCAAATATCTTGATAGTAGTAACATTCAACATGCCATCTTTATTCCTTGGTGTTTTTTCTACCAAGAATCAATCCATCTTATTCAGGGTGTTATTATTATTATGGTTTAGTACATTTCCCAACAATGATTTAATTAGCACTTAGGAGTTTTAAGCGTCAATTAGACTTAAATAAGTCCTAGACTTTTGTGAATTAAATTGAGGAGTCCACTCTAGTAAAAGTGCAGGTTTGAAATTAATTCTTCATTTACTTTCTGGATCTGCATTCTTGTTTTGAACGTTGATTTTTTTAAATTCAGACTGTTTTGGAACTGACGTAGTTCGGAATAATTGTCGAAAAAAATCTTTTTTAAAGTTATATAAAAATACATTGATCCGATCTGCTAGATATAATATACTGGGCGGTGAACTCGGATATTTCTGGAATTTGATTACGATTGAATGCGTGATCTCAAATTTGTGACCACATAGGACGGTTCATTTCCGTACATTCTTCAGAGGCGTTTTTTGGTGACGTTCATTCCTGCAGCTTTACAGACCTTTTGTTTTGTTCTGAATTTCAAACAGGTGGAAATAAAATGCAACTTTAAATCTTTCAGCTGTGGGTTTTGGATTTTATAGAACTTTATTTCACCATTTCAATATTTGTGATAAGGTAATGCTAAAATGACTTGTAATAGAAGTTCTGCCATCTTCAGTTTAAGTATCTGTTGCTAACTATGAACAGTGGACTTTATGATGTTGTCGCGAAATCTAATACATTTCGCAAAGTAAGGATCAAAACATTTCTTGTAATTAAAGTAATTGATGTTTCATATCGTGATGAACCAATTAATCTTATAAATTAACATAAATCTAACTTATCCTTGTCTAAGATGAGATATCAACACAATACGACTTTGTTGTCTGTGGTTAGGATATGCTTAAATCAAACGCACTGTCCTTTGTTCATATCTTAAAATAAGATTGCAATATCGTGTCCTTTGTTTTATATGCTTAAGCTAGGATTGCAAAACATTGTCCTTTGTGTCATATACTTACCATGGGGTTACAATAATTCTCGTAGGCCACTCCCACTACACACACATATATATGCAAGGGTCACGGCTTTACGGGGCTCACTCAATCACCTTATTCACTTAGAAAGCTACGATTCACTCACTTCTACCTCTCCTATTTTATTCTTTTTGCAAAGACCTTACTACCAGTAAGTTCAATGGTTGAATAATTTACTACGCTGTAAAAGTTATTATAACATCTGCTGATAATAATTGCTGTGTTATTCAATAAATTCCATATTCAATTACTTGTCGTGATACCAAGAGGACTGTACTGTCTTCTACAAAAATCCAAATTCCTTCTACCACCCAATAATATTCCACGACAGATGTGCATATTGGACTGTGTTCGTTTAACCGCCTGAATTGTTCTCAAATATAGGTTACAAAACTGAAATAAGACACACGGGATGCATGAATTTCTTTTTGATTATCAGATAAGGAAACTATGCAGTAAATATTCGGTAGACTAATTTCATTCATTTCCAACTGCAATACTGTCGATTTCACTTAAAAGGAGAGCGTCTATTATCTGTTCTCTTAAGTGCTTCGTTACTTGTAAAATTTTTGTCGGGCTTGTCTTGAATTACCAATCAGCAAGTGTATAGGATTATTTGAGATAATTCCTTCAAAATAAACTATCGGTAGCTGATCTTTCGGCGTACATCATTAAAAGACTGCAAGAGCATTCATAATTTTTGAGGATACGTAAGGGAGATCTCAAATGTTTTCTATGCGATCAGTCAAGATCTCCATCATGAAATGGTTTGCAATTAATTGGCTCAAAGATTCGTCAGCGTAATGATTGAAAAATACAATTTTTGATGTGGCAGTAATAGACAACGTATTAAAGATTTGGAGTACAAGGTACTAAAGGATATTAAAAGATCAGACAAAGTACTACTGGTATGGCAAATTGAATAGGGGTAGTGGAGACAGGGGGTTCGTTGATTACTTGATAGGACTGATACTGTCCACTAATTTCCTTTCAGTCTAAAATTTAAATTTGGCTCTGACTTAATCAGACCGATGATTCTTATGTTGCAACGTTAATCGGATATATACTTCTCTTTGTTACTAAATTCACACTTTTAATGAACATTTTGTATAGAAATAAACAAATTTGCCATTTCCCAACTTTGATCTTTAGTTAAGATGCTACTATAATTTAAGGCACAACTTTTCCAAGATAAAGCTGACATGGTAAAGCAAAATTTTTTGACGCAGTGCATTATTTATGAAGAAATGTTGTTGGAGGTAAAACATAGAAAGATGAGAAATGAAGCAAAACTGAGAGGGTTGCAAAAGGTCGAACACAGTTCCCATATTCATACGACCAGATTAAACAGGAGATTAGTCACGTAACTGACATTACAAAAATATGTAGACAGATGAAAGTAGGGTATCCCCTTGTATCTGTATGCATAGTTTGTGAACTCCTAAAATGGTTATTTTCAACGAAAAAGAAAATACCTTACGTAGAGCACTTTATCCCTAATCCACTGCTGGATAAAATTGTTTCATGAGCTTGCAACAGATGCGATCTACAATGTCTCGTCATTAAGAGACTATTGCTATTCTCGCAAAGCGTATGAGGATTTATCTGGACAAATCAGGAGTGGAGCGCATTATATATCATGAAATTATATTTTCCAACTGCACAGTTCCCCTAGTCATACAATCTTACTTCTGGAAGCTTTCTAAATCGAAGTATCTCAAATTACTGAAATTTTCCATTTATTTGGTTAAAAAGAAAGCAATTACCAAGAAAGATTACACATATTGACAAACCACAAAATATTTTCCTTTTATTTGAAAAAAAAACTACACGAGTGACCAGATCCCACAACGTACAATGAGCATTAAAAGAAATTTGGTACAAAAAGCATGTGTAATACAATGGACGAGAATTAGAAAATGAACTACAAAGTAATTACACCACAATATAATTGATGGACGACAAGACTAAACATACACAAATAGCAGTATAAGTAAGAAATGATTTACAAACTGCAAGAGCAGTAAACCAAAATGTATTCAAACCAACCAGGTAAATAATAATCAGAAGCAGAGATTAATTAAACACACACACATATACAAAAGACGGATACTTCTAATTGGCATACAGTTTATATGACAAAAAGCTATGCAGAAACAGAAAGTTCAGTTGGTGAAAACTCATATATAAAACGTAGTAACACTTGCTTATACCGTTTCATCCTCGTCAATCAAACCAAGCAGCATAGACTGTCTCTCGATATTTTCATTCAGTTTATATTTATTAGTCTCGTGTTTATCAACCATTTCCTGGAAAGCAAGGAACATACAGAAAGACGGCTATTTACCGACAAAAGAGACCAAAACGCAAATTCATGAAACATAAAAAAATGAAAAAAAAAAAAACAGGGCCATTCATTTAAACTGAAACAAAGTTTGATCTAAAATTCAAAACTCAGTTTTTTGTCTCTGAATAAGCTCCAGGAAAAAACGTTGTCAGAAATAAAGAACTAACTTTCCGTTTGACCATTGTATATGCAGCCGAACCACCGAGAACAACTACATTACTTACCCACCAAAGTAATGGTTTCATCTCTTGCCACCATACAACTGCAATAACGGTTTGTGCTGCCGCTTTCGCCGTGCCACTGATATTATGTGTTAAGGGCGATGTTACCTAATAATAGAATGAAGGAATAAATCCGAGCCAAATAAAAATGATAAATTACTGTCGCTTTGAAGGAAAAGAGCAACAAACACCTACCTGAATCTGCCATCCAGTAACATAGCTCATTAAAAAACCAAAAATACCAGATAGTGTCATTAAAGTCCAGAATCGTAAGGAAGATAAATAATTGAAATAAAACACTTCACTAATATCGCCAGTGAACAACATGACAGGGAGAAATATCACCAATGCATTTATATTGTTGTACCTGGAAGTATGGAAAGTCCTAAGAATTTCAAAATCTTGGAACTATTCAAAGCCTTTCTTTATATAATTCACCTTAATTCGTTGTAGTTATCATTACTTAGCCACCAAGAGGAAAAAATTAATCAACTCTGACTTGGTGCTTATCATTTAATCCCTTAATTTATTTAGCTTACAAAGTGAGTTGTGCAATACTGTCGCCAACCGATGGAAGAGTCCGCTGCGTATAAATGGCATTTAGAGCAACGAACATTGACGCTGCTATACCGTAGATAACACCAGTCATGGATAAAGTCCCTAGAAAAGTTAAATTTGAAGCCGAAATCCACCCTTACGGAAAAAAATGCATCACCAAAATCTCAGTTGAAAGCAATTGCAAGTATACCCGCAGCATCTTCCTGATCCACGCCGAGAAGGAAACCTCCAATGATTACTGCAGAGCATAAAATCGTTTTCAGTGATGTTAGCTGTCCCAAAATGATATAAGAACATATCTGAATTACAAATGGAATTGATTAAAAATTTGGCATCAGCTAGAATTTAAAAGCCCATAAAAAACGTTATCTTACAATAATCAGGAATAAATTAATACAACGCATTGTTCTGCAGTATTTTAACTTCATGCAATTGTTATTTTTTCTGCAACTCCTTCCACTTTTCTATACTTGAAATGTACTTTCATTTGCACAATACATATTTTGGGAGAAATATCATTCATCTTTGAAATCTTACCACATTGAAAACAGTAGTAAGCGACCTTCCAATGTAATAAAATGAGGCATCAACATACTTCAAGCAAAGATTATTCGTGGCTATCATTGCAACAAAAACAAATGAGAGCGGCAACACCTGGAAATGCAGTACTGAAACATACAGTGGAAGTGTAAAGGGAAAAGTCAACTTTTTGAGCAATTTAAATGCAGAAAAGATCTCAGTGCTTCCGGATGCTTATCCAAATGTTGTTAATAGTACAACAACAGTCCAAGAAATTGAACAAATGAATACTATTAACATATAAAATTATAAAATATGTACCTCTCTCGAAATCCGTTGATCAAAAGACATGAATGGAAATGTAAATAACGACGGATATAATTTAGAAACACAACAAAAAACATAACACAATATCACAGTCACAAAACATTGATACCAAGTTACAAACAACGGTGCATTGAGCTGCAAATTTAGAACACTTTAAATACAGTTCAGAACTTTAAATTTTAAAAATGACTACACAGTGGCACAGACAGAATGCACCTTTTATCCATAGTATGGAACCAAAAAGTAACATCCTGTTTCCAAATTATAATAAGATTCTTTCTTCCATAATTATAAGCAGCACTTACCTTAAGCGAATCACTGCTTAGCAAATACTTGTTCAGAAATACGAGACCTATTGAACAAAACCTAAACAAACAATGTTTTCAATGTTTTCATTTGAATCAAAATTTAGAAAGTTTACCAAAAAATCTGAATCACTGTACACAGTTTTGAAAATTCCTTTTAAATCCACTAATTTACCAGTATAGGGAGACGACAACGAATATTTTGACATATTTCCGCATAAGTGATTCATATTTATGTCCATTTTTCATTTTCCAACAATAATTTCTAAAGAGTATTAAAGAACAAAACCATTCGACCTTTTGCCTGCAAAATCAATGACCGCCCAACATTTTGTATCACAGCATTAGAACTTATTCTTCTCGTGGTGTAACAGATGTGGTAAGCTTTGTATACGTCTTATCGGTTTCACAAGCAGAACACATGATAACAGTCAATTACCGCTAGAGAATAAATCAAGTTTCATGATTTTCAAATTTACGAACGGTGCTATGGAAAGATAAAACAAGTTTGTTTTAATTAAAAGATCAAAATCTTAATGGGGCTTGCAACCACTAACATTAATACCGGATATAACGGTCCCTTGATCTAAGAGCAAAATGTTTGAAAGTGCTTAGAGAAAAAATATATTACCACACCTTCAGGTAGTATCCATAAAACTAAAACGAAATTTACGAATGAAATATTTTTTTTCATCAGCTTACATGGTAGACTCAAATCTAAACAATGCATTTGACTAAGCACGACCTTTAAAACTCCTGAAATAGAAATTTTCAAGAAGAGTAAGTACATTGAAAGAATTTGGTAACAACATCAATATGGATTCGTGAAGCAGCATAAAAAGACTGGAACAGAAATAATGTAAACTTTTTACAGAAAAGAAATTACAGAGTACTTGGAATAATTATTAGAAATTGAATAAGCCATATAAATCATGGAAATGACTCTGCGATGAAGTCACTGCTCTCCCTTTAGTAAACGAGGTCCAAATATGGCACTACCAACACGTACCGATGTGCTGCCCAACATTATTGCTGCTTCAAAATCGTCTGACATTCCCATCGAAAGTTCAAAGTCTTCCTCATTTTCTTTTGTAAGTTCGCAAAATCTAGAACGGCCTGTCTAAATGATAACATCAAAATGTTGGAACTAAAAGACTTGAGGTAATAATTGAACTGATACCAACTTACGCTTTTCGTACTTCGAAGAGTTCTATGAAATCTCTATTGGGAGTTTCCGACATACTACGTGTGAAAGAACCAATTGTCATGAAACCACTGAACTTCAGTGATGGACATTGCACCCGAATAAACTCAGCCAATTCTAACGCCTAAAAGCCAAGCATTTTTCATTCTTGAAATAGCAAACTTAAAATATTTTCAAAATGAGAGAAAATTAATCATGAGAAACTCGTGCTAATTTATTTTCAAATGCACTTATGAGATTTTCGATCGACGAACAAAATCTTATTTCGTATTTCACATAATTTAAAAATAACTTTACACCATTACTTTCAAATTCCAATACTGAAAAATTTTAATCATCACGAAACAATAAAATGGGACAGTAAAACAATGCACCATTTCAGGCGTTGTCCCTCCCTTCTGTTGTTCTTTACTCGTATTAACTTGTACCAGAACCTTCAATGTCCGATTATGTTTTGCAATCTCTTTTTCCAGTATGGAGGAGTGTTTCTTGCTGCAGATCGTCTCCACACAACTCAAGTTATCAATTTCCGCCAGCTTTGCAATCTACCGAGTTAAAGCATATCAGACAAAGTGATTAACATCAAATGAACTACGAAATTTTTCCAAAAGTCTGCCTTAAAAATAATTTTATGAAAGTAATTTAAGTTTAATCTGCATCACATACTTTTCAGTTACAGTGCACCCTCATCATACCAGTGATCCTGAATTGACTGTTGGAAACGGTTCTTTTTCCATATCATTTTTAACTGAAATTTCAAAACATCACCTTGTTTGACTGAATTGTACCAATAAAATGCCACTGTATATTTGGACACTTTGATTTCAACGCTTCCGCTTTATCTACAAGTTCCTGGATATAATTCTCGCCAAATTTCATTTGTCCCGCATCGTAGCAACTCCTTGAAACGTGTGCTATGGTTAAGGATTTAAGGTCTTGAAAATTATGCAAAGAGTAACTGATATTCCGTAGTCTTTTGGCGACAAAGCACTTATTACATTTTTAATCCCTATTCTATTTTATCCAAAGAATGAAGCGGCAACTCTAATTTACAAAAAATTAAAGATAATTTGTATCCCACATGCCAGTTCAACTACTAGATTGTTGAGTTGGACAGTACTTCATTTTTCAAGGAATGAATTTGAAACCAGATGAAAGAGTGAAATCACATCACGATGAATCATGTTGATTTTGCGTCTAAATGGAGTGAAGAAAATAGTACTTACTGAATGAGCGTGGGAGGTTTCGTCTTCGAAACAGCTATTAGCGATGGTTTCTGTCCACGCCAGTATGGACTTTGTTCAGCTTTTTTTGATGCATCTTCGATACGTCGTAGAATGAGTTGAAGATTATCAACCAATATGGGATTATTCAATTCCTCACAAATCCCAACCGAATCACGACATAAATCTCCCAGCTGTCTCACAGCCATTACAGAGAAACGGAGGAGATTCGTAATGATTCGAAAAATCAAATCGCTCTTCAAACACACTTCTACCTCCAGATATTACAACAGATCAACCATACAGTTTCTACTTTTAAGCTTTAAATCCTTCTACGTTGCCCGAGCCGCTTTTCATCTTTCTTACTTCAAAAAGTGTTCATGGGTATTTTCCGGTTTCTACAAGATTGTTAAGTAACAGAAACGGGGTTTAAGGTCGAAGTTGGTGGGAGGATATAAGATGACATCTGGGAATAGGACATTTGGGACAGAGAGAATGAGTATATCAATTTGGGTATTAGTCTTTGTTCCCTTATTTTTATTATCAGCTAATGCAACTTTCTGGAATTAGTATGAACTAAATAAATTGCAAATGAAATAGAATAACTTTGACCAAGAAATTTGTAGCAGTTTAAGGAGAAGGTTGTTGTGTATTGGAAAATTTGTCATAATCTGACTCTAAGTGTTTCTTTCCTAATTGATTTCATTGCACTGCTTTGCTTAAAGTTTTGTTTTAATTGTGTGCCTTGCGAAAGCGATTCCTTTGTAGTAAATGGGTTCGCATGAAAAGCACAGCTCTCGTAGCAGTCGAGATAAAATCGATTCGAAAAGACACCATTCGCCAAAACGCGAAAAAACTCGTCGCGATCGAAGTCGTTCACCACGGGATAAACGGACGAAAGATCGCAGCAAATCACCAAGGAAAAGGGACCGAAGTCGTTCTCGGGATCGATCAGATCGAGATGGTAAAAAGGATAAAAAGAAAGACAAAGACTTGGACCTGGGTGAAATTGTTGCCATGACGGATAAGGTTTTTGATTCAATAGTTTGGTGATAGCAATAATTCAGAAAGGTTTGAAGCATCCATTTGTATGATTTACTTTCTGAGAAAAATTCATATTCCTTGTATATAAAAGTTGTTCTTATTGTAAATTGCAGAATGAAGCTGAAAGAAAATTAGAAGTTGAAATGCAGAAACGTCGTGAAAGAATCGAAAAGTGGCGTTTAGAACGGAAGAAAGGAGAGGTAACAACAAGCGATGAAGGTACTTCGAAAATAGAGGAGCGGCAACAACAGGAGAAGAAATGGACATTGGATAACGAGGAAGAAGACGAAGAAAGTATACCACAGGATATTGAAAAGTAACTCTTTCTGCTTACCGGTTTGGAGCACTAATTATTTTGTCTACTCTTTTAACTTCCACATTTTTTTGATCGATTATTTTGGCTTGCTGTTATACATGAAATTTCTGCTAATCTTCTCTTTTATGAAAGAGCAGTTATACGTCGATAAGTTATTCCAAAACGTCTCGAGTTCACTTAGTATGCATGCACTCTTTAAAAAGAAACACAATTATTTTCCGTAACTTTCTCTAATGAGGTAAATCCGAATATAAGTTTGCAGAAAAGAGTTAGAGGATGACGATGAAATTGATCCACTGGATGCATTCATGTCTGAAGTCAATAAAGAAGTCCGTGCTTCTAAATATGGGCTAGAGCAGGTGAACCAAAAATTTTGCAGCGATTTAGATTATATACATATGCCAAAAACTGTTCCATTATACTTTTATTCCAGAGTAATGAGGGAAAAGTCCGTATAGTTGTCATCAAGTCAGATACAAATTTAGAGCCAAAGAAAGGTGAAATTATCGAAGCTGAAGACGAAATCGAGGTACATCATTTTGTCTACTGTGTTATTTCATAAGCACTTTTTTCATTCTGGTACTAAAGCTTTATTTATTACCGCAAAATTTAGTTGTTATTTCAATGGAATAAACCCATCACTGTTGCTTTTGAGAGATGTAGTTCATTTGAGAAATATATTTCATCCTTTATATACTTTAATCGATTGCTGTTGTTTTAGCCTATTATTGACGACTTCGATATTGAGAAAGCAGCTTCATCATTGATTGCGAAGGGAAGGCAGCTACCGCAAACTGACCATTCTAAGGCAACTACATTTTAGGATTTTTATTGTATTTGTGATTTAGAAAGATGTTAGAGCTAATCAATTTGTAAATTGTTAGCCATGTCAATTTCTTTCCTCAAAATATGAATTTTACTTTTATGGTCAGAAACACAATATTCAGCAACATTTTCCATTACTTCTCTTTTCAAAGGTGTACTATCGCCCTTTTCGTAAAAATTTCTATGTGGAAACTGCTGAACTGGCTAAAATAACGAAGAAAGAAGTAGACGAATACCGAGAAGAACTGGATATACGTGTGAGGGGTAAAAATTGTCCAAAACCTGTCCGATCATGGGCACAATGTGGTGTTGAGTGGAAAATTTTGAGCACTTTAAAAAAGTTAGCGTTTTAATAATTTTCATTGTTTCTGCTAAGACGAATAAGTTTTCTGTTTATAGAAATTAGTAGAAGAACCGAGAATACATGGGAATTTGTTGATGTTTGATATTTAGACTAGAATATAAGAAACCGACACCAATCCAATCTCAAGCAATTCCGGCAATAATTAGTGGTCGTGATGTCATTGGTATTGCTAAAACTGGTAGTGGTAAAACACTTGCCTTCTTGCTACCTATGTTTAGACACATATTAGATCAACCCGAACTGGAAGAAATGGATGGCCCTATTGGTATGTTTTATAGAAACATTCCAAATTCTGTTAGTATATTTGCTGTATTTTACCATTAAAACGGCCATCAGTGTTACAATTTCTAAAATTCATTGGATGTTATTCAGTTATAAATGACTTTTCAGCCGTAATAATGTCACCGACAAGAGAACTTGCAATGCAGACATGGAAGGAAGCGAATAAGTTCGCGAAGCAGCTAGATATCCGTGTTGCATGTGTTTATGGTGGTGTCGGAATATCTGACCAAATAGGGGATTTGAAAAGAGGAGCCGAAGTTGTTGTGTGTACTGTTGGGCGTCTTACGGATATGCTTGCTGCAAATAAAGGTTGGATTATTTTCTTCAGACATTCGGTTAGTGATTCGCAAGTTTGGAACCTTTATTTGTCTTGTTTTATTATAATCCTGTAACTCTATCCTTTTTTGTGAATAAAGTCATTGTTTTTATGTTAAATCTTAATCAAATTTTTAAGGGAAAGTAACAAATTTACGACGGGTAACATATCTCGTACTTGATGAAGCAGACAGAATGTTCGATATGGGATTCGAACCACAAGTGATGAAAATTGTAAATAATATACGGCCTGATAGACAAACGGTTCTGTTTTCTGCGACCTTCCCGCGACAAATGGAAGCACTTGCAAGAAAGATTTTGGATAAGCCAATTGAAATAATGGTGCTTAGTTTTTTCGATTCAGAAGGATTTGCAAGTTTCTGAGTTAAACTCATTTTGCTTCAGTTTTTAATTAAGCTTGAAACCAATTTATATTCAGGTAGGAGGCAAAAGCGTTGTTTGTGATGATGTGAATCAAAATGTTGTAATTCTGGAAGAACATCAAAAAATGCTGAAACTTTTGGAATTGCTCGGTGTTTACTGGGAAAATGGAAATGTCCTGGTGTTTGTTGACAAACAAGAGAAAGCAGATGATCTGGTTGCACAATTAATGCGAAGTGGCTATAACTGTGCTCCATTACATGGTGGCATCGATCAGTTCGATCGTGACTCAACAATACTTGACTACAAAGCCGGTAAAATTAAACTGCTGGTGAGTTCAATTTACTTTTCTTTTTGTGTACCGTTTTTCTTTACTTTATTTTAAAGATTGGATTCATAAATATTTTAACTGTTTGAAAATTAAAAGTCCGATTTGATTTTAAGGCAATTATGGATTTGCAGGTAGCAACGTCAGTGGCTGCACGAGGATTAGATATAAAGAAATTGATCCTCGTAATCAATTATGATTGTCCAAATCACTATGAGGATTATGTGCATCGTGTTGGTAGAACAGGAAGAGCAGGCAATAAAGGATATGCTTACACTTTTATCTTACCAACTGGTAATTCATCTGCTATAAATTACTGACAAATTTATAAGTACGCTGAGATTTGTAGCTTTTATTCTTTCCTCCAGTTTACAGGACAGGAACGCATGGCAGGTGAAGTATGTCGCGCTTTCGAAACAGCTGGAAAGGAACCACCAGAACAGCTGAAAAAGATGTGGGAGGACTATAAGGCACATATGGCAGCAGAAGGGAAAACTGTCCATATTGGTGGTTGTGGATTTTCCGGAAGCGGTTATAAATATGATCAGGTGACTTTTGGATGAATTTTTGGTAACAATTATATGTAGACATGGTAACGTATACTTCATCTATGTCCTCTCTCATATATACACTATGTTTTTTTTCTGTAGGCTGAAGATGAGAAAGAAGCAACAAGACGAAAAGTTACACGTTTGATGCATGGTATGGAAAATGCGGTGGATGATGATGATGATGATGAGATCGAACAACAGCTTAGTAGTATGATGAAAGGCAAAAGACGCATTGTCGAGGGTCATACTTTTGGTGGTACAGCCTCAGGCTCAGGGGTTGCGGGTGACAAATTAGAAAAGGTATTTTTTTAGTAGATAAATCCATGTTTTTCCATTATAGAGGTTTTAATCCTGTGTCACAGAATTGTTTTTTTTTTTTTTTTTTTTTCTTTTTTTTTCTATGTGTATCAAATTTTCGTTTGTAGGCGCGAGCAATGGCAGCAAAGATTGCTGAAGCGAAGCAGCTTGGGGTCACTGCACCAGTCGAAAAAGACGCAGCGTCATTGACAGCCGAAGCTGTCATGCGTGGTAGTGATGCGGTACCGATAGCATTATCGGTTAGTTACATTATCTTGAATGCGTCTATAGGAAGAATAATCTTAAATTTTTTGTAGATGTAGTATTAATGCATTGGTTAAATTTAAACTTGCATTATTAATGATGAAAATTTTGATTTTCATGGTACATATATTCTTATTCCCTTGTTTCTCTTTCAGGCAAAATCGATAGCGAAGCAAAAAGCGGAGCAGTTGAATGAACGTTTAAATTATATTCCGTCCGAGTTAATTCCAGGAGTCGAAACAGAAACAGAGTTGCAATACTTTGAAGAGGAAATTGAAATTAATGACTTCCCGCAGCAAATTCGTTATAAGATATGTTCCAGGGTAAAACGTTTTGTTGTAATCCTTTTTCTTTTCTAAATTCAAGTGAAATTCAAATGACTTTGCTTCTAGAGGTAGTTTTAATATAGATTATATAAATGTATATGTTCTGAATCGTTAAATTTGAAAAGAATTTAAAAAAAGGCCATTTGAAGAATTTTTAACTAAAAAATGTTTACCTTCAAGTTTCTTGTGGTATTTTTTATACACGTAAAAAAGCGTGATCTCGCTTGTCAAAACTGTTCAGGTAAGAATTTCAGGACAGTTTAGCTCAGGTGCAAGAATATGCTGATGTCGGGATTTCTGTGAAAGGATCTTATTATCCAGGCAATAAGGAGCCAAAAGATGGTGAAAGGAAGCTTTTCCTATTTCTGGAAGCACGATCTGAGCTTGCTTTACGCCGTGCACGTGAAGAAATTTTAAGAATCATGAAAGATACAGTACGGCAAATGGTGATTTTTTTGTTTTTTCTTAAAGTTTCGATTGCAGTTCAGTGTGGGATGCGGGCATTCTCGTAGCACTATGAATACATTAAGACTATTGATTAGATAAATCTTTGATGTGAGGGAATTTTTGGCAGACCTGAATTCGCGTTATTTTCAGGCACAAACAGGCGCACGAAATGCTTCAACAGCAGGAAGATATAAAGTTTTTTGAAATGTTAGAAATGAACTTGTCTTTGTCGCGATTTTTAGACTTGCTACTGCTTCATTTTACTGCGCTGGGTTTCTTTGAAAACTTATGTACGTGGTGGAAGGGCGCACTTTGGAAGTTAGTCAATAAAAAGTAATATGGAGTTATGAAGTATAGAAAAGTGAAAACTAAGAGAAAAAAGAAAACCCGTTCCTTATAACAGTGTTTTGGGTGTCCTTATCACTGTTTTTTCCTTTTTTTAACAGCATATTTCTCGATATAATTCAAAGTTTTGACTCGTTTTTTTCTTGTAAATATTCGAAATTAGTAACTGTCGTTTGTTTTACTTACTGGACGTGGTTTTTTATTCTGTTCATGCTTGTTAATGTTGTTGTTATGTTTATTAAATTCTACGATTATTGAGATGAACTGTTTAATTTTACTTTGGTGCTCATACTTGGAAACAATATTGCACTCAGATGTAAAACTGGTATTGTGAAGAGTAAAACGAGGAGAACACACCTCAGATGAATAATCTAATGAGTCTTCGTTACGACTCACATTTTCTATATTTGTTATCTTCCCAAAATGCTTTAGGATTTTAATCTCATTGGTTTGCTTTTTCCCTTTATTTATCTATTTACCTGGAATGCTTTGCAAATCATTGAGGTTTAGAATCCATTTTTTTTTTCTTGTTCGACATTCAAAAGTTGTGGATGTGTTTGGGGCAAAATGAGTGATGCAAAGAATAAGCTCGTGGGTCTTAGCTTGAAATAGCATATAAAGTCTGTTCGTTTGTAATGCAGCTGCTTGCCGCAGGGACTAGATTAATCACCACGGACTAGCAGAGTTAGACAACTGACATTCAGCTAATAGCACTTGATCGACCTCTCCTTCCTGATCTGACTGCTGCTACTACATCTACTCTACAAAACGTAAAAGTGCCTATATCCCATTTAGTGTCGGAAATGTTAGCTTCGGATATGACGTCTCGACCATCCAATGATGCAACTTTCCCAACGAAGGGCACTATCAGAAAGGAGAAGAAGGTTAGGAGTTTCTAATTCCTATATTTAAATGTTATAACTCTTTCTGTGGTAGTAACACTTTAAAAGAGAAGGTCAGATTAATGAGGAACTTTTCCGGAATTACGTCATTCACGGTGTTTACAGGAAGATATGTTTAGCCTGATTCCTTGTTATGGATGAATAAAGTGGATTTTGCTTGAATAGGGCGGTAAGAGATTCACCTGTCTGATTTATGTTGGCTGTCGAACTTATCCTGTTCCGCATTTTTCTGAAAGAATTGTAGGTATAGACTATCAGTATTTTAATGTAGCACCTGCAGCAAATGGTTGGACCTTTGAGAATTTGGTTCTAGGATGAATCATTTTTTGAAAAGTTGGGGACTCTCGGAAGAAAAAAAAAATCTCAACAATTGGAACAAGAAGCTGAAAATGAAGCTATTGAAGTGAGTTTTTTTCTTCTTTCTTTCGAGGTCGTGGATTCATTCAAGTCTCATTTTTTGTGATTTAAAATCTATTAGTGATTGAATGTTGGATCTCGGTTGAGTTTTGTATCTTACTGCGACCGAGTGAAGAACCTCGTGATCTTCATACACATAAAATGGAATGTGGCAGAGGAAGTCAAATGGATTAGCTTCACTGAATTTCGAAATATTTCTGAAAATAAAACTTCACTTCATGTGATAGTACGGATTTCTAACTCCATCTTTTTTCATATGGACGTGAAACGTGGAATGTTATGTTTGATAAGGAAATAAATGTAGCAGATACTTGATTAGGGTCTTAATTAGCTGTAGTATGCCTTAGATAAAGATTCATTGTACTACTGCGGGAACACAAAGAACATTAAGAGGATGTATAAGAAGACTGGTGGATAGAGTAGACTGTTTGATTGTACTAACAGTTTGTAGAAAAAGTATAGAAGAAATGAATGAGTCTTGCATATAGTTGTACTGCGTAATCTGAATTTGCTAAAGGTAGGCTTGAGAAATCAATGAAATGTATTTCTTATGGTCTTTTTTAATTTATTTATGGTAACTTAATAAGTGGTTGAAAATTTTCACTTTTAGGTTGAAACAGAAGGAGCGAAGGCAATTGATTCTGCAGTTATTCCGGTTTCAGCGACTCTGCAGAATATTATGCTTGAAGAAGGTAAGTATACAATGACAGTTTCCTTTACCAGTTGAGTTTTCTTTTCTAAACAACCGAATTTGTGAGTACATTATCAGCGGTAAGGAGTTCTATTTGTGAAAAGTGATTTAGTTTGAAGCACAATAGTTCTGTGAAATAGTTCGTATTCACGATTACCGGTGGGACATTTAAAGAGAAGCTAATAGTATAAAAGTGGGTCTGTCCTACTCAGAAACTTAGCTGGAGCATTTTGTAATTCTTGTAGTCTCACGATGTGTAGAATTTAAATATTATGCACAGTTGAAACCTTCTTCTTAGGCGAAGAAAAAAGACTGCTAACCATGGAATCTCGTGACGACCCACGTGTACAGGAAGTTATACAACTTTTGATTCACTGGTTAAACTATGAATTAGCACCGCAAAGAATCGTTGTGAAACACATACAGGAAGACTTGTATGACGGTCAGATCATCCAAAAACTTACTGAAAAATTAGCTAATATCAAGGTCTGTGTTTCTTGTTTGTTAGAAGCATATGCTATATGTATTCCTTGTTTCCCGAATATATCTTTGTAGTAGCAGCAGTTTTTCTCGAATTTTCTGGCTGATTGTTTGGTTCTTGGATTAATTTTCGCTAATTTTATTCTACGTAATTATTGTTTAACTAATTTAATTGCTTCATTGCTTCAAGTAATCTGATTCATTCAGATTGAAGTACCTGAGGTGTCGCAAAGCGAAGAAGGACAGCGACAAAAACTGCACAAAGTTATTGAAACTGTTAATCGGATCATTGCTCAGGGGCAATATGAAAAAGCAAAGTGGAATGCTGATCTGATTCACAATAAAGTACTGGATGTTTTCAGTAGATTTTTTCCTTCGTCTTTATGCTAGCGCTGTTTGAAACCACCGATATCGAAATGAAAGTAATAACTGGACACCTTCAGAAGCTGTCCTGGTGACATTAACTGCAGTGAATCGTTAGCTGCATGAGCGGTGCAAGGGGTATTTACATAGCTAATCGCGAAGTTTTAATTAGGAGAGCAGTTGGACATTTCAAGTTACCAAGAAACATAGGGAAGATGAGAGAACGAAATTCCTTTTGTTCTTTTACTCATGGTTTTTTCATATGGTTAAATTTCCCATTTTTCTTTTTCTTCTTTTTATTGTTGTTTTGAGTACAGGTGGTTCGATTGTTTTTAGTGGTAGTATTATTTTAACTTTGGTTTTTTCCAGAATTTCTGAAGAGTTTGCAAGTATCATCTATGCGTTTAGATGTTTATTGCAGGACACGGTAGCAATTATACAGCTCTTGGTTGCGATCGCTGTATACTTTCGTGCTCCCGTTAGATTTCCGGAATATGTGAATGCGCAGATTCTCGTTATACAGAAGAAAGACAATCAGCTGAAGAGCCGTTATATCACCGAGCAGCTTACGACAACGCAGCCAGAATTGGGTGTCAAGGTCGATTTGCGCATTTAATCATGGTGTTGGATTGAAAGTATAAATACTTAGTTAACAAGCTTCAGACTTCACTTTAGTTGGAACAAAGTTTGTATTTTTAGGGTGAGAGAGATGCTTTCGACACTTTGTTCGACTATGGACCTGACAAACTGGCTCATGTTAAGAGTTCTTTGTTGGCTTTCTGTAACAAACATCTTAACAAGATCAATTTGGAAGTGACAGATCTGGAAAATCAGTTCAAGGATGGCGTTTATTTGGTGCTTTTGATGGGTTTACTGGAGGGATATTTCGTTCCGCTTTACAGTTTCGATTTGCAGGTCTCACAGACATTTTTATTTAAAGTAATTGTGTTATTGATGGTGGGAGAGTTTATTGCGTGGTTTTTCTGGCCATTATCGTTCACTTTAAAAAATAAAAATGATCTGCTGCTTTCTTGTCAGTATGTGAGCACTACGTCTTGAAGTATTTAGAAGTAGGGTATTAAGCCCTTTTCTATGATCGATTTCATAAGTTGAGTACTGACTTTTTAGGCATTAACATACGAACAAAAAATACACAACGTTACGTTCGCGTATCAGCTGATGTATGAAGCCGATCTACAACGGCCACGCGCACGAGTGCAGGATATTGTAAACGGTGATTTAAAAAGTACGCTGCGTATTCTTCACTCGTTATTTACACGATACAAACATGTATAGTCGTAATGACCTTAAAAACTCGTACAACTGGTAATTATTTCATCTGAAATTTCTATCTTATAAACTACTGCCAAATGTTTATAAAATTCTACTTAGCTACAAATGATTGTTTTACAGTTTGAGCATCAGAATATTCGTAAAGCTTTTCTGCCACATCCAATGCCATACCGTCTTTCAAGTAATCAGCAATAACCTGCACACCAATTGGAAATCCATCCACCGTTCTCGTGAATGGTACTGAAACTGCTGGAACACCCGCCATGTTACAAGGTTGTGTGTAAAAATCGTCTTCACATTCTCGTTTGTAACCATGAGCATCGCTAATTTCGGAAAACAGTGGTGGTATACCACTTGTCACTGGAGTTAACAAAACATCACAACCTTCCTTCCGGAAGACGCGATCGAAATCCATTTTTATTAGGCGTCGCACACGAAGGGCTTGCCCAAAATATTCATCGTAATGGCTATAATTAGTGTGTCAAGACAGAAGAAAAATTCAACTTTGCAGAAACTTTAAATTACTTTGAATTTTAATTACTTCCTACGAGACCCAAGGTGACAATACGTCATATATCTTCGAAGCACCGGTCAGATCGAGGAATTGCTAACATGTTGTGTGAGTCGGAAGGCTTAATCATTGAACGACCTGAAGGCCCCTATATAATTCCAGTAATTTATCTCCCGAGTTGCTTTTGACAAAATCAAATTTAAGAAAAGAATTACTGAAGCCATACCATTTCATCAAGAAATAGTTCCCTGCTAATATTCTCCTACGAACAACTTCATTGAGAGATTCACTTCGGGTAGCAGAATACAGCATGGAAGTTGACCTATCGCAATTTGACCTGTGGCCGTATTTGACTCCATCGTATCTAAAACGAGACAATATGGAAATTGTGCCTTATATGGACTTCGCCTGTAACTTTATATTTTTGGATCTAATTTTTACAAAATACAAATTTCAGTTCGCCATGTTTTACAGAATATAACCTTGCCATGTTTGATGTGATGTCCGCGTCGGCAAGTACATGATAACAAATTATGGAGTAAGTTATGGACGGCATGCTCACTTCTTTTATTTTGCAACCCAACATAGCTAGAGCTTTTGCTGCTTCATTCCATCCTTTCCAGCAATCACTTGATAATGTTTCATTGTAATATTCCTACTGACGGAAACAGTAAGATTAACTGGTGATACAGAAACTCGAAAAACAAAATTAAAGATTGTGTTATTTATCTGTAAAAGGATAAATTGGACACGATTTTCATGAGGACTTTGAAACTATACCGATTTTTAGTGAAATTCTATAAAGTTATTAGTGATTCCAAGTTCCTATAATCTACCTTGGGAATGCCGACAATTATTCCACTAATTGGTCTTCCTTGCATAAAACAGGATGACGGTGCATCAATGCAGGTTGGATCGAATGCATCGCGACCATTCATCATCTCTGCAAAACTACGAAAAATTATATTTCAAGTGAAACGTTTATGAAGCTTTTAATATTTTTTGGCTACAATGACATGAACCAGCAGCAGACCAAGCACGAAAATTTAACTAGTGACATTATAAATTTGTATCCAAAGCTACGCACGATTATGCATGAAATGCGGCCATCTCAGGCTACAACTACACTAATCGACTCCAATAATTTCCTACAGATTATGAAAGTCTAAGTAATATATATCTAACAAATGGTTGAAGTTTCTGTAAAGATGAGATTCTTACGAAGTAAGAAGTTGCAATCCCTAGCAGTCCTAGCAATTACTGATGGACAATCAAGTGAATTAACCAAAGGGATGAGCCCATATCTTGACAAGACTCCATAGGAAGGTTTGAAGCCAAAAAGTCCAGTGAATGCGGCTGGGTTCCGTGATGAACCACCAGTGTCTGATCCCAAACTTCTGTAATACTCTCACTTTAGTATATCTTAAAATAAGCTGCGAAATAAGTATAATAACGACAAAAGTGGGATTGAAATTCAATACTTAAAACACCAACACTGACGAAATGCCCAATTGCACTGCTACGCCACAACCGCCAGAAGATCCACCAGGGCTTCGCCAATCAGTTTCAAGATTTTCTTCATCACTTAATCCATTTTTCACAGGTCCAAAATAACCTTTTGAACTTGATGTTCCCATACAAAACTCATCCATATTAGCTTTCCCAATCAAGCAACCACCTGAAGAACAACTTTTTCCAGTTATTTCGATCAAGACACAGAATATCTACACAGGATAATAGTAAATTACCTTCTTCAAACAATCTACCGACAATGGTGGCAGTATACGGTGCAATAAAATTTGACAAATTTTGTGATGCGCACGTTGTTCGGACTTTCCTTGTCCTGAAATTTCGATGCGAATAGCAATTTTATATTCAAAAAAGTGTGAGAAAATCCTGTAATATGACATGAAATAGAACTAAATTTCGGACAGTGCGCACAGAGTCCCCAAATAGTTTTACCAAAAAGTTACTGTTCACCACTTATTTCACTTATAAGGATAATTTTTAAGTAACGACACCTTAATTGGGGTATTTTAACCTAAATTATCTTTTAGAAGTGTAAAACCACATTGTCTTGAACCGTTACAAAATGACTGACACCTTAGGCAACTCATTGAACAGCAAACAGTAATCAACACTGCTATACATATTTCAGGATAAAGCTGGAAAATATGGATAGCGTTAGAAAAAAAGATAACATACATATAGCAATCTTTGATAACAACAGGAAAAGGAGTTTTCCCTTTTTTCAATGCCTCCTTTGCTTGAACACAAGCCAAATCGAAGGTCTCAGTGATCAAAGAGTTGAACTTCCGATATCTGATAGCTTTAAAAATAGCCTTCTCAATACATTCCATTCCTGAGTTCCTACAAAAAATCCAAACCTTAAATTCTGCTCACAATGTTTGAAGTCAAATTTCTATTATACAATTTCCATATTAAGGATTTCATTGCTTATGAATCTTCTCTTCTCTCCCCAGCATCACTCATCATACACTAACTTTACACTTCAAAACTCCAACCCAGCGGATTAAAATCTGGGAAAATAAATCACCTGTCCCCTCATAGAATCACATCCGTGTTATTGTGGTCTGAATCATTGCACAGTGGGTATGGAGCATAAAGTTCGCCCCGCAATGCGTCAGAGTTGGCGTAAGTCGACAGGTGTTCACCTTTAGCTTGTCGAGTTCGTAGGTGGGGTGGTTTTCAGGGGTTAGGTTGATGTTGAGTCGAGTGGATTTACATACTTAATAGTAGGAATTGAAGAAGTAATTAGCTGAACATTTGTGGTATTTTTATTTGCTTTCATTGCTGATCTTCTTTGTAGTGAATTCCAATAAGAGTTATTAAAATGAAATTATATTAAAGAAATGAAATTATGTACATAGTTTATGAGATGATTTAAAGATAAGAAAGCAATTGGAAATCAAAACAGCTTCCTTTATAGATGTTATGGTACTTTTAGTAGTCTGCATAGAGCTCCACTGTTTCACGTTTTAAATCGTTTTTCTTCCTAGTACGAACTCTGCGAAGTACTGTTTTTAAAACACTGCTCAATCTGTGTTATTGAGAATTGGTGGTGTACAACTCTTCGGATACCAGTTTATAGGTCTCCCCGTTAAAACCGTTAAGTGTTTCATTTTTATCCACTCAATAGTTAGGTTCTAATAACTTCTTCCTAAAGATTATGTTTTCATTGAATTTCCGAACCATCTTAGAAGTCATATGCATCTTTTCCTGTTGTAACAAATGAGAATGTCTGGTATAATTTCGTGATTATATTTTGTGCTTATATAATTCTCTGCTTTGTAGGCAAGTTTCCTTCAAAATATACATTCGTAATATTTTTTTTTTTTAGTATACAAGGGATCGTTCTTTGAGAGTGAATTTGAAGAGTGAATGTACTTGCAGCAACATTTTTTGATTTTTAAACTCGTTTGCCATAATATCCTCATACTGTCGACTTGGTTCGATCATATATGTAGGCTGGAGTGGGTATTCGTCTTTCATAGATAAAAACGGAGATGTTATATTGCATTCTTGCTGCTGACGTTCCATATCCATTTTTTGGTAAGAGACTGATCTGAATTTTGAAAATTAGGAAAGATTCATACGTTTTGGGTCTTGATATTCTAAGATTGCTGAAATGTCTGATGCGAAGTATTAAGGTTTATTCAGGCAATAAAAACAGTTGTTGTCGCAATTATATAATCATTAGTATATCTATTTGAAAAAAGCGATTTTCGAAATTCGGTTTTGAATCACCTTGAACGGCGTAGCAGCCAAGCAGAGATACACATTATCTCATGGATCGGAATCTGGATAATTTGTCAAAATGATTTGGATGATTTTGTTTTTAGGAAAATTTTAATAGCATTTCGCGGTTGTATAGGATGTATTTTTGAAGGTCTGAAAAGTAAATCTTACTTTTTACAGACCCGACGAAGTTTCAAATTCACTTCTTTCATTACGAATATTATTGATTGTTAGAAACCGAATATTGCTGATTGTTAATTGGTGCTCGTGAGTTTAATTTACATACATGTGTTAGATTTTACACAAATTTAATCATGTAATTCAATTTACCACGAAATTTTCGTGGTAGCAGTGGTTATTTTCTCTTAAAATGAAACGTCGGCGTATAAATTTTGAAACAGATTTCATATTTTATGGATGAATAATATTTTCTGGGTTTCATCGAGTAATGCGTCGCGTTATCTGTGCATTAGTGCTATGGGCATATCTTTTTGTGGAGGGCGATGAACATGATCATTTGTATCGTGATGGTGAAGAGGTCAACATTCACTTACAAATCTTTTTCAGTTATTATAAGATTTACTCGTTTTAGCACTGAGACAAGTCACAAAGGCCTCCAATATTCTGCAGTTGCATATTAGACATGTCCATTTACTATCCTTTTTTCGGATCTTCAATAGGGGGAATCCCTGGTCTCTGCATTCAGCAGAAGCCACTGTCTTAACTGGCATGGGCCTTTGGAGAGTCTTTTTTCGCATTGAAGAGATAGGTTTTGTTGGAGGAAAATTAGTAAACATGTATAAATCAGTAACACGCTTCATTTCAATTTCTAAATTTGCCTTTTTTTTTTATTTTTATCAAAATTAAGATCGTGTTATGGATGAACACAGTTGGTCCATACAGCAATCGGCAGGAAACTTACGCATATTTTTCATTACCTTTCTGCCGAGGGCCGAAACACTCAATCAGTCATTATCACGAAACATTGGGAGAAGCGTTGCTAGGCGTTGAGCTTGATTACTCGGGGTTGGATATCAAATTTAAAGGTTATTATATGCAATTGAATCGTTTAGTTTACTCTAACCTTTTTAATAAATGAAAGTTTTTGTTGCTGAGCAAAGCATTTTTGTAGAAAATGTGGAGAAAATGGAATTTTGTAAAAAAACCCTTAGTGAAGAGGATTACAAGCAATTCGTTTATGCAGTACGAAATAATTATTGGTATCAGATGTATCTTGATGAACTGCCTATGTTTGGTAAGTGTTTTTCGTGGTCGGACTTCGTTCAAATGATCGCAGTTTGAGAGATTGTATTTATGCCATTGTTTCCGAGATGTGATTTGCTTTGTTTAATGCAGTCAGAAATGAAAATAATTTTAGGTATGGTTGGTGAGATCGACTCATCAACAACTCCACCAAATTATCGACTTTTCACCCACAAAAAACTAGAAATTGGTTATAATGGGAAGCAAGTTGGTGACAGTTTGTTCTCCGTCAGTCTGGCTGTTCTAAACATCTGATTTTTGCATGTCAATGATTCTTGGATTTTGATCTCATCTAATTCTTGCTTATTAACCGGAATTGATATCGCATTGAAGTTCTTTTTGCGAATAATTCATTAACATTTTTAAAGATTGTGGACATTAATGTGACCTCAGATGTGCGCGTCGCACTGGCGCCTGGTGCGTCGATTTCTTTCACATATGAAGTTATTTGGAAATCTTCTGATGTTGAATTTGATAAGCGGTTCGAGAAATATCTGGATCCAACCTTCTTCCAGCACAGAGTAGGCCCATTTTCAGAAATGAGATTTCAATTCAATTTTTCTCGTGTGCCAGGTTCTTAATTTCTAGATTCACTGGTTTTCGATTTTCAATTCGTTCATGATGGTAATCTTTTTGGTTGGGTTAGTCTGGATGATACTCATGCGAACGTTGAGAAAAGATTATGCTCGTTATCAAAAAGATGAAGATCTTGATGACATGGTAAAATAATATTTTTATATTGTTTGAAAGTTCCTCATTTTATTTTCTTCATCGGGTTACATTTTTTTGTGTGCTTCTTCCATAAATTTCCGTAATTCCAAAATATTTTTAGTTATCTGCACAGAATCTAGAATATTCTATACATACCCTTGATACATACCCTTTGGAAGATATTAATATCTAGTAGAGTTTTTTTCTTTTTAGATGAATCTGCTTTTCAGGAGCGTGACCTAGGTGATGAATACGGTTGGAAGCAGGTGCATGGAGATGTGTTCAGAACACCATCGTTCCCAATTCTTTTCTCATCGCTAGTTGGTACTGGATATCACGTCTTTACAGTTGCTATAATCACTGTTATTCTTGCCATTATAGGCGAATTTTATACGGAGTAAGTTGGTTTTTTTAAATAAATACGTGTATATGGGGCGCTTGATAGTCCATAATCTCGCACTATATATGCTGTTAAACTTCATATTCGATTTTGTTTTTTCAGAAGAGGGTCATTGTTGAGTGCCGCTATTTTTGTATATGCTGCAGCATCTCCAGTGAATGGCTTTGCTGGTGGATCGATGTATGCACGATTTGGTGGCAAGCAGTAAATCTTTTTATTTTTCAACTACATAGAACTGAAAAATTGGTTGTAGATGGACTTATGAAAACTTCATTTATCAACTTTTATAGATGGATACGTCAAATGGTATTTGGTGCATTCCTTTTACCCTCTTTGGTATCATTGGTGGCGTTCTTGGTCAACATTGTCGCAATATCATACCATGCGTCAAGAGCCATCCCGTTCACAATTATGCTTGCCGTCACCGCTATTTGTTTATTTGTCATTCTCCCGTTAACTTTAGTGGGCACTGTACTCGGTTAGTCATTTCATATAGATCTATTGAAAGAGCGTTTTATGAAACTTTTGATAAAACAGTCCGTATTACTCCAACTTTTTTTGAGCTCAGGACGCAACGTAAAAGGACAGAGTGACAATCCATGTCGAGTAAATGCTGTCCCACGGCCAATTCCGGATAAGAAATGGTTTTTGGAACCGTCACTGATTATTCTTCTTGGTGGAGTTCTGCCTTTTGGTTCTATCTTCATTGAAATGTAATTTCTATTTCTTGAAAAGATATGATCTTTACAAAAATTTCTACTATGATAGTACAATGATCCTGAAAATTGCAGGTACTTCATCTTTACGTCATTCTGGGCATATAAAATATATTATGTTTATGGCTTCATGCTGCTCGTAACTCTTATCCTTGCAATTGTTACGATGTGCGTCACAGTTGTGTGTACTTATTTTCTTCTGAATGCCGAAGATTATCGGTGGTAAGCTTCCGTTCCAGTATTTCACTTTAGATTTTGTCATATATCGAAATCAAGTCTGTAGATTTATTAGATTAACTGTGATGGTTTCTTCAGGAGATGGACCAGCTTTCTGGCAGGAGCATCTACATCCTTCTACGTCTATCTTTACTCAATTTATTATTTCTTGTTCAAGACAAAGTTAGTTATTTTTGAATTCGCCGTTTTCATTCGAAGTCCACAAATTTCTACTGAATTCCAACTAATGTGATCCTAAATATCAAACAATTAAATTTTCAGGATGTATGGGCTTTTCCAGACTGTATTCTATTTCGGATACATGGGCTTGTTTAGTGCAGCCCTTGGATTTATGTGTGGCACCATTGGCTACTGGGGTGCTGCAAAATTTATCCATAAAATTTATTCAACGGTGAAAATTGACTAGATTTGTTCATGATTGATTTTTCAATAATTTGTACACAAAGGATGCTGAACTATAGGCAAAGAATTAATTTCATGTGATACCTACGAGCACCTATATCGAATGATTGGTGCTTCATTTTGTCTTGTTCTAGCTTTTTTGTAAACATTGTTTCTCTGTAAGCGTAGGAATTTCTTTTTATGATAGCTTAAAAAGTTACCTTATAACTGAAATTTTCTTAATATATCTTTAGAAACTGTTATGACAATACAGTTTTCTTGTCACTACGGGTTATTGATATAATTTAGAAAAGCAAAACATTTGTGACACATTTATTTATAAAGATGTGATTGTCGACATATGGCTGTATTGCTATTCTTACGGACTTGAGAATTTGAATTTTACTTAGCAGAAAATTTTGCAGTCTAATGAATTGTTTGCTGCATTACATAATTATCTATTATTATCGAGCCAAGAATTAATAATCTTTGATGTTACTGTACCGTGAAGTTGTTTAACTGAGTATTTGTAACTTTCATGGTTAATACTTATAAAGGCTTGTGAATTAGCCAAAAAGACATGAAGGACTTGCGGAATTCACTTCGTTAAGTGGAATTCCCAATTTTAATCCATTCATCCAGAAGCTTGAAAGTAAATCACTTGTTTGTATATCAAATATTTATTAATGCAAAGTGTTGGGATGTATATTTTGCCATTTCCTTGTTATCAGTTTTCTTTCTCTTGGTGATAAAATCTGTTTTTAAATGGACCACACTTTCTTCAACAAATTTTTGAAGGAATGGTAAGTAATTTTAAATACAACCTGAAAAAAGCAATAACGAGGTCGCTGAGTCACGCGTTGTTCTTATTTCAGAAAACTCAAATCACTACTCCATCGTGCCTCATGTCAAGTTTATAAATAGTCGACCTGTCACCGGCGGTCGTGTTTGGATGAGGTATAGAGAGGACGAGACTAAAAGAAAATCGTAAGTCGTGTCCTTGAGTTTCATTTCGTTTTTCGTGTTTTCACCGGACCTTTTATTTTAAGTGTGCCTTACTTTTCTGTAGTGAGCTGTGAATCTTGCGAGAGTTTTCCATATTCATTATTTTCTGAATGAAAGTTCTGCCCTTAAATTACTAACTACAAAAACGTCAAACGCGGAAGCCACATCGAAAGCATAGTGGCACTAAACTGCAAGAATGTCTCAACCTCGAGCTCTAAATGGTTTTGTATTTCTTGGAATAGTTGATGCATTTCTGAATGAAGTTGATTTAAAACTCTCTGATGTCCTTGCTTTCGGTCGTCGAGACATTGTTTTGGTGAGATTATTGGTAGGATATCTTATGACAGCAATCCGATGAGGTTTATCTTGATAATGACATCAGAGAGTATTCTTGCCTGCTCATTATTCAGTTTTTGTTTATTATTAACTTTCGGTTTCACAAGATATCTTTAGAAATGGAAAGTAGTTTAATACAGGTAAGAAAAATAGCAGAAACACGAAAGAGATGCTTCAGAAAGTGACATAAAGGTAAGGATGGCTAGATCTCAACGATTACGTTGTTTATTTATTTCACCATGAGTTAGACTGTTTGTTATCAGCCAATATCACCAGTTTTCAAAATGTCCTCTGGTAGTAACTATCACTCTTGACATTTATTGATAACCATTTTCCTGTCTATGCTAATTACGATGGTAGTAAAATGAATATTGCGCCGCGACCGATATTTCGTACACTGATTCTTAGTGAGGAAATCGATTATTGCGGACGAGAGCACTAGATCGATGCAATGACAAATCCATCCTTTGGGATATTTATCGCATGTATATATGATAGTTGCGCTAGTTCAGAAACTCCCAAGTTGTCTATGGTTCGGTGTTTAGGAATTGTTGATTGATTAGGCATATGTCAAAGCGCGGTTAAGTCGGATTCATGTATCAATATATTAGCGGTGTTCGCAAGCCCATTGATTCTGTGTGTCCCGATGTTTCTTTTACATGGCTACCGGGTTAGTTGTTTTTCTGTTTCAACTGACTGGAAAAGCCAAAAGTGTTGAAGTAGGAGTTAGGTAAAGGTGAGGCGAAAAAAACATCGTTCCAAACACCATCATAATACTTCAGTTTCTCATTCATTCTCTCTTTTTGCTGAAATTTTTTAGGACTTCCAACTACAGGTACTCGCTTAACCATTATGAAAGCTCGTAATTCAGTCTCACATTTCAAAGTTAGAACTCGAGTGTGGGACTAGATTTTTCTATAAGGACTGAATTCTTACTACGCTCTCTTCCTAGCACGATTTGTGTTCCTTTTGCAGTAAATTTTTTGAAAGAGGATTCTGTACAGGCAATTAGCATCAGCTGAAATAATGTTGGAGAGAACTGATGCGAACAGATTCCGAGAAAGGAAGAAAATAGCATGTGACGTGATGTGACGATCGCGGATTGCCCTATCAGCAGGTGTTTTATTTGTTAAAGAAAATGACCTCTACGGTGGGTTGACCTCTGTCTCTTCTACAGCCATTAACATAATCCTTTGCTCCGGTCCTCAGCCCGTCTTTTCTCCTTTTCCCTTTCCCCCACCTCTCCTTCCTCCTTTTCCATCCATTCAGTCGTATGTTTGCATTCTGATGGTGGTGACTGCGCACCCCATTTCAAACTCCTGCTGCATATCACTCAGGAAACATTGATTACCATTTCAGCACACAAATTTTTATCCAATCCCTCTCTCCCATCAGTTACTACTTACTGACTCAGTAGTCCATCCATCCATCCATCCATCCATCCATCCATCCATCCATCCATCCATCCATCCACATCCATCCATCCATATCCATCCATCCATCCGTCAATCCATCCATCCATCCATCCATCCAAGCAATCCACGCATTGCATAGTTTCTTTCGGTAGCTTTCGATTTTCACCATATAATCCACGTTTCTTTGTTTTCCTAAGAAGGCGGAATTATCGTTTTAGTAAAGTGCAAGGTTATATTTGATTTTGTTAGCTTTCACCTTATTGAGGCTTCCGGAGATAGGGATTCTGTCTGGTTTTAACGAGAACATAAAGCGCAATAAAGTGTTTGATGTAGGTTTCTATATGTGTATTTGAAGTTTATATGTCCATCTTCCCGCTACATCTTTCTTCAGATCACCAATACGTTTGTTAAGATGGACATTAAATTGTTCTGCTCCATCTTCCTCCTCACGTCTCTTCATTTATTCCATTGATAGTCACGCTATCTTATTTGCAATTCAAACGAAAAAAAAGCCATCAAGGGAAGATTTATGCGACCACTGATTCCAATGTCTTTTGAATAGCGATTTTTTGTGTTTGTGCTTCATTGACCCACAATCCAAGGATAATTCTTTGATACGTTGTCACCCAGGGGAAGTTTAATATGCGAACCAATGGAACTGGGTCGAATCGAGTCAAGTTCGACTTTTTCATCGAACACATACACCACATACACACACACATACACATACACATACACATACACATACATACAGTTTCATGCAGGCATTTATACACGTTCGTTAGCAATGAATATCCATAAAAGTGAAATATCCTTCATCCTTAGGTTACTGTTACTTTTGGGATATATTTTATCAACAGTGAACAGTGATATTGAACATATCCATGTAGATCATCATCAGTACATTTATTACCCGAAATTACGTTGTCTCGTTGCGTAGGATGCGTTGTACCTATCAATGTGTTACCATTAAATTCAAAAAAAATCGATAATGTTGTATTAATAAGCTTGACAAGGAGTTGTTGCTCTACGACATTTTGCAGTTGTCACTTTTATTATTGATATGATGCGAAAATCGATGTTGTTGTGTAAGGTAGTATTAGAGGATGCTGTTATTTGCATGTTTGTTATTTTTCGGAGAGACTGGGAGGGAGCACAGATCACTGAGAATGCTAAGGGATTTATACTAAACAGAGATTTTCGGGAAGTGATTTCAACTGATTCTGGGGAGTTCTGCTACGGCGCATACACTGATAATGATGTTTACATGAGGAAAAAGGTTTGAGCAGTGGTTGACAGATGGATGAGAGGGACCGTCGCTTCATCTGGTCAGAATGAGTTTTAGTTTGTCGGTGGTGACTCGGTCTTTCTGTTTGCACTACCTGTTAAGAAGGGAATGATTGGGTCGGTAAGTGGCCGGAGGTATGGATAGAGGAAAGCATAAGGTGTGGAAGGAGAAGTTAAGAAAACCGAAATGAGTTCCTTGTAGGTGATTTACTAATGATTGACTGACTTCTGAGTGAATTTTGGATGTTATGTTTAGGGAAGAGGTGGGGTTATGGTAGGTGCGCTAACAACAACGAGGATAAGGGAAGGGGACAAGGGGACAGTCAACGGTGAGAGGGGAGTGACAGGATACGGGTGAGGGTGACTGCTACTACTAACAATGGGCTTTTGAGGTAGGAGTAGTGTTGCTCTGTTGATTAGTGATGCTGGGCTCTCCTGCTGTGTCTCTCTCTTGCTTCTATTCCTGAGTTAGTGAGTTGATAAGTGCTATCAGAGAGTGGGCAAAGGGTTACTGCTGTCGTCGTCATCGACCCGCAACACCACTTCCACCAGCCATCAACGTTACCTCTCTTGCTACTTCTACTTCTACGATAATAGGCGAAACAAGCAATAGAGGGAGGGAACACTGCCAATCGAACCTCCATTGTCGAGACATCCATAGAAGAGACGAGACGAAGACGTAGTTGTAAGCGAAGGCGAGAACGGGACAGAAGTGTTGTAGAGAGTGATTGATCGAGATCGTTGTTCTTTGTGACAGATTATGTTACTCGCTACTGACGATGAGATATTATTATGTCTTTCTCATCCTTCATCTCTCTGTCCTCTTCCATTTCCTAACCTGCGTCAACTACGTGAGCAGTTGACGCATTAAGCCGTGATGCTGATACTATTCCGATAAATATCAATCGACCCCTTCACTTTCTCTTTAATTGTTATCGTCTCATCCCCGTTCTTACCATCGTCCAACAAACCAGTAATTTTTTCACAACTTTCTGGGAAATCCCATTCAAAAAGACTCGAATTAATAAGAATTAACTTTTTTAATTGAAGGTGTTATTGGTCCACAGGCTTAGATGATGTGCTCTTATTGTTTTTTTAATCAACATTCTAGTTCTACGACCTTCATATGCCTCTCTCCCCAGAGGCAAGTGAAAAATTGTTGCATCTTTTGAGTAGACGTCACATCATCAGAAACTTAGTTAGTTTGTGTCATAATAAAAATGAGAATGATCGATGCAGCGTTGGCATCATGGCATCATTGTTAGCAAGCATATTTTCGCCTACTGGTCATCGAGTCTACCTGATTAGTAGCGTGAAACATCTGGCTGTGACATGCTCATTGCTATACTACTATTGGTTGCATAAATCAGCAGTTGAGTTGTGTATTAGTCCAATCCGCCTTGCTGCAAGCTGTTAGGCGTTGTTAATGATGTTGTCAGTTGATGTGGTCGTTGTCATTTGGCAGTTTACCAAATGGTCGATGTTAGTATTAGTTCATAATAGTAAATCTGCATGAAATGAAATAAAATATTCAATATATGGTACTGTTTCGAACAGTTTATTATTAGCACTGTTAGTTACTGTAGCGTTCAGTTATGTTATGTTGATGCTGCTGCTGATGCTGCTGCTGATGCTGCTGCTGCTGCTGATGATGATGATGATGATGATGATGATAATGCTGCTGCTGCTGCTGTTGTTGAGTGGCGGTTGTTGAAGTTAATCAGTCGCAGGTGCGAAATGATCAGTGTCTAACGTTCTACCTGTAATGCGTTCATACAGCTCCACTATATCTTTCCAGAGCTCTTCTTCAATTGATTTGAAACTTTGCTTGCAAGCCATCGGATTGCTTTTCCTTCCGTGATTCATGCTGACACTTCACCTTTTTATGCCTTAACATTTCCCTTTGAAGCCGTCAAACCGTTCCGTCACTCCATGTCATATCATTTTAAAACTCACTTCATCCTTCCAGCTTTTTGCTTTCTGTGACATGTTCCACGTTAATTTCACCACCTTCATCAGTCTTAGCTGACGCTACAAAGTGGTGATCCGTCTGATATAACCTGATCATCTTTCTGTCACAGTCGATTCATAAATACCACAACGTCAAAAGTAATGCGAGCGAATTGTTTCTTGCTAACAGTCGATTATTTAAAAGCTGAGCTGTCTTAATCGTGGTAAGAGTCTGCCATGTTTACTAACTGCTTAGATTGTACTTATTTTTTGATAGTTTCATCTATTATAAGAAATATTCACGTGGTTTATTCAAAGCTGAAAACATATTCTCTCCCAGCGCATGTGGTCAGTGTTGCTTGCTGTTAATGCCATCTTTTCATCACATTTGATTTATAAGCTTACTGAATGCTGCGTACAAATATGCAGCAAATTTTGGACGTCTTGCATGACAAAGTTTTAGCGGGTCGTTCTGCAGCACATGCCGTTTGGCAATGTACAGAAAACGGAAGGAGTAGCAAGTGTGTAGAGGAATTATTTAGTATTGCTGAAATAAAATACAATTTAATGCTACAAATCGGCTGGATCTGGATTTTACAATAGTATTACGAGCTACATCCAGATTGCTCCCCTTATCAGTTTCCCTATTGAAACGGTATCTGCTTTTCATAGAAGGAAACAGAGATTGTTGTTGATGCTCTCTCGGAAATTGTTTTTCCCAGTGTTCAGAAACTGGTGTACAATAGAGTCTTAGTTAAGGTTAATGATGTAATCATGTTGACGATTTGTAGTTGGTGATGATGAGCTGATGGGATGTGGGTAGGTCGTGAGGTAGGGGTTGGACGATCGGAGATATGCAAATAAATAACAATGAGAGGATAACCTCTGTGGCATACGAGAGGCGTGCCTATCATTTGGTGACATATGCATGATTGACCTGTATGACACACAGCGGAAAATATTCGTGGTAGCAGGTAGTGTTGCAGTTGCTGGTGGCACTGGATCCAGCTAGTACCCAACTGAGTAAATAACAGTTCTTTGTGCTAACCTAGGTGACAAGTTTATGTTCTTATCGTTTGACGATTAACCTAGGTGACGACGTACTGTCCCCGCTGCTCCTACTCCTCCTCCTCCTCCTCCTCCTCCTCTTTTTCCTCCTCCTCCTCCTTCTTATGCTCCAAGTGACCGTGTTGTGAACTGGTTTTACAGAGGGTACTGGTGATGTTCATTGATGTGACTCATTGAGTATTCCTCCATCTTCCCGTTCCCTCTCTATTCAACACTCACCACGCTGTTCATCTTCGACTTTACAAACTTTACATTGTTCAGCAAATTTTTATTCTTGCTTTTCGCTATCATTACTTCAAATTCAGAAATCCATTTCGTGGATGTCTGATTTTTCCATGTAATTCAAGCATGTAACCATATTCGGTTATTACGACCTAGATTATTACTAGATTATTACTTTTCCTGTAATTCAGTCTCCAAGCTCTCTTGCCCATGAATGTCACTGTTAGAACATTGCTTTATCCCCATGAATTCAATTTTTTCATGCAACAGTTAGATAGTATGCATATCGTTTATCACCATATCTGTGCTAAAATATAAGTTGTTCTATCGTTTTGCTAACCGTCTCCTTCTCCTTGCTCCTCTTTATCACTGTTATGGAATTTCTTGTTTATTGCTTGTTCCGGCTTTCTAAATTATAATTACTTGGATATTTTGTTTTGAAGATAACGAAAAATGACGTCATTCTTTTTTGTTGAAGGCACCATCATCGATCTCAGCTGAAGAAACGTTCGAGATAGAACTCTCTGTGAGTGCATGTGTGTGCAGCAAGGATGACAATGGTTGCTTCCTCGCCTCTCCCATTAACTACAAATATGGGTTGTGCATCGTGTCGGCAACTTCATGCTGATATAAAGGTTTGGTTTTGGTAGCTTAAAATTCAATTCTTAGAAGTAGTTGGCGTAGAAGTCTCTGTACGTAAAAAGGCGAAACGTTTGCAGACAACTGTCTGTGTCAAATGCGTCCCACTTCAAAGAAACTATCGGTAGTTTTTTCTGCTGTAGCTAATTTTTATTGCTACTAGTAAAATTAAGTAAGAATTATTATTAGTTGTTGATACAAAATATTATTTACAAAGTGTAGTTTGGACTTTAGGACTGTGTTGCGCAACTATCCGACAAGTTGGATCAATTACGTGTGCGGGTTGAAACATTATTTGCTCTGAGGCAACCTGGATATGGAGTTGATGTAGCGGTGAGCGCTGAAGATGACAAAAGCACGACTGAGAGATCGATAACTCTGAAAGATGAAGTGGTAGGTATGACCAGCTTCACTCATGGATCCTGATTTTGTTGCTGAAATTTAGTGCCACCGAGCAAGATTTGTTGACAATGGATTTTCCGGATTTTTCTTGTTTGAGTAGTTTTGTAGTGGAATATAGTGTTCTGATTGAATCACAGCTTTCTTTCGTTCGTTTGATTCATTAGCACGGGAGATGGACCTGGTCTTACTTTTAAGTGGTTTTTTGCAATTAGTTCCTCTTCCCACGTGGTATTTTTGATATTTTCAAGTTCTGCAGTTATTTGCACTGGTAAGCCATTTCCGTAGCACTTAAGAGATGTTTCTTTTCATTCGTTCAGATTTAGAATTTGATTGGATTATAAAACTGAGGAATGTTAGTCACATTTGCATATTGATTTTTTCTAGGTCTCGGAATGTGGAACAGAGGAGAAAGAGACCCCATCGCCTTCACTGCTTGAAAATAATGATACAACAATAGGAAACGCTGAAAGGTAAATTCTTTTTGTTTCGTATTAATACTTTCATAGTAACGTCAGTGTCCCTGTTGTTCTTGGATTTTTGGTTCAGAGCAAAACTCATTAAGAATGGGTCAGTCGTTCAATTTTTAGTGAGGTGACGCCAACAGATAATCACAGTCATGCACTGAGCGGTAGCAGGAAACGGAAACCAAACAGGGAAGCAGTACATAGAGTAGAGAAAGTTAACAGCAGTAACAATTTGCTTGCTCAGAATCTGGTAAGTGTACATCTCTGTCTTAAAAATGTTTTGTTTCGGCACTGAAACAAAAGTGCTTTCACACTCAGTGCTCATAACAGTTCGATATATATATGCTCGGTGGTATCGGATTAGGTTATTTTGAAGTACTGAAGGGAGTATTTTGAATTAATAAAAGATATGAAAAATATTCTGGTTATCTTAACGGAGATTTATTTGATGCAAACGCTCCTTCTAAGCTATTACCAACCTACATTGCCAGCATATTATTAAGAATAAAACTTAAACTATATAATGAATATCCGTTGTTTTTCTGAATGGGTCATTCGATTTTTTCCCTCTTAGGATACTCTGGAGTCAATTTTATAGCAATTAAATGAAACATTTTGGATGATGGTGCATTTTCTTTTCTTTTTTTTTAAAGGATGCATATTTTCTTAACCTATTTACTGCAGGATTCAGTTGCAAATCAAAAGCCGATAGAAGCAGCCGTAAAGACGGACGGTTTCATGTATCCAGCAGCAGCACTTTTTGACTCTTTTTCATTGGCCGCAAATTTGATGGCCACCGGCGGAGCGAACGCAGCGGCACAACAAAACATTCTTTCAATGCTGTGCCAGCAACCAGCTACAGCCCATCCTCCTACGTCGTCTACACCAAATAGCACAGAAGACGGCGTGAATGACCTCGTCATGGAAGTAAGCTCTTTCTTGATGTTCTCTGTGGTTTGAGTTTGCGATATTTACGAGTTAGTGCAGGATAATTTTTCATGGAGAGAAGTTTTTGACGAGTTTTGAGGGAAATGACTGTTTTGATAACTTTTTGTGAAAGAAATTTTATGTCAGTCTTCTAGGACAGACTTCAATTTCTGATATGCTGAGATACCTATTAATGCTATTTTGGAAGGCATTAATTTAGAACAAAAACAACATTACTTTTGCATGTTTTTGCAAATTTGGGGTTTTTTCTCAGGAGGAAGAAGATGCAAGTAATAATAGCAGTAACAATTCTCCATCGATGTCGCGATGCAGCAATTGTTTGACAACGAAGACGACAGCTTGGAGGAGGGATCAAACTGGTAAATTAGTATGCAATGCGTGCGGTCTTTATTACCGTTTACATAGGGTAAGTTTTTATTACTTATTGGTAACTGGTTAACATTTCCATCTGATGTTAATCACGTTATCAGCAACTTTGTCTTTTCATTTTTCTCTATGTTTTATTTGTTTTTTAATCTCTTATTATACAAAATTCATTTCGCTTAAATGCTTGGAGATACTTAGACATACATACGCGTGGAAGCTTTTCCCCTCCCGTAGGACGTTCCACATTCTTACCAAACAGTGCTTCATCGAACCATATTGATTACCGTGCAATAATTACTTGCTGGGATTTCCTGATTCATTTCATCCTTTACTGGAGAAGTCGGAGGGTGGGTATTAAATGATTAAGAAACGAATTTTCATAAACGGTTTTGCAGACAAACCGACCGGTACATATGCGAAAAGATATCATCCAGCAGCGTTTCAGACGTCGCGTCAAAGAAGAAGATGCTACGTCTGCTAATCCACAATCAGTCCTTTCTTCACTGATTTCCATTTCACCTTCAGCTGCAGCTACATTTGCACTTCTAGAACAACAGCATAATACATTACAAGGGAATCTCAATGGAAAACCGTTATTTGAACAGCAGAATGCGTTGCAAGCTCAGAATCAGACGGCACCCATTTGATTGTGGTACTTCTAAATCCATAGGCGATAAGTGGTCCTTTTTTTTTCCTCAGCATAATTACAGAAAAACAGCAGAAGTTACACTTTTTTTTACATATTTGCAGATAAGTACGTAGATTTCGTATTTTAATCTGGTTTATTGTTTTTTTTTTTTTTTTTTTTTTTTTTTTCATTTTTTCTCTTTTTTCTGGTTTAGTAAGTGTGATTTATCTGGCATAATACTTCATCATTTGGAACCATTTCAATAGTTTTTTATGCTTATGCAAATGGGCACAGTTTTTTTTTATTTTTACCGCAATTCTTTTTTGCTGTATTTGATACTCACTTATGTATATAATCAGATGGAGTTGCCTTGGCTGCTTTTTTAAAAGAATTCTCGACTATAATTATGATTTTCGAGCTACCTTTCGAGATGAATTCTTAAAATGAAATCAAAGGCCAAAGCCAGCTGTAATTTTGCCGGATATTATGGGATGAAAAAGTAAATCAGGTTGTGAGCCTTTATAACGAGGATTAAGTGTGGATAGAAGAGGATGGAAAATCTTTGATTTTGGATTAAGGTATTGGTTGGAGTCGAGCCTGTGCAGCTCCAATGCTTTGAATTTTTTTTTCTTTCGAAAATTTGTTTTGGAGCATATTCATTGTTTTGAAGATGTCTTCCAGTTTTGAACAGTCACTTTGTTATATATAGCGACCAGCAGCCGGGTTTTTCCAGTCGTTTTCATCATATTTTTAAAATTTCTTCATTTTAAGGATTTTCAAAGACACTGCTTTAATATTTTGTGCTTTTTGTTCCGTTAATATATGTGTAGCTTTCCCTGTTTAGCTCTTAAGCAGCTAATTTTTTAAATTCATTTTCTCCTCCTTTGAACTACCGATGCATAAGCATAATCTCTTACTTCCAAACCGTTGTGTACGCATGTTTTGCACTACCGAGCTTTACCTGTTTGTTTCATTTTTTCCAACTTTACATTTCTTTTCATTTATTTTCCTTCTTTCTCTCTGTTACCAGTGTGTCTTTTATTCACTTCATCTGTATTTTCCATTCCACAATAGCATTTTTGTTTGTTTTCTTTGACTGGTGTAAACCATCTCTTATGCACATAATTGTTCTCAAATTCGTCATATGTTTTCAAACTTGAATTTGAATTGATTTTATCAATTCAATTTAATTCTCATGTAGAAGCCCGTGTCAAAAGAATTTGATTTTTTTGCAATTCCCTTTTTGCTTTTTCTCGCATAGTCATTTCATCATCTTTTTTTACATAATTTGTTTGTCGAGTAATGGACGTGCATAATATCCTATCATGGTGCGAGCAAAAGTTTTTTTATAACTCTTTAAAAAATGTCATTCAAATGTTCCCGATAAGAGAAAGATACAGTATATAATGGTTTTATAGAGTTTGTACACCGTCTGGAAATGCATTTAGTTCAGCTACTGAGATGGTAAACCGAGATCCTAAAATTTTCAGAATTTCTGGAATGCAGTAACAAAGTTTTTGGATTCTATTTATGTTAGGGGTGGTTTCCCATCTTGTTTGCTGGTTTAGTAAGTGAATTTCCTGAATCTGTACAAGTATTGTAATTTGAAGTTCGGTTATTTTGATTTACCTCACTCAGATAGTGGCGAAGTGGATCTAATCGACTTGAGTTACGGTCTTACCAGTCTTACTTTGTGGATCGATAAAGCTCGCTGTCAGGAAGGGGTAGGAGGCAATTTTCGAATATGAGGATTAGAACTAGGTCAGTTGATGATTATTGTATATCATTAGTTGAGCTGAGAAGATAATAATTTGGATACATCGTACACTGGGATTCATATTTCACTCTGTGAAGGGGCATTGCTGGACTGATTATGATTGTATCCGCAATGTGTATAGGGAAGGGAAGGAAAGGATTGATGGTTGGTTGATATTCATTTTAACATTGGGGAAGACTGGTGGAGGGAGGATGTTAACCGACGGCGGTTTTGTGGGATGAAGAGGAAAATGGATGAGGCAGAGGCTCGTGTCACCCCTAACATTTCATTGTCATCTTGATTGTCCGTCCTCTTCCTTCTCACAGTTGTTCACCCTCGAAAAGCGTCTTTCCAGTTCGTATTCATTGTGAAATGGCCTTGTTGTACTCTCGTCATCACCATTATCGATATCAGTCCTACAATTGACTCGCTAGTCCTTTCCTCTCTGCTTCCTCCTACTCAATCTCCTATCCACACTTCCACCCATTTCCTCAAATAGGCAAAAGTTGCTCCTATAACTGCTGATAATGCTAATCCGCTCAAACCCTGCGTAGTTCCTATGGCACTTTTCTATCCATCCACTTTGCTACACCTTGTTATCAGTGAGTAATTTTAGGGTATCATGTATATATATATATATATACAAGTGTGTATGTTTGTGTACATACATATATATATGCATGTCAGGGAAAGTGTTTTCTGCTGCTGTCGATGTCGGGCTACTTCCTGTGATCCTGTCGCATGGAAAGGAGGAAGGCGGGAAGGAAGAGGACATCCTGTAGAGAACTCATGGTGACATCCTATTTCCCTCATGATAGCACTCAATGGATATACAGATGCGTGTGAGGGTGTTGTGTGTATGTGTGTGTACCTTCGCACAGACCATCACCATAATCAACGCACATTAACAGACAGGCACTACCACTGCAGCGATAACCATTATCCTTCCTCCACCCCCCTCCCCCCCTATCCCACCCCGCTCTCTCACCGGCCTTGCCTCACCACGGACGGGGCCGTATCACAAATTGATGACATAGTGACAAGCTACATTTACACCTCGAATTATATGACTTTCCAGATTTGCCTTGCTTTCGAGATTGTAAGCATGATATATGTATGTATGATAAAAACCTCCCTCTACAACAGCTCTACTCCAAATGGTTATCTTCAAGTGAAACTTTATGATATGCATCAGGTCTGTCCCCCTCCTATCCTTCAGTTCTTTACAAATGAGCTGAAACTATGTTTGTGTGGCCCTGCATAAGAAATGTAAGTTCCTCGCTTTGTTCACGTCTTAACAAACTACTGTGATAGTTGATCCCTTTCTCCAAAGAGAACCAACGCACATTGCAACAGTCAAAACATTACGTGTGTGTTATCTAGACAGATGTACGAGGCGCAACCGACAATAAAAGCGTAGAGATCAGGGGAATCACGTCTACTTAGGCCAACTTGCTGGTTGCAAAGAAAAAACCGATTTTTTCGAAAACAAAAACCCAAGCAAAATAACATCCATAGAAATTGGACTGGAAAAAGTGTCTAAGAAATCAGAAAAAACAGTAAATAACGTATGACTTGGTTGCATATCACAAACAAAGCAAGAATCGTTCCAAATATTCGAAATCCATACAAACAGTGCAAAATGAAGATGTGAGTTGCAAGAAAATATGAAGGAAAAGTGGACTAATTATTGGAAAAGATATTTAAGGAATCATAGAAACTACAATCTTAATACCGATGAAGAATTATCACAACTGAAACATAGAGTACACCTAGAAAAGAACCAAAATTGCACGAAATCCTTGCCTATGTAGGTATCGAGAATCAACGTCTTCAGCGACACAAATCTGCGTTGAAACACTGATTTTTTTTTTTTTTTTTTTCATAATTTCTTAAATTCTACATACGCTGCTGAGATTTAGCACACAATAGAATAGAGAAATTACAATAACTACATTCAGCAATACTATAACAAGCACTTTATCTCAGGAAAACACGTTCTGCACAGCTTATAAGATCTGGAACTGACCTCATATATAGAATTAAACAGTTCTTAAAAAGGCGTGGAAAGTGGACACCGTATTGTTTTGGCGATATTATGTCTGATGAAAATCAATTACTGAAAGAAAAGCAAAGTAGAAGGCAATTCTGCGTTTGGAATGGTCAAAGCATCAATATCAATAAAGAAAGAATCTGATGGGTAGAAGGATAAATAAAAGGCTGAACTTCGTTCAAAGTATCAATCAGTTTTCTTTTCGTCCTTCGATTTTTTCGGCTGATTTTTCTTCTCGATCAAATGCTCCTCACAATAATTGAGCATTTCATATGCTTCACCACGAATACCAGCGATCGAGAGAGGAACTAACACACATGCCGGAACTAAGTAAAGCAGTGCTGGTTGTGCTGCCTAAAATGTCAGTGGAACTGATAAAATCTTCAGCTTTTATCAACTTTCACTAGTACATCTTTGTAAGTCCACAGTTATTAGAAGGAAGTTGCCAATCAAATAAAGTTTATAATGTAGTACTATAGTGTACAATAGTGGTGATAAAGGTTCGGATTATTATATATCATTCAATAAACTGCAGTGACAAATCGAAAACTCAGAATGGAAGTCCCTTGATAAAAAAGGAAAAAAATTACAAGTGAAAAAAGATTCAAATATTTGCAAATTTGGTAGTTGCAAACATAATTCCCCTATACCAACTTGCAATAAAGTTTAATCCTGAGCAGATATTGACCACATCGATTTATGGATAGACAGAATAACTTGAAAATCAAGTTATTTTACCTTGAAGAAATGCATCACGCCCATTGTAATCATCAAACCAAAGCAGTACGCCACTGTGGTTATAAGGAAGTAGTGACGCGGCTTCTTGTAACTACCTCCTGAACCAATGTAGTGATCAAATCGTCGAAGTAAAGCAATAAATATTCCTGGTATTACAATATCACCCAAACCTACAAGCACTGAATTACTGTTATCAGAAAGAAGACTAAATCTGACTTTTGAAATTAAGTTCAAAGAATGTTATTATGAAAAAAAAAAGTGTTCACTCATCGATTTTGTTTGCCTACAAGAAAAATTTCAAGGCAACTGGCTCTCACTTTTTGAAGGAGATTAACACAGGGTAAAGTAGACAAAACGTACAGTTGTGAAACTGTATAAAGAAAGTAAGAGTAGTGATGATGAATCCCTAAACCGTAATCTTTAATCTCATTAAACGTTCACCAAGCATTGCATGTTTGCCAGCATTATTCAATCCATGACGATAGATATCTTGTGGAAATTGAAGGAGTAACGGAGCATCGATGCCTTTAGCAACTGTAGTCATTACATCGGTGGCGAACACCCAGAAAATGTCATAAATAAAAAGTCCAGCCAATAACATTGTTCCCGCCTAGAACGTATTTGAATCGTGATTAAATACGAGAGAGTGACATAGAGAATGCACAACTAATAATCTAAGATGAAGGAAAAAGAAGAGTCACTGCCACAAAGCCGGTTACATGAAGTATATGTGAACAACAGGAAAGCAACCTTAAAACTACATAAATGTATGCTTTCAATACCGTAAATCGAGAAAGCAACACCAAGTATGTTATTCGTTATCCAATGTCTTCTGTAAAGATGTGATACACCCACACACAAGCAGCACAGTATGGCAACAACGTCATGAGTATCCCACTCAACTTTGAGAACATATTCCTGAAAGTCAGGATGAATCAGAAGCAGAGATGCAACACGGCACAGTAATTAATAAATATTTTCTGATAACATGCTCTTTCTTCATAAAACCATACTTAAGTGACTTGACCGTTGCTCGGTTTTCAAGGCTTTTCATTGAGAGCATAAAATTTCCCACAGCAGAAATCTCTTAATCAGAATAAAAACATGTTACCTACAAAATCATCATTAGCTGCTCCTTCGATGTCGCCTTCTTCCATCTCTATTTTGCCTCTCTTTAATGACCAGAAATATGGATAATTCATTTTTGGCTGATGATTTCCAATAGGAAGCTTTCGAAGAATATACGAGAAGATTGGCTTTAAAATTGCAGCGAGAGCTACACAACCTGAACGGTTGTAAAATTCAAGGTTCAAATATGTTAAGTTAAAAAGCATTTAAATTCAAGATCCAGAACTAAATAGTCTAAAAATACAGCATTTAAACCTCTTCCTCTACAGTTTAAGTAGATTTTAAAGTTTAATGCTACCTTCCCAACACAGCAACATCAGCAACAAATACATTACATTGACTTGATTGACAACAGGCAAGAAATGTAACGCCTTTTGCAACAACGTCTTTGACGAGTCTCCTTCCATAGTTACTGAGATATCCGTAGCATTAGTTAGCAAGGGAAATATTTTAAGATGTGATGAAAGTTTTGGCGGCAAGTAACTGTTTACTACTGAATAGATTCTCTGCCGGCATTCAGTGTCGCATCTTAAAATATCAAATTAAATTTGTTTAAAGATTGTCTGAGCAATGGCTATAAGGTTCTTCCTAATTATCATTGAAAAAGTTGAAAGTTTAGTCTCGCTGACCAAGTCTTAACTTCAGCAGCCTGATATTACATTCTCTAAAAGATGCAGCACCATTATAAACTGACAAAAATAAGGGTTTCAGCATGGATTAGGCAATGTCTGATTTTACAGCATCTCAGAATTCTAACCATCTTCCGGTAAGAGCTAAATGACAACAGTAGGTCCACTACAATCTTTTCTTTAAATTATCGCAGTACCAGGGTTTTTTCAACTACCGTTCTTATACATTTAATATCTTTCGCTGTAAAGTACACATACCCGAAAAAGATATAAAGTCCGAACAGAACACACGATGCCGTTAATGGAAATTTTTTAGCTTCATTCACTGTTATCGAAGTTTCTATGAGTCGCTTTTTACGCATGTGTTTTTGTACAAAATACAGAGAACGAATGCTACCGATAACAATACAGAAAAGTGCCATGCCATATATGGAACCATATGCTGTTATCTGGAAAATGAACTGAATATAGTGAATAACATTTAATTACCTAACAATACAGACTGCCATCTTATGAACAACAGCTTGCCTTGAGGTGTCATATATTTACTTCACATTTCATTATATTGCTATCTGCAGTCAATCGTCCTGGAAAGCTCTGACGAATGAGCCATAACTAAAGACAAAAGTGAAACTTGCAAAGTTAAGTCAAACCAATTTGGTTACATCTATTATTAACTACTATTTCTCAAAAGGTAGTTTATTCACATGACATATATGCAGTCTTTTAAAAATTGCTGTTAACGATCTTTTTATGTACCTGGCTAATGATTCCAGATAACAGCTTCGAAGCTATCATTAATGAAGTATAATTAGTCGAAAAAAGATGCATATTTATGAGTCTCAGTCATCAAGAATATTTCAATCTATTCTTCCACATTAAGAGCTAAAGAACTTACTTTTGGCAATGAAATAATTTCGACTGAAAGATTTTGCTTCTAACCTGTTCTTTCGCTGTGTAAGTGATTGTAGCATTGGAAATACTGGAAATTATGTTCTCAGCAGGTGGTGATGTTGTCGCTTCGGTCATCCTACAACTTCTGAACTAAAATGTACATCATCACTAGAACGGCAATCTGAATAAATAGATCATCTCAAATGGAACTCGAATTAACGGACTCACGAGAAGGTCCTCTCTTGTAGGACAGTTACCTTAGATGTTTTCATAGAGAAATGAGAATATTCAACAAGAACATGAGAATTTTCCACATGCAGCTCACTTTGTTCTATAAATCTCAGATAATCCAAAACTTTCCCCAAACTAAGAAAACGAGAAATGAACACGCGACGCGAGTGATCGCATACGTGCCTTATAAAAACGTATCATCATCGAGAATGCAGCTCGTCGTAATTTTCATAGTGTTCCCGTGAAATACATGAGCCATACTACATATCAATAGAAGAAGGATGGACCAATCAAATTATGCTTAATCATAGAAAGTTTTAAAGATGGGTGGAGCGAAATGATTGGTTGGGTTTGGATGGTACGTAGTATTAAGCGGTAAAGTGGCATTACTGTATGGTGTGTTTGTGATATTGGTGGTCGTGACAGTTTGGGTATGAGATTTTCCTGTTATTAAAACTGTCTTTCAAAATTTCCAAAAATTTGCTTCAAATATTCCCACACTTTAGCAATGCAATCAGAACGTATTTTCTGTATGCTTCATGACGCTTTTACATTCGACGTAGGTATACGTTCATAAGAGATGTGATAAATGATCTTTTATTTCAGGATAACAATCGTTATATTATCGTCCGATTTCCTTGTTTCAAACAACGGGCGAATCGTTGTACATTTACTTCTATGGCTAATAATTATACCACAAGTTTTATTGTTCTCATTGCTGTTTGTTTTGCTTTCGGTATGTTGCTTGGAGTATTTCCTTTTATAACTTTTTTTCATTTTTGTATCATTAGGATCATTGAATTTAACGATATTTTTGCTTTTATTTTATCATCGTAATAAATGAAACAGTAATATTTCTACTGTTTGCTGGAATATTACTACCAACTAAATATTCAGTGTACTGTGCTTCTCACAGTTACTTGGCCAAATGCTAGTATTCTCTTTCAGTTATTTACATTAATCAGTCAACTGAGCAAATCTCAGTAGTCCAGTTGCTCTCGATATGCTTCATGATATTGCACTATCTAGTCGCTACTGGACTTGACTTTATGAACTCAGTGCATACTAAATCAGCTTAAACCTTGGAAAGTCAATTAAGTTAAAAATTTGCATACTTATTCTTTTCTTCAGCGTTTTTTCCAAGTGCAATGGTGAACGCCAAAGTCGAGTCAAGCGATGAGGAAACAGTGGAAGAAAATATTGGAAAAATTAAGACAGGTTCGAAAACGGATGATGAAGTTATTCAGAGGTTGATTTATATCTTATTATCTGCAATTCTTCTGATATGCATGGGCGATATCAATGCCGTTTTCGACTATGTCTTCAGTTATGGTGTTTGTAAAGTGGATAGGGGAACAATTTGTTTTCAGGGAGGAAGAAGCAATTAAATTGGACGGGCTCTCTGTTGCAGAAATGAAAGAATTGAGAGCTCGGGCCGAGAAACACACTTTTCAGGCTGAAGTAAATCGTATGATGAAGCTGATTATTAACTCTTTGTACAAGTAAGTCTGAATTTATGTTTTATTTTTTATAACTGTTGTAGGTCAAATTATAACCTGCGTTGTGCAATGCTTCAGTTAAACTGGTAAGCTAAACATGCTTCTTAACAATTTATATGACACTTTTTACTTGTTGACAATCACATTAGCATTTGGCTTAACATTCACATTTATTTTTAGAAACAAGGAGATCTTCCTTCGAGAGTTAATATCAAATGCTTCGGATGCCCTTGACAAAATTCGGTTGTTATCGTTGACGGATCCATCAGTTCTTTCTGCTACTGATGAACTTTCAGTTCGGATTAAGGCATGGCTTTTCATTTTAGGTGTTCTACAATTAGATTTCTGAATAAATTTTCAAAACATTCGGCTTCTCTCCGTTGAATTTCAGGCAGATCCGGAAAACCATATGTTACATGTGACGGACACTGGCATTGGAATGACAAAAACAGATTTGATCAATAATTTGGGTACAATTGCGCGATCAGGAACATCGGAGTTCTTGTCAAAGCTAATGGATACTTCCACATCATTGGAACAACAGCAGGACATGATCGGACAGTTCGGTGTCGGTTTCTATTCTTCCTATCTTGTTGCAGATCGTGTTGTCGTAACTTCAAAACACAATGATGATGATCAGTATATCTGGGAATCTGACAGTTCTTCGTAAGTTTTCATGCATCTTTTTCTTGTTGATTTTTCGTATCTTTGCATGGTAATATTGCTGTTCTTTATTACGTCTCTTCATGGATTTGCTTAATGAATGAAGTTGGATTTTATTTGACTCTCTCTATTTGTAGGTTTACGGTTGCAAAGGATCCTCGGGGTGCAACTCTGAAGCGTGGTACACAAGTTACATTGCATCTGAAGGAAGAAGCTTATGATTTCTTAGAAGCCGACACATTAAAGAACTTAGTGGAAAAGTATAGTCAGTTCATCAATTTTAACATCTACTTGTGGCAGTCGAAGGTAATTTGGCGTGGATTTATCTTCTTTAGCATTCAGAATGGATGTTGTGCACTATATTAGTGTTTTCAGACGGAAACAGTTGAAGAACCAGTTGAAGAAGAAACGGAAAAAGTAACTGATGAAAAGATTGAAGATGCTGATGGTAAGGTTGAAGAGGACAAAACGGAACCGAAAACCAAGAAGGTCGAAAAGACAACGTGGGATTGGGAAAAAATTAACAATGTTAAGCCAATATGGATGCGAAAGAATGATGATGTTGAAGTGGAGGAATACAAAGAATTTTACAAGAGCATCACCAAGGTTCATGAAATGGACATCTGCAACTTTTTGCTTGCTAGAGCTTTTTTATGATATCATTTCTGTTAATAGTAGTTTACTGTTCGAATATTTAGTAAAGATTTTTTTTTCTTTTTTTTTTTTTTCTTTTGAGAATTTTAAGACATACAAGTTTTTTTATTTTTTGAATAATTGGTCATAATTTGATCTCCGTCACCTTGACCATTGGTGTTGTTCTTTCACTCTCTATCTTTCCTCTCCAAGGATCCGTTTTTGCCAACAGTGCTAATCTTTATTATTTATTTCAGGATCACGAAAACCCTCTTGCATATGTACATTTTACAGCAGAGGGGGAGGTCACCTTCAAATCTATCCTCTACGTTCCTCGACATAGTCCATTCGATATGTTTCAGAATTATGGAAAGGTATAACCTTTTTTCACAGTGGATCTCAGTGGTTTATTCATGCGAATCGCTGTCTTGTTAGATGATCCAAGGATCATTAGTTTTGAAACCGTATTTTTAATGTTGTTTTACTTTGCTTGACTATTGTAAAAAAATGCATTTCATTGATCTTCAGGGTACAGACAATATCAAACTATATGTGCGTCGTGTTTTCATCACCGATGATTTTCATGATATGATGCCGAAGTACTTATCTTTCATTCGCGGTATAGTAGATTCGGATGATTTACCATTAAACGTTTCCCGTGAAACGCTTCAACAGCATAAACTTTTGAAGGTAGTTTTGCTTGAGATAATATATAAACAAAAGGTGATTCATTACATGAGCACAAAAGAAAGTAACATAAAGTCATCGATTTTCTTCCTTATCCTTAAATTCTGTATTTCTGTTGATTAATAAATATAGGAGTTTTGTTCCAGGTTATTAAGAAGAAGCTTGTAAGGAAAGTATTGGATATGTTCAAGAAGATGGAACCTGGTGATTTTGAAGATTTTTGGAAAGAATACAGTACAAACATCAAGCTAGGTATCATGGAAGATCCCACAAACAGAACACGTCTTGCAAAGCTCCTGCGTTTCTATTCTTCCAATAGAAAAGTAATGTTTCTCATGCTTTAACACTTTATCTCCATTTCTAAAGCAAAAATCTTATAGCTTTTGCGAAAGAAAATCCTAACTACTTTCTAGTATACAACATTTTCAATGTTGCAGGACAAGATGACTTCACTTGCTGAATACGTGAGCCGAATGAAGGATAAACAAGAAATGATCTTTTATGTTGCTGGAAATTCGCGAGAAGAGGTTACTGTTTTACATTCTTCTTACAAAAAAGTTGTACTTTTTTTTAAATTAGACTTCGGAGACACTGGAAAAGAATAAAAGAATAGTAGGTCGTCCTTGGAAATTTTCCAAAACCAGTTGACGTGATTTGAATTTTATTTTTTATAGGTGGAATCTTCACCTTTTGTTGAGCGTTTACTCAAGAAAGGATATGAGGTATTGTATTTGGTGGAGGCCGTTGACGAATATACCATCCAATCGATGCCGGAGTTCGATGGAAAGAAATTCCAAAATGTTGCCAAAGAAGGACTGAAAATTGATGGCGGTGAAAAGAGTAAAGAAATGCAAGAACAGCTAGAAAAAGAATTTGAGCCACTGACAGATTGGCTCAAAAATGTGGCTCTGAAGGTGAGTGGCAAGTTGAGTTTTAACTTGTACCGACTTCGCCTGTTTTTGAATTTTGGCTAACTGGACTTGTCAAAAAAGTGTTCATTGCGGTGGATTATTACTGAATACTTAAGTGCGAACTGAGGCGCGGTATCTGGAACTGTGCCATGATCCGTCAAACAGTAGTTAGTTAATATTGTTTACACGAATAAGTGCGAAGTTGCGGTACTTAACAAAATTTAAAGCTTTCGTTGTTTTAATTTTGATCGTATTAGCACTGGTTCTGCAGCTGTGGTTGGATCTTGTAATTCAAACTTGTCGTTTCCCTGTTGTGGATTTCATCTTTTTTTTCTGAATTTAAATGCGTTAATTATTCTATGCTCTTAGGATAAGATTGAGAAAGCACTCGTTTCACAACGTTTGGTGCAATCACCATGTGCGCTAGTCGCATCTTCTTACGGTTGGTCAGGCAACATGGAACGGATCATGAAATCTCAAGCGCATGCGAAATCTTATGACCCAACTCAGGTTAATTTATTATAAATCACTGGTTCCCCAAGACAAACCAAAAAGCTTGCTTCTGCAGAATTTTTATCTGTTTTTTAAAGGAGTTCTATGCAAATCAGAAGAAGACATTCGAAATCAACCCACGCCATCCTGTTATCAAGGAATTACTACGTCGCGTGCAAGCTGGGAAAAGTAATGAGAAAACTACTGATACAGCCATGCTGCTATTTGAAACGGCTACATTACGGTCTGGTTTCACTCTGAATGATCAGATTGGATTTGCTGAACGAGTTGAACAGGTACGTCCACCTAAGTCCTCAAAGATATGCTTAGTGTGCGATCATTCCATTCCTGTGAGTACATCTTACTAGAAATTATCCACATGTTTTCAGATTCTTCGCCGAACAATAGATGTATCACTGGATGAACCGGTGGAAGAAGAACCTGAAATTGAGGAAGAGGACAAAAACGAAAAATCTGTGGAGGAGAAAGATGAAACTAAAGATGAGATGGAGCATTCAGAGCTCTGAACTTTGTTTTCTCATTTTATGTGCAAAGCTGTTGATTATGGGTGAAGCGATACTTACTTGTTAACTTCAAGCAACCAGCGCAACTAAAACTGTTGTTTTTTGTAAAAATCTTTCGAAACTTCAAACAGTTTAAAGTCTGCTCTGTACTGTATGCCAGTTCTGCAACTACCTCTATAAATAAATTTTTGGAAATCCCAATATTGTTCATTCGAAATGTTGTGCTTGTTGGTTGTTTTTTTTATGTTTGTTTTGCATTAGTTTTGTCCTTAAATGATCTATTACGGATAAGGATATCCAATTTTGAGCATAACTTAATTGAGTCACATCATTACCACCACATAAGCCATCAGTATCACTGGCGGCTGTTATCAGTGTTCAAAGCATGGCATCATTTTTGTTACTGCTGTTCGATAATCTAGCAAATGTTAATTTATTGTTGGCTTCCCTTATATTTGTTATTTCAGATGTTCGTCCCTCTTGTTCTTTTTTTTTGTAAATTAATAATAAGTCTTATGAAGTCTATCCTAAACATCTTCATTATGTGGTTTAAGTGGGGAAGGTAAACTACTGCCATTGTATGTCTGATTGGCAGACGTGTGAGAATGCGCTATGATAATTTGTCGAATAGGCAGCCGTGGTTTTTGAGGACGTGACATAAGAGTGAAGACGGGCAATACAATAAAAAAGTGTGGTAGAATTCCACTTCAACAACTGCTAGTAAACTGTCGTGGTTTGCTCGTATGGTCAACTTGTTCGTGAAGGTGATAGATACCTCTTCCACGTGACACAGGTACCGATGGACATGTTAGAGTCAACTTGTTCGTGAAGGTGATAGATGCCTCTTCCACGTGACACAGGTGCCGATGGAGATGTTAGACTGTTGTCCGAAGAATTTTCAATTAGTTGGTGGAAGGTGCTGGGAACTTAAGATCTATTGCGTGAGGTAGTGTAGTAATGCTCAGGGGATTGATGATTTTGAGGTGGGAAAAAAGAGACCAACAACTTGCATATTGTGTGGGAATACTGGTATCTGCTATGCATGATGCCACAAATCACCAACCAGATAGATGTTGTCATCTTAACCATAGAAAGAGCAGAGGGAGCTTGAAGAACTGGAAACTACTGGTTTGAGGAAAGTTTTAGAGGATGGAGGGGAGTTTATGAAACGCCTTATACCATGAAATTTTAATCTAGATGAAAGGACGAACAAGGATTTCCAAAGGAATACGTTAAATATCCTAATGATGCGCACCTTAAATTAAATTTGAAGAAATAACAAAATTCTATGGTCAGTTCATTAACGAATTTAAAGCTAATAAGTGCGGGAGTAAAATACGAGACCAAATTAAGTGTAATTCAAAATACGCTTCAAATTTTTCGAATGAGGTGAGGAGACATCTAGAAACTTAAAAATTCATTCCTGGAAAATCCAGCTTAGTGATTTAACGAGAATTTGGTCATGATCTGTTAATCTTTCAACAAATACTGAAAAAATTTCCATCTCGCTTATGCAACAATTAATTCATATTTGGAAAAGTCGACTGGTTGAAATCTTCTGCGCTTAGACATATCTAGCAGAATCCTCAAACTTTGTTAAGATTGAACTCATGCTTCACCTGTAGTTTTTTATTTTACTATTTGATTAGTTCTGATGAAATTCTACCCGACTGAAAAAGAATGAAATTACCATTTACTCTTCCATTTAGGTTCTTCTTGTTTAACTTGAAAAACCTGAGAAATTGCAATTACTTTTTGTGCTTATATTTTTTCACTTCTTTTTCGTTATTCCTTTTCTTTACAATAATTTGTTAAAATTTTTTAGAATTTCAAAAAACAGTGATTGCACATCTTTACCGTGAATTTGGTACCCTAGTTATGAAAGTGGAATTTTATGGAGCATATCTTAATAAAATTATTCTTCGAAAGAATCATAGAAAAGACCAACAGTGTAAGATATTATTTAAATTTACTTTTGACCTAGGAAGTTTGTGGAACTGATCTATTTTTTACAACATATTTGTGTGTTTGCAGTTACATGTATCAGTTTGGTTTATTATTCTATTTACGTTATTAGTGAAAAAGAACTGGAGCGTCCAAACTAAACGTGGGATGAACTTTCAAATAATTCTGATCATTAATTAGTCCTTGGACAAAGAAATATTGTGACGTACGACCTACTTTACGCAATTAACACTCCGGTAAATTAACTCGTCTTAATATACAAATCCATCGTGTTTTAAAGTCATTAATAGATTAAAACCTGTTGCGTGTGGACTAGTCTTACGCCGAGAAATTTGGAAATTAAATTTAAAGTTCAAAACATGAAGAAATAAATCCGAAATAGTTTTTTTCTACTTCTTTTCCACTTCTTTTTGCTCCCCAGTCCTTACCACTTCTTCGATTTCATTGATTTAGAAATTTTGGTAACCTCTATTCTTTCCACTTGATGTTTATTTCACATGAAAAATTCTCGAATGCTTATTCTTTTGGAGTAATTGCATGAGCGGTAATAGTGGATGACCAGCGAACTACAGTTCAAACTGCTGTTAAGTAGAAGTTAGTTTGAAAGCATATATGGCAGAAAGATTTTCAACTTCCGAATCCTCCTTTTGAATTTCACATTTTACTTGTACTGCAGATTCATTCAACTCTTTAAAATCTGTTAAGTGAATGGATATGAATTTTTGTTGTAAAAGTTGTAGAATTTTCATACGTATTACATCCTATTATAATGTAGATAGTTGTAAAAGTGTTGTAAATGATAGTAAGTCCAAACAGAGAAACTGAAATGAATGCCAGAATGGTAAGCTTAAATTAAGATGTGAACGTTTTTTCTCTGCATTTCACATCTATGTTTGTTCCAAATTACCACAATGCTTAATTTTCAAACTTCAAAACTTTCTGGCCTCTAAGGTATGACAACTTTGGATTGCCTTAATTTTTCAATATTTTTAAAGTCGAAGATATTCAATTAAATAGTAAATAACTCTTTCATGTAGAATAATGTACAACTACTCTGCTTTTTTGTTTTTCTTATTGCTTTCGTTACTATTTGTTTGCTTTGACTGTTGATGAAGTTCTTGGTCAAAGAAATTTTTCAGCCAGATCCTTGACTTATCAAATTAAAAATCCAGGAAAATTATATTCTAGATCTAAATCTGAAGATTATATTTCTGTGGGATTCTAAAATAATCAAATTGATTCTGTTTTTTTTTTCTGCGGACCACCCGAAAATTTTTTTCATGCGAGATCATTTCGTTCTGTGACTAAGATAAAAATATGATTAGAACAGATGCATAATTGTGTCTCTCATTCTCATTCCATTTAGTTTTGCGTTATTTGTACCATTATTTGAATATGTTAATTGTGTTAATTGTATCTTATTCGTTTAGTCTAGAAGGAAAGGAATACTTCCATCGAATAATACTTCATAAATTTAAATGAAATATTACTGAAAATGAGAAGTTTATTGGGTTGTGAGTTTGAGTGCATCCATTTGGACTTATCAAATGAGTATTTTTGTGGATTTTTCTGTCACTTTGCTCTATTAGAATTTGACATTAGCTTGACCTTTGTTAGGATTGCAGTGAATATATCCAAAGAATACTCTGAACTGATCATCTTATGCAAAATAACTTTCAATTTTTAGATTTCAGAGCTTAGAGAAACCTGGAGATCTCTTGTGGACCATCGGATCAAAAGTTTTATGCTTTTAGCTCTGAATTATTGATCACTGTACTTTTTTTGTCATGGTACCGAGGAAAAATGAAGCATTCTGAATGGTTTTGGCTTCATTATGATAAGCGTCACTTTTATTACAAATAATTTTAATCTCTTCAAATGTTAATGATACTTTGACATCCCGATGTTCATAAAATAAAGTGAAATTGAAGTTCTAAATTATTGAGCGTAAAAGTAAGAGATATATTCTTCAATCATTTTCAATTTTGATGATATATTCTGTCTAGAATGATAATAAAATGGAATGTATTGGCTCAGTTAACGAAACACATTAAACGTTTTTCATAAATATTTTTTTGTTTTGCCTTAGGTGGAATGACGCGATTAATCACTTCTTTATTGAAACTATTATTTAATTCTTTCAACTATTTGTTTCTGATAAATACTTTTTTATGTTTACCCTACATATCTTTGCTGTGCTTTTAACTTCAAATCATTTAATTATGAAGGAATATTAGGGTTTACTTAGTTGCAGAAGTTATGAATTCAAATTTATTAAAGTTGTAGTAACCAAACTTTTAAAAACTTTAAATTCCAATTTAATTGAAAATCAACTCTCAAAAGATAGCTCAGAATCTTGAAAATCCTATTTGAAAGAAACTTTTGACCGCTAAAAAGCATTTGAAGCAAACAGTCTCAAAGATATACAACGGATAGAAATTCACTGCTATGGATTTCTGACAGCGAATTATCATTAAATGATTGAAAATCTGACTCACCATTTGAAATTAACATTAAAATGTTCGATTGTTCATTGCAGTAAACAATATTGATGCATCTCGCATGCTGATCTCAATCTTTTTAGTAACTAGTCATTATATCATGCATTCTGTTTCATCCACCGGGTAGATTTATTTACCTGAACTGATGCTTATGTATTTCCTCAGATTGTTCAAAGCTCATATTATATTATATTTTGCTAAACATTGATATCCATTTGCGAACTATCACGCATTGCAATGAAAAATTTCTTTTTACAGGTTTTCTAAAATAATTGGAAACTCTGAAATTCCCATAAATCCAAGAGTGCATTAGAATAGAAAGTCTTTGTTGAAACACGTATTACTTCTTCATGCATTCTTTGACAGTGCAAGTATACATTTTAAAGAAATATTGTAACTCGTCATTCAAATTACTTTTAAAATTTTTCCCTTTTATTTCCTCCTGTTAAAACTTATGTTTTGTACAAGTCAAAAAAACAAATCGCCAGATGACCTTCTTTCTCTCTTCCCTCCCTCATTTTCATTCAAATCACCCGTCCGTATGGTTTTTTTTTTTTTTTTTTAACTAAATTTTGTGAGATAACAGCTGTTATTATTTTGGACAAACCTTCGCACAAAAATAATTGAATGTTTGAAATTTTTTATTGAGAAATATATTATGTTTTTTACCTTGTTTTTACATATTTTTTGTTCTATCTTGCATGTTCTTTGCTGTTTCCACCTTCTTTTTCCATTCTTTCTATTAGATGATCCTGATATCCAAATGTAAGTGTATTCCGGAAGTGCAGTAGATTCCGAGTACGCCTAATCTTAGCCAGTTTATGAAGAGCAGAAAGTCTGATTCAGTAAATTAAAACAGGCATTTTGGCATTCTTTTTCTTATCGTCATCGTATTTCATATTTTGAATCTTAACTTACAGTTTTTGTGACAAAAATCTACACATCAGAAATGTACAACAATGAGGACTCTTGAAATTTCCTCATGAGAATGTGAATCAGCTAAAATTTTCCATTTAGAGATGTGATAGATCTGATCTAGTCAAACTATTAATGATTCAAATACATTCCAAGAAATTTAAACTTAAACTGTTAATGATTGAAATACCTTCCATACTCAGTTTTTACGACTGTATGAAGAGACTTCACCAATTTGCTAGCGTAGAACTCTTTTTCAGTAATTCCCTAACAAACTATCCAATGGCTAGAGTTTTGGAAATCGAAAACTTTAATGTGGGAGTTCAAAGTTCGTCTTTCATTTACTAATGTTCACTTGGACCCTTTGTAAATTTCTGTTCCTTCACTGTCGTATCGGCCAATTTCCTCTGCAAACTTCTAACAACTTGTACATTCATCGTCTGAGAAAACATAGTAAATTCCTCCCTTATTACCCCTTTTTTTTTTCGCCTTTTCCCCTATCGCGTAGCTTTTCCTTCCCGCTATTGGCCAACATCAAGACAAAAAAAGATTGTTAACACTGCACTCATAAATCAACCTCGTCTCTTGCATTCTTTTTTTTTTTTTACAAATACCACCTCTACCATCATCCCTATCCTATTTGCAGGAAGCATTTCGCTTAAAACTATATGTGCTCATATGTCCAAAGCAATGGAATATACCGATTTACAAATATCTAAACCACTAAACAGAAAGGACTTCTCGCGAAGACGTACCCCATGTAAGATATCAATTACGCTGATGACAACCGGAAGGAAGAAACGCACGAAAACTTATTTCTGAATCATTGGAAATGAAACTCTAAATGTAACTAACTGTAATTCTTGAATGCTGAATGAAGCTTAAGCATCTTTTAGTAGGTTGAAAATTATTTCTAATGACGAAATTTAACGTTCCCAATTATTTAATTACTTGGGATTTGAAACCCTCCCTTTTTCAAGAGATAATCAAATCGCTAGTATTACTTCTCCAGAATAACAAAATCGAAATATAATTCGACGGTCATCTTTAAGAGAAGATGATCAATAATGGATTACTGAAAAATATCTCCTGGCACTTCAAATTCGAAATTCAATAAAGTCTCTTTCACGAAAAGGAAGATGAGAGAAAGCCAGGAAAGGTACAGGATGAAATAGGCTGGGAAATGGTGAGGGATTGAGAGCAGAACCGTTAACTACTAGCAATCGCTGCATGTTCATTCGGTAGTTGAATGCATGTGCATGTAATGCTTGCTCTCTGTATATGCACGCATATGTGCACTCTCATAACGAACTGCCTCACTCTCCCTTGCGAGAAGCATTCAGTAAAGGAATATAGGGACGTAAAAAGCACGGCGTAAACACGCAACGTACTCTCCCTACCACACAACGTAACAATGTCCCGCCACTACACGTCCCGCCTATCACAACAGTAACATTAATGTATCGCTCGTTAATATATGTGTGGGCGGGGTTTATCTCTATCCGTCTGTCCCTTTACGCCCGTCTATTATTTGTTGGCTTTTCGCCAATGTTAGTCACGTGCAAATGGCATGAGAGGCAAATAGATGATGTGGATGGAGCAGGCGGTGAGCCAAGGAATTGGGACTGATTGTTGAGACACCTCCGCACAGACATATCCAAAGGGACAGACGGATAGACAGACAGTCGGATGGGTAGACAGACATTGAGTACGTCTGTCAGCGTTATATATGCATTTTAGGACGAGTATCAATCAGTCCAGTGGTTTTGTGTAAGTCTGAATGTATCGGAGTGTAATGCATCATTGCCCACATCTGATGATGATGATGATATGGTATGGTATGGTATGAGAGGGATCCCCCATCTTATGGCAGTAATTCTTCCTCTTTCCCGTCGTGCGGTCGCCCACTGGCCCCGTCACCGATCATCCAACACCAGTTTCTTACTGTTATTGTTTCCTATCATTATCTGTTGTTAATTAACAACAGGACTGACAATACCGATTGCTTCTTTTCCCAAAAAATTTGAACTTATATCCAGTATTCAATTCTGATTACTATGATCATGATCATGTCTCGTCATTTCTGACTGACATTTCAACAGCTTGAATAGTAGAAATAAAATCTATTATCTTCCTTCCCATACCAAACAGTTTCATCCCTCTCTTCATACCTCCCTGTTCCCCTATCTTATTTTCAAGCTAAGATATCTATGAGCCATCTTATATGCAACAGTGTTATCAAATAGTTAATTCTACTATCCATTTATTCATGATTACATCTGATTTGTTCAGTTATTTTTTACCCAGTTATTTACCCACTCGTGTTATTTGATGGCGCATTCATCCATCTTATGTTGTTAACTGCAATTTTGATCCTCTCTATTTCTTCTTTGTTATGTTTACGTTTGGTATATTCATGTAGTATGAAAATGAATTCTTCGCTTATAAAAAATAAGAAGTGACAAGTGTATTGTGCAGGAGTACATTATTACGATACTTTTGTTCCAGTGCTTCATGCACTTCAACTTTTATATATTTAATTTTTATTTCCAAATTTATTTACGAAATGAATACATTAAACAGACATCATTTTATCATTCATGCTCAAAACATTGATCAGCATGGAGAGAGAAAGAGAGAGAGAGAGATTCACTTGATTCAGGAAGTTATCTGATAATTTATTGCATATTCTTATCGTTTAACTTCTGAAGAGGTAAATGTAATTCCAACGAAGTCTTAAATGTTCTTTCTTCCATTTTCCCGTTCCCAGCACAATTCAGTGCTTATGGAAGCATTCGCAAAGTTCTTTGAGACGACACCCAAGCCGAATACCAACTTCAAAGCGATGACGTCACCCCATTCTACTTCCCTTCCATCATTTCCCGTTTCCTTTCTAAACATGACGTGTAAGAGAATGAATTCACTAGAATCTGCCACCCCTCTGAAGCGTTGCCTTCTTTTATCACTATTGCTACATTAGATGCCAAGTGATGATATCTTTTTTTTATTATCACTATCACCCCACTATTTGCCGTCGATTTTTGACAGTAAAAAACTTCAATGCACATTTTACAGATATCTTTATTTCTAATTATCTTTTTTTATGATTACAGTCCGCAGTCTTCTGAATAGTCTTTGTAAAATATCTGCACATAATTTAATTAGGAAGCAATTTTTATTTTGCACTCAAATCTTAATTTAAATAAACTTTGGATATTCACATCACTTTATCATGTTTATATATGTAAATTATGTATCTTCTCCGTAAAATTAAAGTAGGAATCGCATATCGAAATAAGCCCCATGAAGCTCCACCAGCTAAGACTGTTTTCAAATCATGATTAGAGACCGCGTTGTACATATAGAAGCATTATATATGCACAAGTAAGGAAATTTTGTTTCTGCAGCTGATCTTTTTTTTTTGTGTGTGGGAATTAGTGAATTGTAAATAGTCTTGCTGTGAAATTTACAAAAATTTGGGAAATGTTAAAATGATTGTTGTAATGTAGAGGAACTTTTTTATCGTACGCCGAGTTATTTTAATTTTGCCAAATAATTTGGCTTTGCATGTTTTATAACGGGTCCATTACACGCTGACAATTTCAGGATTTGTAAACATTACTGTATTATGTACAAGGTAATCAGACGCATTTCATTTCATCCATACTTTTGTTAAAACTTATACTATATCTCCGATTATGTATTGGTGATATAGCTTTGGTTTCTCTAATTTTTCATTTTTCCCCTTGGAGTTCATAGTACACTTTTGCTATTCTTTCTCTTCCAAAATCTGTGGGAAATTTTATTCTGTATAAATTGGGTGAATCATAACCTGTTGGTTGGTATAACCTTTCTTGCAATCGCTAAATCGCTAATGTTCCGTGCTGACTCAGCAGCGATATATGATATTCTTTCTAGTGCCGCTTACTATTGCTCGACATCGAGCCATCATTGTCCACTGAGATGGACGATGTATTATTGTTGACTACTCTCATGTTGTCTTTTTGCTTCGTTTCCATCATCCATTTTTAGTCATTTCTAATTCATAGTCATCGGAAAATCAATTTCGAAAAATATCAAGCACTTTTTTCTTTCATGAAACTGTTTTTAAATTTGTTTGCAGTAAATGATGTGAAAACTTGGACTAATAGACGCAACAGAGGGTTGCATAATCCCCAGTTAATATTTTAAGATATTTTTCTCGTGTTTTTCTAGTTAAAATTATCGCCATAAAAAAAGCATTGGTGTTACTGGTTAGTAGAAGTGGAAAAAAGTAATCCTCAAAATATTTGAATAAATACACCAGGAGAATCAAGAAAATGCATTTATCATGTGGAAGTAGCATCCAATCTGATCGTTACTATCCGCATTATTTGGCATTATTTGTACTGATATTAACGTCGTTGCTGATCTATGTATTTCATCAGTTGACTGAGGATGAAATGTTATTTCATGCTTCATGTGCTTTATATGGTTCTTATCCATTTTCCATGTATTGATGTTTTAACTGCATGAAAACAACAAAACAAATAGAGAAGGTCTTACTTCGGGTCTTACAATTTAATCTCACCTTTTGAAAGAGGGAGTTGAATTTAAGTGTGTTGAAATAGTGAGGTTCTTATTGACGGATGCGGCGGGATTTGTTTGAATGTCTGTTTCCTTAATGGGATTAACGAGCTTTCGTTTGAGAATTATGTTTCAAATTTTTCTTGCTGAAATAATTTCACTTTTTAATACATGCTTACAAAAGCTTTTGAATCATTGTGAGATGTAAGGATAATTGGTTGGACGTTGTTGTTATGAGTTTTACAGGAAAACTACTTTTAAGATTTGCCATAAATGTTTCTTGTTTTGTTACTTCCGGAAAATTTAGCATAATGAGATAGAGAAAGGGTCTGTGCTTTTTAGCAGTTGATAGTTAAATGGACGCCATAGCTTAGGACGCTTTTGACCATAATATAGACAGGAGTTGAAAGAAACGTCAAAAAATGAAAAGCGGAATAGTTGTTCTATTGTAACATTCCTCTAAATTGAAAAAAACTCGTGCGAATTTATGATTCATATCTTTGGTTGGAATTCTGGTAGAAATCTTTCTTTTTTTTTTTGTTTCAGAACTTAGAGAAGGTAGAATTGGTTGTTTGGAAAATAGAAAACTCGATCCTGTAGATGGTTATTGATGTGGGAATAAACCTAGCGATGTTGAAAAGCGTTTTTCCAAGAAGGTCAAAAAAACGATCGCTTGAACATATCAGTACTGATGGTAGTAATTTTCTAAAGAAAATGAATGGAGAAGATGAAGTGATCAATCAGTTTTGGTTGGTGAACTGTACCTTCAAGAATTAGTTTTGCTTACGCAAGGAATCAAATTCAGACAAAACTTGGTGCAGCTCATATGCCATCTTTGACCTTATTGTGATTGTCCCCATCTTTCACTGTCCTTGGAATTCGACGTGTAAATTTCATGAAAGTGCATTCATGTAATGGTTGAGTCACCTGAGATTAGGACATACATTATTCTGGTTTTGGAGATGCTGTCAGAGCTAAGATTAAGCGATGATAATGATCTGCCTTTCTCTGCCCACCTCCTGCATTTCCTCTCTAAAATATGTTGTACTGGATTATCGGCTTATTTTAGTACTGAAAATCATACTAGTGATTATAGTTTTTGTCACGATAAGAAACTTGGTAAAGAATCACTGCGGTTGGTTATTTTGGCTGAAAGTGAACGGCGATTGTTATTCGATAGCGAAACTGTTTTACCAGTGAATACACCTGACATTCCAGCTAAAACACCGCTTTCAAACTGTGGTCGGTTTCGGGTAAATTACGGATTTCTTTCAGAATAAATATACTCATGCGATTAAAAATACGACTACCATCTCTCTACTTTATCGAAGGACTGTGGGTGGCAGTGACCTTGTTCTGAAAATTTAGTGGGTATCGGTACCATTATCAGAATTCATTTAAGAAAAAGTCATTTTCGATAAAAACTTGCATGAAAGGATGACGTTTTCGAAATAGTTTTCAGTTTCTAAGACATCGTCCGGATGTTTCTTGTATTGGACAAATGATATTTGGTTCACTATCCACAACAAAAAATGAATCTTTCAAAATACACTCTTTGAGGTACTTTGTTATGTTTTCTAGTTAAAGTTATCGCAATGTCTCATCAGCTTACAGCAAGCGGCCATTGTAGTGGGCAGATTAACGGTTTTGCTAACAACTAGCGGATTTCAACGTGATCAGTTGTCGAGGTGATGCTCGTACTTGGCAGACATGTTAGGTTTAAAAAGGAAGTAGACATGTAATTACGGTCTTGGTGGTCTAGGTAAGGTATTGCAAAAAACATTGTTCTCGTGATGTATTTTGTGGCGTTTTCAGTACTATTACTGATTCATTTTGCCAGTGATTATTTGTGGTAAAACAGAAGGGTAAAAATCAATTTAAATTCCTCTTAAGTTTTTGAAAAATACTTAGCGAGGGCTAGTTTGATATTAGTTTTATTGTCTCAAACCAGATTTCCATTCTACCTGAATCTCTAGTTTCATGTATCTGGTAGACCATGAAAACGATAGTAAAATGGAATTTTTCAGAACTTTTTTTCAGTGATAGTAAACAAGTTATGGTAAGTCGGGTTATTTTGGTCCCGAAAATGGCAAGACTATCAAACAGGTATCATTTTTTCCCAGTACCGTAAATGTTCTTGTTTACATTTATCGTCTACTTTTAAATCGCCCACTGCTGTCATTTTACTTTTTTCTCAGTTTCAAAATTGAGCAAATTGGTAGTTTGGATTTTTTTTATTCTAAGCTTCTATCGAATGAATGTATTGATTCTCATGATTTTCAATGGTTGATTTTTCTGAAATTATTTCAGCGATAACAAAATAACCGTTGGTAGTGCTAGTAGTGCTGATTCGGAAAGTCCCTATTCAACAGTTTGCTCATTGGAGGGGTCGCGCAGACGAGTGCATTACAGTTCACAATCGACTGATCCTCCCGAAGGTATTATTCAACACTGTTCGTCAATATTCCGTAAAATTCAAATAAAGAGAAAACTGTCGTATTAAACGTAATATTTGGAAACAATACTATTTACGGCTGAGTTACAGAAAAAAGTATGTAGATATAGAAATAAGTTCTTAAATACATACGAAAAGACTGCTGATATTCCGATTGGCAATTGGACAAGCTAGGATGGTTCTGCCATTGACATGTGAGCTTCTTTCAGTCATTCTACAATCATTAGACATGTCAGATCTCAGTGACCGTTTAACCTGATTATTCTGAGAAAATTTGTATTTAACGGTTGATTCACTGAATGATGTGTGTTTATTTCATTCCCAGAATTAGTAAGATTGCATTAATTGCAGGTTTTACCCGAGTACGGAATTCTTCCCTACAGTTGGACACCGAAGAAGGAAGTATAAAACTTTGCCGGGCTTTTTCACCTAATCGTCTTTCTCGATATCGTCGTATGCAACTTGCACAACGGGGCAATTTATGTGATGAAAGTAAAATATTTGCATTTTTCGAAGCTTCATCAGTGGCGGATTTCATGCCCAGTGATGTTTATGGGATCTAGATAGTGGAAGGCCAACTGAGAACATTCTTACTGGTGGAGTAACAATCCTTCCAAAAATAACACTCACTGGTTAAAACATAAAATTTTAACCGGCATTTCCATGCCTTGTTTATCGTTTTCCCCATTGTCTGCCTTTACGGGATTTAAGTTAGAGAAAGGTCAGCTTCTCTCAAGAGAAGGTCTCGTAATTTTGACTTTAAGTAGAAAAATAACAAGTAATGTTTCAGGGGGCTTAGAATAAATCATCTGCTTAAACTAATGATTTTGGTAAATTTTCGATTTGGAACTAAGTTTAGAAAGTTTTCCATGCTGATTGCAGAAATGAAGTACTAGTATTAGAAATAAGTATTAGTGAAGAAAAAAGAAATGTTATAAGTTAATATTCAAGGCGTTCAGAATTACACTTTGTAATATCTCATATTACTTCCAGTAACTTCAGGGTAATGCATTTTGTCTTTCTTTCACTGATGATGCGCTTACTTATCTGTAATTACTCATACACTGAAGATTATCCAATTTACTTAATATAAAGTGTCTTCAGAAATGTTTGCGTACTTTTTAAGTCTTCATCACTGCAGTTCTAATTAACATAAGCTCAAAGTTCATTATTGAAATCAAAAATTTGTGATATCACTTTAACCGGTTCATACCGAGCATTCAATTTCCCAAAGTTGCAGAAAATTACATCGAGAGAGTTGATGCAGAGATTATGAAACCGTTCATTTTGGAAGTTGATCCACTTCATTTCAGTTATTATTTTCATTTCGTCAAATGTTCTCCAATGTGCATGTTAGGCATTACCTTGTAGTATCCTTATTTTAGGTTTCAGAACATTTTGAAGTGGGATGATTTTACACCATAGTATTTTTTTAATTTCTGTAAAACTCTTCTTTAATTTCTTGATTTTCATTAACTTTTCTCCTTTTCTAATTTTCTTTTCTTTTGGTTTAACAGAGCTGGGGAACTTCCTTTCTTATTTGAAACATCAAGGTCAGTCTTGATGAAGAATTGCCGAGAAGATGATATGGAGAAAAAAGTAGCACTGAATATGTCCATCATCCCCAGAATCTTACGCCACTACATTCCTTGTAGGAATATGCAAACGATAGCATTTATTATGTAAAAACCATTAATGATCCATAAGATGAAACAAACTGTTGAAGTAAAGGGCGCTAATGTCTCTGGTAAAATATGCTTCATGATATTTGGCTTGGAAAAAGGTTATTTAGGACGAAAGATCTCGTTTAGTTTGAAACAATTAAGTATGGGCTTTCCTTTAATTTAGGTGTTGAATGCATCTTAATTAAAAATGAGGCGGTAGTAAGGATTCAGAATGGATGAGCACTTTTTCGTGAATTTCTATACATAGTAAGGGAAAAATGAAATATTTAGGAGAGAGTGTTTTTTGAGATGGAAAAACTTTTTGATGAGAGATGTGAGATAGAAAAATATCGCTTCAATTTAACAAATAGGGGGGAGGGGGAGGGAGGGGGAATAAATTTAGAGTGCGAGGGTGAAGTGGGAAATCCAATGTACCCAAGAACTTGGCGAGGGTGGCTTGAATTTTTTCATATCTTTCTGTACCATCATTTATAAGCAACTTACTTGAAACAGCAAAGCTATTGGAGTTATCAGTATCAAAAGTTGCTGTATGCTATACGAAATTTATTGACTTTTTAAAAAGGAATGTGAAAAGTTTTCATCCTGCTATTAATTAGAGATATTTTTTAGTTGACCAGAGTTTTACGCTTTTCACCACTGTATTGCTGAACTTTGCTTATTACTGCTATGGTTCGGAATTAAGCAATAATTAAACCTGTCTTTCAGATAATTCCGGTTGTTGGTCTAGCCGAAGTCGTTTAAGTAGTTGTAGTTCAACAGCAGACGAAGAATCGAGACAGATTGCAATTGGAGTCTTATTCCGGTGAACTTTTCTCACTACTTTATTTTTCAGACATCTTTATGAAGGCTACCTAAAGCTTTGGTCGAAATATCAGAAAAGCTAACCTGTGATTTTTGGGCAAACTTTTATAGTGAAAATGCCACATTTTCATTTAAAGGGTGAAATCTAACGATATATTTCCACAATCTAGCATTTCGGCTGATCTAAGGCTTTACGACTGAACATTACAGCATGTTTGCTGGTGATGACTAACACGCGTGAACATCAATCTGTAGTAGAAAATTCTATTATTTTTTAATCCTTGATCTTACCAACCAACTCGTAATGCTATCATCTTAACTGTTTCAAGACTTTACATGATATATCCTATCTTGTTTCGTCATTGCGTTGCCGATAATATGCTATGGAATAGTCCGATTTTCAAATTACCAACACAATGTTTTGATGAATGATTTTATCTTCGTCTATTGTGTTTTCTAGAGAAGAAGAGAAACAGTTTCTGCTTTGTCATATTCCTCTTATTGAAATTGAAATCATCAAACTGGAGGCTCAAATTCTGAAAGCAACACTGTCTCGCAGTCGTTTCTTGCATTTATTATTTGAGGTTAGTTTGTTACAGAGAATGTGGAAGTACATTCATTTCTCATACTTGAAAAATTGTGCTCTCAAGAGTTTCATTTTACTAAGCTTTGTGAAAATGATTTAAAGTATTAAATATGTTCTTATTTTGTATTTGTTTACTCATAGATGTACTAAGTTCTTGCAAAAACATACACTGCGCGCTTCTGATCATTTGCAGGCGTGGTTAGAATTTGTGCATAATGTTTGTTTGTTGTACAATTCATACCGCTTTCGTTCTCCGGTTTGGTTGAGTTTGATGGATGAAAGGAAGTATGTTTCAACGGCTAACAACTTCTGTACTAATTTAGCTGCACTGATTTGTGAATATGATTTGAAATCTACGCGGTAGTGAGTTTTATTTTCTTCTTTGAGGTTCTCAAAAAAAAGGAAAAAAACATTTTCTGCTTTTCCTATAAGGTTTTATCGATGTGTTTTAACTATTGGAAATTAAAAATATTTCAGCTTTTTATCCACTTTATTGTCTTGTGTTTTGATGAACCATCTTGCGTGGGTCGCCAGTGTTACGCCATCGGCAGACTGCGAAGATCTTCATCGCTCGCTTCTGATGGGGACGGTAAGAGTTTGAAATGCATCTTTCAAAATTTTACATTTTGATCGATCTCTTCAGTTCAGGTATAAATCATGACGGGCTTGATTTGCAGGTTCCATAAACTCGTTATCCACCTCTCCGGTTTTAAATTATACTAAATTTTCAATTCTAGAGCGGAAGTTCAGATTGTATGCGTTATCCTTACAATGCTCAATTAGCTCAGTATATGGAAATAAGCGGTAGTGTTGGCGGTGCTACACGTTTAGCTCGAACAGTTATTATTGGAAATGACATGAAATTGATCACGCATTTGCTCTACGTTCTCACATATTTTATTCGATGCTCAGCAATTCAACCAAATGGAAATAAAGGTATTTTTAGTTATACGAATTTCTTGTATTTAATAATGGTTCTTTACTGGATATCTGACTTTTTTTTTTTTTTTTTTTTTTAATTGAACTTACCACGGCACAACGCCTGGAATGTTGGATGAAGTGTAGACTTTAAAGCTCTCTCATATCCCTTAGGAGATAGTCGTCACTATCGATAGCATAGCGATGAGTGTGCCAGCAAGACGTCAATTAATATTTGAAGATTTCTTGGGTTATTATGGAATTTAAAAAAAAACATGTCATAAATTTTACAGCTGAAAAGTGGGATTCACAACCGGAAATGAGGTGTTTTTCACCGACCAGTTGCAGCGAAGATGGTAATGTTGATTTTAGCAAAAAATATTCGTTAAGAGAAGAAGATATGTTGTCTTTCATGAAATTTATTTGAAATATGATATCTTATTTTTCCAGTATTCGAGAATGTAGTAAAATATTGTACATTCTTAATAAAAATGGAGTAGTGAAAAGGGCATGCGAAAAGTGAAGAGCTTGCATTTATGAGTGCTACTGAAATGATACTTTAAAGCTGACAATAAAGAACCAGAGTTCGTGGTTCTTCGGGAGACAGTAGAACCGGATGTTAATACAAAACGTTCTGGATGGTATTTTCCGTTAACGTGTGACACTGGTAATTCGACGGATACGAGTTTAGCATGGTCCATGTTGGCTGGACCTTGTGATTCTTATTGCTCACATTTTGTTATATGCGGGTTACGATTGGCTGCCATTGACTTGAAAGAGGTTTGTATACGTGATTTTAAATTAAATCTTGCTCATTTTGTTACATTTGCGAAGAAATCTGCCGTACGCTAACCGTTCAACGTACGCAGTTCAAGGCAATTATTGCCTTGAATTATTTGAATGCTTCAGTTCAAAAGCTGCAACTCTTTTTTTGTTTCCATAAGCAGTGTTAACCACAGCCTGTTGGAGAATAGTAGTTTATAACAGCTTTTTATTTTGATTGAAGTTAAGCATTTCATAGCACAATGAAAAATAAGACAATAATGGGGAGGCATCCTTTAAAAAGTTGAGCTGATTAAGTTCAAATTGTTTAAGTTAGTATCTTCAGTTGTGCAGTACTTTTTTAGACTTACTGCTCAGTGATGTGCCATATAAAAAATGGGGAATCGGAATTGATTAGCACATCCTTTCCCGAATCGTCGTTTTCATCAACTGCTTCTGATTCTGCTCCATTTAGTCCAACTGTTGTGGTACTTGCCGATGCCACAAATTACACTGTGAAGGTTTGATTTTCTTGATCATAAATGATTTATTTCATAATAGGAAAGTTAGGTGTTCAGATTTGAAGTCTACAAATTTTAGTTTCAACTTAAACTTTAAAGAGCTTATTTATGAAATGATATTTCGATGCAGTACCAGTGCAATATAGATCAATAAGTTTTTGAATTTCATGCAATTATAAGTGATACGGAACTATAATCTAGATGATATCGGGAGATGACACTAGTGTTGGTGAGAGTCAAATGACGGCACCATGTGACGCGGTAGTGACGATGCTCGAACAGTTCGGTGATTTGTATCGACTCGGCGCAGCACCAACATTTTTGTTGTCTTTCATCGAAGATTGTTTAAGCGATATCCTGACACGATCACTGTCACTGGTGGAACTTTTAGGTGGTACCACAGGGAACAGCAAAAGCAGAACACAGATTACACCGGCTACAATCACAGCAGAACGTGTTGTAAGTGTTATCGGCTGTGATTATTCAGATTTACGTCTTATTGTTAATGTTGCTGCTGTATATTATCCCTCCGTTTTACAAGCTATTATATAAACAGTATATTTTATGTAATTCTCCCTCTGTTTCTTTCGCGTTTTAAAAATTCTTTTTCTTTTTATGATGCCTTCGTTACCTGTCGAGAACAATAACTTAGAGGGTTCAGAAGAAAACTGAGAGAATTCAACAGTTCGAGGTTTGAACAAGACCTCCAGACATCCTCAGTTTTTCCCCCGAATATTATAGTTCTTTTCCGTTCCTGCTTAATTTCCAAATTAAATGGGCTGTTCTCCGACATGCCATTACCTTGCATTTTATCTTGCGTTATCTATTTTAAGTGATTTTATCTGTATTCTTTCGAAGATTTTTTCTTACTCAATTTTTAACACTCAAAACTTTGCTCAGAATGACTGGTAATATTCATATATTTTTATCTCTTTACATGCTGGGAATTTTGTATATCATTTGTTCATATTTTTCAATCTGCTTATACTCTTTTTCCATCTTGTCTCGCTCTCCATATATATATATATATATATATATATATATATATAATGATAATAAATAATGATATGTTTCCCATTCCTGCTTTCTTTTACGGTCTAGAGCTTATGTATGATAGCTGTACGACTTTCTCTAAGTAAAATTCAATTGCCTTTCTGTGTCCGGAATACATCTAATTAGAAATGAAAAGTGGTCCTCGAATGTTGAAAGAGTTCATTCCGTAACTCCATGCTGGAAGTACTTGATGTTTTGAAAAGAATAGATAACAGAGAAATGTGCGCATCGTTTACTGTCAGTCTTCTATCTAAACAGAAGGACTAAGATTATTTGATATGAATTATTAGGTGTACAGACCAAGTGTTCAGATAACTAGCATTCCTGCTTTACAGGATGGCCAGGGGGGGAAGCTATTCCCTAGTTTCTATGAATCTGCAGCAGGATTGAAGAGGTATTATCCCTATGCCGACCAAGCAGTGTGAATGTAGATCGAGCTTGACTTCATTAGTGTTTATCTCTTGCAACGATATAGAGACCGACATTTCATCAGGTCTAGAGTTTAGGAGAATTATCCTGATAAAGGCGATGTCGCCCCTCCCAAATTTTCTCGTCATGCAACACAATACGCGGCTGACCGACCTACTCCTTCCACTACCTGTTGACCTATGCAGATCACCCCACCACCCCCCTTCCATCCCTCTCTTCTTCTTTAGTCCACCTTCCGGAGGATACTCTGAGACAAACTTATCCAGAATCAAATCTAGTAGCGGTTGGCTTGTGGCCGCATTAAGATCGAATGAAAAGTTTAGTCTTAAGATTGTCACATGAATCATATTATATTCGAAAGGGTCAAGGAGAGGAAAATTAATGCTTAGGGAGTTAATAGGGTTGATTAATCTGATCGTCCGAATGTGCCCAACGTTTGGAGAGTACCTCACTTTCGAGAAAACGACTACAACATTATAAACTTCTGTATTGAATTTCACCATTCTTTTTGGGATTGTTGTTGCAGGAGTCATTGTCGCTGAATAATAGATTATTAAATTATTTGTTGGAAATTGAGGGAACAATTGGAAAAATTATGAAACTATATGTGAAGAGGGTGAATGCAAAGGGTAGCGTCTTCACAATCACTGTAATCTTTCCGTATTTCATTTTGTTTTCTTTTCTGGAATTTTTGAACTGGAATAAAAGGCAATAATAAATTTGCCGTTCATATTTTTACCTCATTTTCGGTGTTACATTTAGGTCGATAGTAAAGATACGGTAGCAAGTTTGAAGGAAAGAATTGGTGGAATTTTGGATCTCTCTCCAGATGCCGTGCGTTTGCTTCATCAAGGACATCCTCTTAGCAGTAAATTCCCTGGAACTTTTTTCTTTCAGAAACTGAAATACGATGTTTTTATGATTGCATATTTCTAATAACACAAGCTGAAACTACAGCAGAAAACGTTTTTCTGGTATCGGATCACCTTTGATATATGCTTTCCGTATTTGTTCGCCAAATTGTTTTTCTTGCCACATTTTATCAATCTAGACTTTCTCTTACCACAGTTTTATCTTAAAAAGAAATTCCAGAATTTTCGTGCGACTTTAAACACCAAAGACTAGAGTGAAGTTAAATATTCAGAGTTTGAGTTTGCAGATACAGAAGCAAGTCTCGGGTCATATGGCATCGAAGATAGCAGCCGAATCAATGTTGTTTATGTCCCGTCTACCGACATGAACTCTACAATCTCAAAAGTTTTGAGCACTTTTCTTTTTGATCAATGTTCTCCGAATATCCTGCCAGCGATTGCCGAGAGATACCAAATCGTTAGTAATCTTTATAAAATTCGCTGCATTAACAAACTCCAGCCGGATGGCACTGTTTGGAATTTAGTAAATGGAAGATCAAAATATTTAGTTCCCTGCCTCGTAAAAAAACCTCAGACCGACAGTGAATTTTTTTTTTTTCCTTGCCTTTTTTTTTTCTTATTTCACGAAATCGAAGCTGAAAAGACTTTAGGGCTGCAATACAATTAATTTCAAGAATTGTCCCCCTTTGCCATTTTAATTTTTTATTCAGAGTTTGGCAAAAAAACTCAAAAGCTTCAGTCTGGAAGAGTTGGAGCGTTATGCGAAATTCAGGAATCAATACATCCCTTGAAGTGTGCAGTTGCTGTCGTATATGATTGAAACTTCCCTAAAGCAAATAATATCTGTACCACTAAAATCCATATGTTGTTGTTAATTCCGCATATCTCTGTTCAGTACAGCAGAATGATTTTCGAGGAACAAAACCGTATTACTTGACCCTTATTTTCTCACTTTGACCGTAAATAAAAATTTTTCTTATTTAAAAACATAATCACTGCAACAAATAAAGTCAAACTTCGTACCAACAAGTATGTAAAACACTATTAAGTTATAAGTCAACTTCAATAGCTGAATTACAGAAGGGATAAAATACAGCAAAATCGGCCCTGTCAAACGATAAAATAGGTATAGAATGGAAGTCAAAACAAATTTTGATCAGAAATTGTCGGATTGCAATGCCCTAAATGCAAAATATTTGAGAAGTGTAATATACATTGATAACTGCTGGAATTGGGACAACTAAAGGATAAAAACCACAATTTCGAAAAAAAATTCGGATTTCAAAATTATTTCTTGTCATCACTGAAAGCAATCGTTATAACTCTCCATTAAAAAAATATGCAGAAAAGCCAAGTTGCCAAAAAACGATCAGTACGATGTCTCCAACTTACAAAAACCGCCATATGTTAGGATTTTCTGTCTTGCACGGCCCACAATCTACCTTCCGTTCACAACTTTCGTGCAACATCTAGGAGACTGCAAACGTTTTCTCTCTCGTGGGTACCATTCAGCCATGCGTGATATGCGCCAGATGTTAGACATCAAAAAAAAATTTGGGATTTTCCTGCAGCATTTTCGTAGGAAATATGTTAAAGTCATACAATAATAATGACAATCGATAGAAATATAAAAATCATATCTCAAAAAAAGGGGAACAAGGCTATACAAATCGAACTACTTAAAGTTTATCAGATGGATGAAACACTTTCATTGTCGTCGAATTCCCTGAGATCCATTTCTGTTGCAGTTGCCTGCAACTGATCTAGTCCGGAAACTAATTCCAAATAAAGCGGACTATTGAAAACCTTCAGCAAGAATTGAAAACCATCCGAGCGATATGCAGCCTGTACGGCAGCTCCACAAGCGACACAGCGCTCGAAACGCTTGACGGCTGGGGTCATCTGCAAACAGTTTCCATTAAAATGAGAAATTTTTGATATCAGATGAAGATTACGTTATTAAAATCCCAACAGCCTTGCTATAAAATGTTTCACCTGTGTAAATCTTGAGAGGAAAGATCTGATTTGATGTGGTGTTGCACCGAGAACAGTTGTCGATTCGTCATTTTCCCCAAGACGAGCAGGAGAGGCCCCCATCTTAGGATGTTGGACAACCGCTGCAAGCAATTCAACGGCTGCACCAGAAGCAGCTAAAGATATACCTGCACGACTAACCTAAAAGGCAACTTATAGGAAAATCTGAGCAAACTTATTCCCGATACTTTTCTGAGCATATATTACTCATTGAATAATTAAATTAGGCTCTCAAGTCAGGTGAACTAAAACTCATTCAGTAACTGATCAATTAATTTCTACTTCCTAGAAAAAACTGAGTTAATAAGCATTATTTCCCTTAAATAGGAAGAACTGATGCAACCAATGAAAACAATCAAAGTGCTTACCGTACATTGTTGGTCCATAGTTCTATCAACAGAAGAATTACCGGGTGCCGTAACATCACTACAAAAGTAACAACCTAACTGAGAACCAGGAACAATATTACCATCACTTTGTGACTGTTCGAAATTTTCACTAGTTTCATCGTCAGAAACACCGTGACGAATTACAACAAAACAATCGAACCCAAGCGCAACACTAATTGCCAACTAAAAACACTAATCAGTCACATGGAGAATATCTTGAAAATTTCAGCTTGAAAACAAATCTAACACAGTATAACTAAAAAAGTCCAAATGAATAAAATTTAAATATAGAAAAAAAAGTCCAAATAAATGAAATATAAAGATAGAAAGGAACAGACTTTGCAATGGAAAGTTGTTATAAGTGTTGGCAACCATCTTGCTTCTCTACTATCAAGTAACAAAAACGTTACATCGTGATGCTTCACCAGGTTTTCCAAATGTTTCACAGTCCCCTCAACTTCTTTCTCCTCTGTAACGAAAGTATAAAAGAAAATTACAGTAAAGTAATGGGAATATGAGATATATATAGCATTCATCAATATCCCGTAGCCTCAAAAAACGAACCATGTTGTGAGACGCTATGGCCTGGCATCGGTATTTTCAAGCAAACGCCTTCAGCATTTATTAACGGATTTATTTTACGAAGGCCTTCCGCAGCCGTAACAGCTTTTAATTTCCCTCCATTCGCAGCATCATCGAAAGCAAACAGTGATTGTCTGAAAAAATTATACTGATTCAAATACACAAATATCACTAATTTTGTAAAACTCAACTTTACGAATGGAAACTATATGTGTATAATTACTTCTGTGTCATATCAGGTTTCATTTTTCCATTCAAATATTCCAAAAAAGGCAGGGTTCCCTTGCATTTAGATTAAGGTTAAAATCAGGAAAATAATAAACCTCACAACATTACTGTAGGATATGCGAGCATTATCAACGAATGTGAAATTTTTAACACCCCAGCCAAGAAGTGAACGTGCCACATTACAGCCCAGGGTACCAGCACCCAAGATCAAGCATTTCAAATTGGCAAATCGCTGAAGATTGATATTGGGTACCAAACGCCATCGGATTAGACGCAAATTCAGCTCAGCACTAAAGTCCATTAGTCTGAAATGAAAGTTGTCCAAGTATCACTAATCAAATTACATTCATCAAGAGGAAAATTCGACGGTAAGGGCCGAAATTGTTCTTTTGTACTGTCTACGTACCTTTCTTTTTATCATACATCCCGTTTCTTTTTAATCTAGAGTGTTTGTTTTTTACAATTTTTAGCATTCAATTTTTTTCAAGACATAGGGAAGAAATAGAGAAAGAATGCAGCCAAACGTCAAGAAAAAATAAAGGTATGGTGAGTATGAATATGTTCAAAAATGAATCATAGGTTCAAGTTTAACATAACTTCTGGTCATCCATAGTTAGTTATATGTTTTTACAATTCCTTAATCTTATTTTCATATTCTATTCTATGATAGGAAATATATCCGAAAACTCGAAGTGCCCAAAAAAACTGTCTTATACTAATCAGCCAAAGTCAAGAGATCCCTCTATGAGATGGATTAAACAGGATGGTTTGAATAACATCACCATGAATTTCTATTGGATCTCCTTCCATATTGAAAACCGTTAACATGAGTAACAAAACCACACTTACTTTAACGGATCTAGGCTTCCACGAAGATCAATAAATGCAGGAGAAAGTGAACCTCTCACTCTTTCCCATCCAACTGCAGCGGTGCTCAGATTGCCATCTGTTTCCCAACCGAGATGCATAATGACACTAGGAACACCACCACTTCGATAACAGACGAACTTCGCATTCTGCAGATCCCTTCTAAAAAGAAATGACTTCAGCACAAGCAATACAAAATAATTTTGGTTTTTGCAGTGTTGAATCAAATCTACATACCGAACATAAGCTATCGCCGCTAAGAGATTCCTCAACGGCCATCCAGGAAAAGCTGTCAAGGTAGATGGATCTGCATAAACCACATGGATGTCATTGCTCCATACGAAATTACTTGAAAGTATTGACGACAAGGGAGTCGGCGTCTTGCCAACCAACAAAAAAGGTTCATTGTGATGTAATGCAATAAAAACTTGAATTAAAGACGCCAGTTCAGGCGAAAGCTGCGTAGGATCTGATAACATCCTTACTGATTGCGGATAAAGGAGTGCAGGAATACAATTCCAATACCGGAAGGTGTATTTTTTCAGATCCTGTAACGGAATTATGATGATTATACTACAACCAATTAAACTATAGCTAAATTATAACCAAAAACAGAATTCCAAACATTTCGAAAAATTCTCTAAAAACGGTTGATAAAATACGATAGAGAAAAAACGGTAAACAAAACAAAAGAAGTAACGAACCGGATACACTGTAAGGTAAAACGTATTCAATAACGACGGTTTTTCAACCCAATCCAATGACTCGATGCACTTTTTTACCTATATGTATATATAAATTTACGAAATATGAGTTAACTATATTCGAAATCTCATATTTGAAATAATTCCACCTAAACTGAATGACGAAAGCATTACCTGCGTGAAAAAGCAACTAAATGAAGGAAAAACCTGAAGAAAAGGTAAAACAAAGTTTAAGCAAGAAAAGATTGGATTAGATGAGTGAAGTAAACTGAACCATCAAAAAAGATCAGTATTTAATATGTCAAACTGATTAATAAAGCGATTATCCAGAAAAAAGTTAAAAAAAGCAAATCTGTCGTAAAAAAGCCAACCTTTTGAGCAGCACTACACAAGATTTGTTTCCTATCAAGATTTTTGAATGTTTCATGAGTATTTACAGCAAGCACTAATCCATTCACAGGAACCACATTTCTGTTCCACTCTGATTTTACCAAAAATGCATCAAACGATATGGACAACCTTGTGCTTGATGTTCCTGGATCTTCTGTAATATTATATCGGCGTACAAGTATGTAAATCTAAGCAAACAAAAACATTACTTTCATTTAGATTTCGATGAACTAGCGAATGAATGCTGAAAACTCGTTTCTGAAAGAAAGTAGAGATATAAACTTCACTAATATACGCAAATACTAAAGAAATAACTTTTACATGGAAAATTTACATTACATCAAAACTAGTGAATCTCACAAAAACAGCACGGAAGATCGGTTCCCAATTTCATCTTATTTAGCAAAATATTTAGGATGGTGGCGATAGCAAGATGCAACCTAGTGGACCCCTGCACTTAAGAAAAACTTCAAGCACTACCAGATAATCAAGATGTAAATTAAATCAGTGTTATTATTTGAAAATAAACAATGACTCTATATAAAACTCGCCAGTAATCTTCTTCATAAGGTAAAAGTGAAGAAATTAATACCGCTGCAGATAATTTTGTTCAGGAAATCTGCAGCAAACCATTAAAAGACTACCCGAAATCCACTGAGCTCATCGATCAATGCTTCTATACAAGGCAACTGTTTACAAAGATTTTCCTTTCAAATAAAACTCAATTAAACCCAAAGGAAAATCTATTACGGTTGCAATATGTGGCAGTGATTGAATGAGGCTGCTCGTCCAACTTCCAATCGTTCAACTTGCGCATGCCCAATTCATCCCAGAACAACGGATCGACGAAAGTTGTGAAGGAAACAAACTTCACTGCCATCGTCCAGCAACAACACCTCAGTTCGCTTGAGTAATTTCAACCAACCAGCAAACGTCCAAACAGTCCGATCCAAACTTTCACTTCTTCTAAATCCTACAAACGAGCCCAATTTATTAACAAAAGTATGAAATCTCAATTCTAATATGGACTTACTTCGCTTCGCTACTGATAGTACACAATCCTTATATCTAGTCCGTAATGACTAAGCAATGAATTCGTAAATTTCCAAAACGTGTGAACACAAGTCTTTTGGAATTCTTGCTCAAATTATCCTCAAATTATCCGTTCGTAAATTCAATGTAAAACAAACTGCAATAGACAGTTTCGAGGACGGATAAAGATTGAAAAGCACAACGTTTGCTCGTTCATTTTATTTATGTTTGTAATAAAAAGAATGTAGTAAGTTCAATAAAATAAACCAATAAAAAAGGAATTCGATAATTAAAAAGAAGTTCAAAGCACACTTTGTAACTGCAAAAAGAGAGTGACGTAAGAACGGGAGGCTTTGCAAGAAATAAACGCACAACAGCTAGAATCAATTAATTTTTAAGCCTCAAGCGCAACTATATATTTAATAAAATAAGAAATATAGAAACAAGAGACAGAAATATCCAAGAAATCTCTTAGGAAAAAGGGTGCAATGCTCTCTCATGTACACAAATATATACGTTTATATAGATTCATGAGCTGGTTAACGAAAATTTTCCATCTCTTTTCTGTTACCCAGTAAATGATTTAAACGCTAATACAAATCAAATTAGTATGTATGTATCAATTTCGTGAACAACAATACCGATATATCTCAGATATTTTCTAGTTCGAAACGCGGAACCCTGTACACGAATATGACAACAACGACAAAAACGATATGACACGACAACATTTTTTCAAATGCGGTGAGAAAAGAAAAAGTTAAAAAAATCACGGAGAGACCATTACATATGTACCAAGAGAGAGAAAAGCTTAAACTTCAAGATGAAATCAATAAAATTTGCAAAATTTAGAACAACTGCATGACTAGTAACTGATCTATAAAAATTTATGACTTTTTTGGCACCTCAACACATTGATTTGGATATTGATACAAATAGAATATTAAAGTAATTGGCAGCTTTGTGAAAATGTCGAGAAAAAACTAAAGGCGCGCCATTTCAAGTTACCCAATCTCCGACAAGGCAACGAATTGAAGGTATTCCAATGAGGCTCTTTTAAAAAATTCTGACAACATTTTTCCACTGGCGGCCACTGCTTCATAATATCAAGCACTAAAAGTAATTCATGCAGATGAAATGCAGCCGATCGAATTAATAATAAATCTCTAAACAACTGAGAAAAAAATAAAAGTAAACGAACGTTGTAATTTTTGCTTGGTCGAATAGCTTGAGTCGACGAAGGTAATGTACGTACTCGTGGAACTTCACGTTGCACATCATGCTCTTCAGCTGATAGACTTATTTCGCTTATGTGTCTAAAAATAATTCCTACCAGAAAGAGAAAAGGAAACAAGCAATCTATCAAAGTAGGGCATACTAAGTTGACTTCATATTATTTATTATAAACCCAGCTCACAACAAATCAAATGACAGCTGTATACATCAATTCCCTTTAAAAATTTAGAACGGTTGAAACCTTCAAGACGTGTTATCAGAAAGAGACTAAAAATCTACTCAAAAAACGAAGAAGGAAACGTTTACGTGCTTCGATTTTGCATATTTCCTTTTTCGGCTTCTTGTATAGAGAGAGCCAACAAGTAACTGGAAAAAGTCAGTCATTTCTACAAGTGTTGAATTAAGCTAGGCGAGAGGAAAGAACGATAAGTTTGAGCTTTAAAAATAGCTGCTAAAAGATTCAAAAATTCCAATATGTCAGCGACCCTTTTTTTTACTCTAATACATCATGATATATTGACTACTTTCTAATTTACGTTAGTTAAAAACATTTTTAACTCGTCAGCAAATATTATTAAGAATGTTTGGAGGTTGAGTATTGAACTGTTTAACACATCAGTCGAAAATGATGGAATCTCAGAAATAAAAAAGTTAATTACTGTTTAAATTAAAAATCTGAACTTACTCAGCACTCTCGTCAGCAAGAATGCTCGATTTATGTGATGTGCTGAAAACTGCATTGACGAAAGTAGAATTCCCATCAACACAATCCAATGTTTCCCACACAACCGCAGATTCTCCCAAAAATCCCATATCAGTAACTAGAACATAGAGCGCATCCTAAAAATAGGATATTTCATAAGATTTCTGTTACAAAAATTAAGGATAAACAAAAAATGCGGTAAAGCAATTAGTATGTAATTCCACAACATATGAATGTCATAAACCTTTTGTTTTGCTAGTGTTTGGAAATGATTATTTCGAAAAAGCACAGCGATTTCACCATCTTTAAGATCTGACAGAAGTTCCGCAATTCCCTGTGTTGTCAGTTGAGATGCACTTGAATCTAGGAAATTTCTCAGCATATAATTTTCAGATTCATTGTTTGTACTAACAATTTTCTCCACTATACGATTGTAACTTAATCCATCTACCACTCTCACTGAAAAAAGGAAAAGATTTTTCTCGAAGCACAGTAACAGGTAGATGTAAAGCATAGTGATAAAAGAGACCAACTGACTACTTGCAATCAACTGACGGTCATAATAACATTGGCTCTCATTTCTTAACTAACAAAAACGACCAAAATCTATTATCCATCATGACCACTCTTTATAAGCGAATTTTACTTATACAAACATGCTTTCTGCAAACTAATTCTCTAGTTCACCAAGACGAGCGTTTCATCAAATACAAATACTGCTAGAGAGACTACTAGGAGCGGTAGTATATGAACCAGCAGAAACAGTCTTTGCAATTTGTCCTAAACAATGACTTTAGCACAACTTAGCACGAAAATAGAACTATTCTAATTCTACTTACGGAAATTTCCGAAAAAAAATGACAAGTTAACATACATAACTCCTGATCAGCCTGGTCAATGATCCAACCATGCACTAGTGGTATATTCAAAATATCAAACAATGCACATGCTGGAGTGTATTCAAACCTCTTCACTCTGAAAAATGTCAGATTAATAGCTATTCACTGAATTTCTGTTACAAACAATTGACATAGCAGAAATTCATAAAGAGAAAATGTTCAATGTAAAACTGAATGAGAAAAACAGACAACGAACCCTGTAAAATGAATATTCACATCGAGGCCCTTAGGTAAAGAAGGTATTAAAGCGAGTACATCTGATACATTCTGCTCATAATTTGGTAGTTCCGCTTCATCGATGTCCTGAAACAGAACAGAAATATTCAACATTTAATTAGCTGACTACTCGAAATAGTAGTGTTAACGATGCAGTGCGAAAGAATTTATGTGTGAAAATCTCGCAAATTCCTTAATATTTTGACGCAATCCATTACAATCAATACTGAAACATTCATATATTAAAGAACTGTTCTGTGGAATGAGTAAGTATTGGACACTGCAGCTTTAATAATTTAACTGCAAAATTTTTATATAAAGCCACTTAAATGCTAACTTTCGGTTTCAGACGAAGTATGCAATCTGCAATGAACTGCAATAACTTCTTTTCACTGACTTCTGTAGAACCACACGGTAAAGTAATCTGTCCTGCAAATATTTGGAACTACAGACAATATTTTAAGCAATTGAGCAGATTTTACTCAGTTTTCATTTCAGAGAAACGAAACGCTAGACTGGTTTCCGCATCTTTTCAACCTACTGCTTCATAAAACTTCTACCTTATTTCCCTTATCTAAATTATTAATCATAGAAATCAATTTCAACTGGATGGAATTTATAAAAACTACAAATTAACGAAATATAACCTCGCAAAAGAAGCACATTGATAACAGCCAGCAATGGACACGGCCCATTTTCATTTTGCATCACAACCGCGTATTCAACACCCTCCACATCCACCCACTTAATCTGGACAACGAAATACCAATAAATGTTCCGATATAGAAAATCAAGACCATAAAAGCCTTTAGGAAATATTTTTTACAACTCTCTCCTATAATACCTCAAGTTTTATCCAAAACGTATATTCTAGTGTCCTACAAAGGTCTTCTACGTAATCGTCAGTAATACAACCATCAAATAACTCCGTAACCATCATTCTAGATGAAAATTTCTAGAAAATTCACATAATAAACAGACGACTCGTTTCCAACTGCTTGTTCGTCGGTTTCTGAATCGTTTTCAGTTTTGTTTGCCATATTGCGAACATCGGCGATGATATATCTGCTAGTGTTGACGAAGAATACGGGTACAAGAAAGCCACTCTTCTGAAACTGATTTTGTTTAAGCATTCTGGTATTCATACAAGTGAATACCAGAATGTTTCAAAAAAGAGTCCATACGCTAATCTAGTCGTCCTCTTAACTACGGCATTTTAATCTTCTAAAACAATTCAGCAGCCCTATTCACCAATTGTGAAGTTCACGAACATTTCAATGTGATGAATTTGATGTTACTCGGCTGCATTCACATACCGACTACAACTTACCAATTTCCTTTGTTTCCTGAACTACCGAACCCAGCTGCGGCTTGAATGCTAAGAAGAGTTTGCGAAATTTGTTAAAATCTCACATCGTTGGGAAGAGGCAGATTTCAGCGGCAAAAATAACATGTTATGCTTTTGACAACGAAATATGCCGAATGCTGGGAAAACAAAGGCGAAACATCCTTTTAAAATTTTATGTGCAAATGAATAAATGGTATTTAAGTTTGTACGCAGCACAGATTGCTACAAAAGAAACAAAAAAAAAGAAAAAAAAAAGAACAAATAAGGAGCATGAAGTTGCCAAAGTTCACGGATGAACGAACGACAAACCCCAAAAAAGAACACTTGAACTAGGTGTATTCAGGATGAAGAAGAATATGAAAGAGCACAACAGGAGAAAGGGAGAAAGGAAAATTCATACTACACAGTAAAGATCTTTGACGAAGAATAAAAGTTTTTTTTTTTTTTTTTTTTTTTTTTTTTTTTTTTTTTTTTTTATATGCACAGTACTCGCAGCTGTGTCTAGTAGCATAGTGCTGCAAGAAAAGGAGGCATTGGGAGGAATGCGCTGACGTACACTACTTCGAAAGTTCGTTCAGGAAACATAATAAAATAAAGTAGCCTTTACATCATACCAATCTGTTTAATTTCGAAAAGAAATTTAAAGGCAAATAAAATTTCTGACAATCAAGAAATTAAAAAATTATTCAAATAATTAATGTAACAGTTAGGATGTCTTTAATTTGAGGAGGCATGTGGATGCTTTACCTTGCTCAGTGAGGCAACGTAACGCATCAACCTGCAACTTCACATATATGTTCTAATTTATCACATAGCGTATTTTTGGGTCCATTCACGAGCTAGTTGATTGTACCGTTCTCGATCTGTTTTGTAAATGCGCGCAATCTCAGGCACCAATGGATCATCAGGATTCGGGTCACACAACAGTGAACAGATTGACAGTAATACTGAAACTACATAAAATAAGATTTTAATTATATATCGAAGTCTCATGAAAACTTCTTAATACAGTAATCATGCTATGATATGGGAATGACACGTTAATTGATTGAACCGGACAGCACAGCTCTCCGGGTCAATATGCTTTCATTCTCGAAGTTCCAGGTAAACCAGATGACTCCTGCATTCCAACCTAGCCAATTAAGTTTGTAACATTGACTTTGGGACGGACAAAGTACTTTCTCTACTTCTATTGAAACAGTCCACTGTATTTATTATCAGCTATTTCATGAATCTATTCAAGATCTGCGGAACGGATAAGTAAGGTAGACGTACTTAGTTTATATACGCAAATCAATATGTTCTAAGAAAGTAACACCTTTTGAAATTGTGAGAGCAGGTGACCACTGAGAACGCAAAATATCTAAACAGATACTACCATTACTGTTGATATTGGGATGATAAATGCGAGTTGTAAACGCTACCTGCAAAAATCACATCAACAGATTCAAATATGGATTAAATTACTCTCACAAAACTTCATAAAGTATACGCACAAAGTACATTACAAAATAGTCTGATCAAAACAGATTATATAATAATCATCTCTGCCTATCTGTTTACTTCATTCAAGATGGATGTTAAATGTTTTTTATGTATAATCCCACCACGGACAGTATGACTAAAGTGGAAGCATAGAAAATAAAGTTGGACGACTTGTATGCCGTTTGTCGATATCAAATGCAAAACAAAAGTATCTGGCAAGAATCATACCGCTCTAAAAGCAAGAGTCAAAATTTTGGCAAGTCAAAACTCTGTAAATAAGAGAGATTTCAGGATGCTATTTCGCAGCCTATAACTTTTATGTAAAGCCGTTTAAAACTGTTAAGATATGGAAGTCGATGGAAGGCGGCAAAGAAATGATACAGAAAAGATAAAAACGACATAAAAATGCATACTTTATATAAAACTTGACCGGTTTTTCTAACAAAAATTCAGTACAAAAATAAACTAATTTAAGCTTCTTCATATTCATATTATGGCGAGTAGTTGAAAAACCGATAAAAATTAAAACATTCCTTTAAGTCAACAATGATTTAGTGGCTCTTACCTTCGGCGGTTTAAACGGATAATCCGTCGGAAAGTGAATTGTCAGGAAAAACACACCACCTTGATATGGCGACTCTGGTGGACCCATTATGGTAGCCTGCCAGTGAAAAAGATCATCACCAACTGGTCCTGCACTACACTGTGCCGGTGGATCTCTGCCCAGATCTTGTAATTCCTAGAAAAAGTAAACTATAAATTACGAATAAATAATTCTTAAGCTGAGTAAGCTCCCACTGTAATATTAAAAATAAATGGATCAGCAAGAAAGAACAAAAAGATGATGTGCATCAGACAATAAAGAATTTCTTGCTCATTCGTTTAGCAATTTTTTTCTTTCAAATCGAATACATACCGAAAACACTTACTTTTTGAATCCGTTTCAGTGCCATTTCAACTGAGTGCTTCTGCCCGTGCTTCAAGAGCTTCAAACGAAATAACTAAATTTTAAAATGAATAGATAAGTTGACAAGGTGTTAAATGCGGGACAACCATTGAATTCTACTCATTGTACAATAATCACTCACCAAGCTGCTAGCCGACCGTTCTCGCTATATCAAACACTACTTTACATGTTCATATATAATAAATACCCTGATGTTATCGTATCTATGCTAAATGCATTATTAGAATTCAATTTTTAGCATCCCCATCCTTCCTCTTCTATCTCTTAACCAGTTACAAACTATTGTCCAGATATCCCACAAAACATCATCACTAAGGCATTACTATCTCAGCGAACAACAGTAGCTTTGCAACACATTCCTGGAATTTTATGAAAACCCCTATCCCATCTCCATTTTTTTTCCTATATTATTTACAGCGTCACTCCTCTTCTTCGATACCCGTTGCAAAGTTTTAATTATAGCCGTTTATAAGAAAGTTTCGCTGATATGTATAAATTATGCACAACTTAACAACCCAGAAGTGATTTTTTATTTCGCTCTATTTGCTGATCAATTTGACTTTTTAAGTAACTACCCGTCGGTGGTATTTAAGATGCCATATCTTACGCAGCGTTTTAGTATATTGTGGTTCATTATTATGAAAATATGATCACAAAAATTGTTCGGAATTGAACTGGAAAAGACAAAGTATTCTTGGGGAAAATCTGCATGCCTCGACTTATCATCAATTTAGGCCCAATATTGATAAACATCCTAGCAATACACGGAATAAGGCGGCAATGAAGACAAGAACGACGATGCCGCATACTTCATCTCCGAAAAACTTTTCCACCCTTCATCCCAACTTCTCATCCTATTCCTTCTTCTTCACCTTTACAATTGAATTCGAAGCAAAGTTTATCAGAAAACGAAATGGAAGGACCAACAACCAACACCAGAAACAGATACAGTGAAAACATGATGACAGATCCAGATACCGTTACTGAGTACAGTCACAATATACTACGAAATAAAACTACATGAACATCAAGAAACTTTCCAGTCTACTGGCACAACAGGTATCAACATACGTATATCTTGACCGTGATATTCCAAAAATTGAGTGAGCTCGAAGTGACTTAGTATACCTCTATCCTACGAACAATGCTGACTTTATCTAATAAATTAGACGGCAAAATATAAATTTCAAAATAGTGTAGCTAGCATACAATTTTAAGACAAATATCTCAACTCTCTCTTCATACCAATACTAATATATTCCTTGCTTCTAGCTTAACACTTCGGATACTATTCTGGATATCATCTTGAATAAACCAGATGTTTGCAAAAATAGCAGCCAAATGAGTTTATTACGCAAAAGACTACTGGTAAAAAATAGAAATAAAGAACTGAACCACAAGGACAAGGTTACATCACAACGGACTACATGATTGAGATCAAAGGGAAAATCCTTAGAAAACTTTACTTACTAACAAATACTTCAAATAAGCTAGTAAATACAATATGCAGCAGAAGGCAGAGAGAGAGAGAGAAGAAAGTCCTTTCTTTTCCATGTCTCCTCCTTCTCAGGACACCCCTTCTGCCCTCAAACGCAGGAAACAACTCTGGCAAACACGTACTGGCTTCGAAATTTTCATGTGTTTTATATCGGTTTCAAATCGACTGCACCTGAAACGAATTACAATTTCAAAGAGGGACTCAAATTCTACATAGTTCATGGGACACTACATACAGATATCTGAAATCCACAAAAGCGCGATTTAGGGTAATTTCTGCATATCTTTAACTAAAAACTACATACAGATATTACATCCTTGCTTAAAAATGCATTTTTTCAAAGTTTCCAATAAAAAAATACATGACTTACCGGTTGCAAAAAATATGCCCACAATTTCGACAGTGATGCCGCCTTTCTGCAAGCGAGAATTTTTGCATACACTGTGTGCATGAACTTCTACTCGGATCTTGCACCCAGTGGTCCGCACGTGCACCAATTTCATCACCAATCTGCCAGCTCCAAACGCGACCAACACTATCTCCAACAAACAGAGTTCGATGGTCTCTGAAATCCTTGATGAAACTACGAATTTCAAATTTAGAAAAACGCACGAATTGATTTCTGCAAACCTCGATGGTGTGATCGCTGTGATTGAGGCAGGATGTGGATTATCCTTACGATTAAAGGCTGTATGGGTTGTCAATGAAAACTTCGGAACCAATAACTTCTTCCAAATTAGTTTTTCCGAATACGCAGTTTCACCTTCTTGCCATTTCTGAAACAAGATTTAATTCAGGTCCCAAACAAAAGAGTAAAATGCCTAAAAAAAGGGAAATATTTAACAGCACTTACATCTGAAAGATGTGGAATTAACTAACCCAGCTACAATCCAATCTTTCATCGACGTCATATAAATTAATAGAAGGACCGAAAAGTGACTCCGGTGAACCAATTTGACTTCCAGCAGAAGGAGTATCCGACGAACTTGCTGCTGACGATAACAACTGTAAGCGTTGTCGCTGTCGCTCAAGGCAGTGTTGTAGAGTGGTCGCACTATTTGTACTTGTTTGCAGTGTTCTTAAATGTTTATAATCAGAAAGGTTGGCAAAGATCCGACACAGAGAAAACTATAAAATCTGGCAGGGAACAAAATTTGAATTGATAAGCTGGATTTTAAAAAAAGCTGGTACCTGCTTGCTCTTGGATCTAAGTCATCCTCATTTCTCACAAACTCCATGCAATATATTCGTACAATGCCATCACTACCACCACACATAACCACATTTTCTGGATCCCATTCATATAACTGCAAATTCGAATTCACTTACTATTATTATAGTGAAGATATATATTAAATATAGATGCATTACAGTTATGGCTGCAAATGAGAATTAAAAGGGTATTAGTTACCGTAGAAAATGCCAGTGATAAAATGACATTAGGAAATTGATCGAACGAAACTGCGTCAACACTATCAACTACAGAGAGAAGTCGCCCATTGATTGACCACAGGAACAACGTCGATCCCGATGCTGTAGCTATGTCCCCCTACAATTCAAATCGTACGTGATTTCTGATTGGTTTATTTCGTAAATTTCAGGCAGATTTAATTTTGGAAACTAACCGTAGTATCATTGATAGCAACAGCTGTTACTGCAGATGGGTGCGGCCGTAACTGTCGAATGAATGTTAACGCACTTAAATGCCAGACAATAGCAGTGCCATCACGGCTACCACTCACAAGCAAAGTTTGTGCTGGGCATATAACCAGTGCAGTGATTGCCTCTGTATGTGATGTTAATGTGCGACGAAAGCGAATGCGAGGATGTCGTTCGGTCAAATCCCAGACACAAACTTTACCTGTACTGGAACCGGTGAAAATTGTCCGTGAATCACCACATGCGCAACAAGTAATTTCAGCACTTTCGCACATCTCATAGATGCAAGTTGACTGAAAAAAATTTTGCACTCTTATTATTATTTAAACATGAACCATCATAAAAATTTCATTTCATTTCCCCTTTAGGTTTCAAAGCCGAGTTTTCATATCTTTAAAGACTGAATCTGATATAAGAATCACCCGATCACTGTCAACAACACCAATCCTTATACTTCTATCAGGAAATCCCCAAGATATATAACGATTTGGCAAAAGTAGAGCACGATTTGCTTCCAGCGCAAGCACTCCACCTTTCTCGAGTGGAATTAAGCTTCCAACAGTTGATTTCAGCTCTGAAAAGTTTAATAAGTCAGCAGGATTGGAACTTTCCACTTAAAAATCCCAATCTTCCAAATTCTTTAAAAATCACCTTTGATCGGCTGTACTGGTACTTTCAGTGAATCAAAAGCGTGATAAAAAAGTCGCTGTGTTGTAACGCCAGGGGTCGATGAATAAATATCTGTGTATGCAACTTTCTTCTGCGGATGTGGTTTTTTGAATAGCTGCGATGGAATTTGCCCAAAATTATTGATAAATCCAATAGTTGCATTCCTAAAATTAAAATAAATACAAAACTGTTCAGTACGATCAAGAATAACTGCAATAAATCGTTTGTTTCTCATTTACTGCAAACACAAGGAATACTTTATTTAATGCGATCTAAAGAAATGTTTTTAAATAGAGATAGGTACATTTTTACATACGGTCCCACTAATCAGACAGAGAAGCTTAAGACCTGGAATGGGACGTAGAAACCTGAATTTAAACGACTTATTGCTTTATGCATACCTTGTTAGCGGATCTTCAATACTATCAAAATCAACATTCCCTTCATAAAAAAGATGATGATAAACATTATTCGCTTCAGTTGCAGCATCTCCACGCTGCTTATAACCGAAGATCAAATCTATCCAGTTATGCAAATTTGCCGATACATAATCACATTCCAACGCCTGAAGACATAAAAAAAATTTTTGGAACTTTGTAAAATGAGTGAGAATAAGAAAGCATAAGATGAATGAAATAGTTTTTCCACTAAAACAAGAAACCACCTGTCGATGCATACGTACAAATTCTCTGGCATCACCTTTTGCCCAAGCTGGAAGTATCACATCATCCAGTGCTACACCATTCTGCTTAACACCAAAGTCGAAGTGATTTGAGTTAAGAAACATTTCAGGGAGAGAAAAAAATTCAGGGATCAACTCTTTTACGTCTGCCATATTATTGCGACTCGCACTGAGCCAAGCGTCACCAACACTATGAAACATTCGATCAGCCAAATCGAAATGGCCACCCTAAAATTACACTTTGTTTTGTTGTTGATTTTTAAACTGAAACACTGAAACGTTATGATAATATAGTGTGAAAGATTTTAATCTTACTTGATGGAAATTTATCCAAATTTATGCAAGAAAGCTATTCATACTGACATAACAGCAAAATGAAATACTTGAAGCTTGAGAAACTGCTGCGTGAAAGGTTCCAAACGCACAAGATATGAAACAACGATCATAGCACTGCTGTAGTGTGTACCATACATGTATGCAGGCGTTTCACCAGCTGGATCATCCCATTCTCGGTATCTTTTAAGAAATTGTTCTAGACGTTCTAGATTTTGTGCCCCCATCGGCTTACTCAAATCACGAAAGAAACGTGGATCTGTCAAATTTAGATCCTATAAATACATTTCAAAATTATAAATGAAAAAAAATGTTAAACATCATCTTCCTGAATTCTTATTTACAAAAGTGTTTAAACAGAAAAAACCACCTCCGATTCGTAATCTCGCAATATCCAAGGAAATATCGGATACTGTGAAAGATCATTATAAGACCGACCGGCTAAAGTATTCAGATGCATCAGATACTGAAAATTACTGATTTCTCCTCGTACCCAACGATGCGTAACAGATTGCTGCCCTGAATAAAAGCATTCTTATACAGTCCTTTGTCTTTAAAATCGGTCCCAACTTGAAGATCAGCAACAAGATTATCAGCATATTTATACTATTATTATTTTGTTAGCACAGCTTTTCCCACAGACCAATCGGATTTATTAAAAAAATACCTATTAATGAGGTCAGTAGTGAAACGCGACTTGTTTGCTCCACTGGTGCAGTCGACCTTTGTCCTCCTACGGATTCCGATCCACTATCTTTCAGTAACCTTGCTAACGATAAAAATCTGAATATAAAAACATAAATAGGATTTTCAGCACATATTGACAGCATAGAATGAATATTTAAGACAACTGAGTTTTAGAGAAATTTCAACTTTTCAGTAATAAAGTATTTTTCTATCAATTATTCTTGTTTCTCACAGAAAGCCACTGTTTCAGTACTGTTAATCTCTGAAACTCTAAATCAATTACCCATACCTTCAGTTTTCATACACAAAATCAAGGGTAGTCTGCCTGAATCATCTGAACAAATAAGTGTAGCATTTCTATTTACAAAGACTTCTCTGAATGGATAGAAGAAATCTAAATGACGAACTTTTGATAAACTCGATTACGCATACGTCTTGGAAAAGCCAGCAGATAATTACGGCCATCTGCTGAGAATACTTCGATAGCAATTGGTTGTAGAAGATAGCGACGTCGATGAACCTCACGAATATCATTATACGAAAATTTACTGCACAATCTAGTGCGTCGTACAGGATGGTTAGTGCCACAAGCCATGTACGGTACAATTGGATCATGCAATCTAAATTTACCAATTCATTAATCTGAAGTAGAAGAGAAAGCTTTAAAAAGGTATGCAATGCAGGTACAGAAGAAACATCATTCAGAAACTTATTCTTCTAGAATAAAATCGAAGACTTACTCTTGTGGAAGGAAATCCAAATCCCTAATTTCTCTCGTTTTCAGAAGTGTGAATCCATCAACAACATAGTAATGCTGTCTTCCAAAAAGTAGCAGTCCTTCACTCGTATCCAAACCTTGAACGCGTGCACAGCGGAACATAGAATGCAGCTGTTCACCCTGTGAACAGGTAAAACTGACGACTTGCTCACAGAGGATGATGAAGAAAAACATTATTCTAATTTAAAAGGTTTTGTGCAAAACTTTTTAGAAAAACAAGAGAGCAATTTCGAAAACCTGTTCCAAAAGCCTCAGTAAAGTCTGATTATCGGGTCCTCTTTTTCGTTCTATGCTTCCATCTTTTGCTTTAATAGTCATTCCTTCATTTTCTTGAGTGCCATTTTTCGGTTCATTTCTTGCCTGCTGTCGATCAATATTATGTTCTTCGTCTATACCATTTTCTTCAACATTTTCTTCGTCCGCTTCGTTCACATCTTTCTCATTTGCAACACATTCCGTTTCATCACTGTCTTTGCTCAGAGCGTGTTTGATCGATACGCGACGAATCATTGACGTACTGATCTCTAATAGGCGAAAAACACACTTCGAAATCCCATTTTACATCTCAGAAGAATCAAAAACTAAATCTGATCTGATAAAAACAAATATCAGCGATATCAAAGACAATTTCAGAAACGAGATGTTGCCTGAAGTACTACACATCATTTAGTATTTCATTACGAACTGATGTATATGAAAGCTTTAGACAGTGTTTTTGTACCCACACTGAATGAGAAGTAGTTAAGTAAAGGAGGTACCAGTGAAAAGAGAAACTTTAACTCAAATAGCAACTACTGTTTACTCAAACAAAAAAAATTCTAGAAACCTTGCATGTCAGTGAAAAGTAGATCTGAACATTCTTCAGATGGAGTATAAACCGTTGCTGACAAATCGATGATTCTTTGTTCCGATATTTTCCCACGCCGTCGCTTTATAGCTGCGTAATACAGCTTGCTGTCTTTTGATACCGCCACTTTAGCACGCATGGCTTTCTACAAAAAAGAAAAAAACTACTCCTGTAGTCCATAGATGCATTTGTACATCATTACAAATGCCGAAATCCTTGCAAATACAGCGTGGCATTTTCATCCCTGATTTAGAAAATCCAAAATTTAAACTAAAACAAAAGTGTGTTTACCATTTATAAAACACGGGTAATAGAAAATGTATTAAAAAGTTACTGCTTCAGGAGAATCAAGATGTGGACGATAGGGATAATGGTGATAGAATGTTGGATTTGGGATCAACTTCCGTCGTATGCGACAAGGCCCTTCGGTCATATCTAACATATACTTATCTAGAGAAGAACCGAGCTCTGCTCCCCAAATTCCACGTTCCCTGAAAAAAATCATTTCTTGATATTCTCATTTCAGCAAAACAGCCCTATCTGGAAATCACAGGAATCTAGTAGAACTCCTGTACATACCTTATCAATTCCATTTCAAGAGAACGCCAGTCTTGCATACACCATTTTTGCACATGCGAATGCCATTCATGATAGCACAAGCATTGCGTTCGAACAAGTTCTCTGATTAACGATATGTGCACACGCAGCCACATTTGAACTACCTACAAAATCATCCACAACATGTGTACACATTTGTCATCCAAATCACTTAATATACGAATTTTTTCAATTGAACCATAAACATAGGAATCAATGCACATTTCCGAACTGACCTCTGTAGTGATATTTGGCTGTCTCGAGAATGTGAAGCTGCAAACTGAATTCGAACTGTTCAGTGTTTTGCGAGTTGCCAAACGTTGCAAACCGGTAGCAACCTTCGTAATCTTCTTAAAATTAGTTGACTAAGCAGTTTCGCACAAATAAGTTCAAATTTGGAGATTTTCAACTCAACAATACTTATAACCACCCACCGATTGTATCTGATGTTGAAATTGCATAGCACTTTTCGGCGCAGAAGAATTCATCTGCGAATCAACAAATGATAACCACTGAAGACTAGCAGCATGAGATAACAAAGCACGTGCTGCATTTAATTCTGCAACGAAACCACTCCGAAAAACTTCTTCAAGAAGATTTCGTTTCACTGCACAAACCTCCTTCCACACCTGTGAAGCACATAAAGCAACCTAAAATACAAGCCCCTAAATGCATACGAAAATGTTCAAACACTTATCAGAGAAATTGCCAATAATTCATATGCGTGAAAACGCCTTCAAAAATACTCACCTGAGCACTTCCACGATCAAGACTCGATGATCCTTCCTTTTTTGGAAGAATGTCCGGCGTGACGGAAAGCATGAATAAAAGATGAGTTAGGGAACCGAAAAACAAAGAATCATTGTGTGTTGGAGACAAAATGACGCTACGATGCAGAATGATTTCCGACAGCGTATTCAAAATTGACATTTGCACTGCAATTTACTAACAATAAAAGCGAAAAAAGTCATTACTTTAAAATACTGAGTATCGTTGCAGCATATATTTCAGGAAAATGCGAATATTTTTCTAATTCCTAAGCTACAATGACAAGTAACATCTCAAAGGAATCACTACGCAAAAACGTAGAGACAGGAAGACGAAAACTGGAATATGTGAAGGCTAAACAATTTCTTTTTTAAGATAATCACTGATGACGATTTCACTATTGACAGGATATACAAAGTCTTAATTCTGCACAAGCAACAACTACTATAACATACCGTTAACATTGTCAATGGGTCTACTCAGGAGATACAAAATTGTCCGATCAAGAGATTGCATAAGCGAATCATAAGAAACTGATTTCGGATCGTTACGTCGAGTGAGAGCAAGACCTTTCAACAAGAAGCTAAGAACACGACTCGCTTCTCCAACATAAATTCCTATAAATTTTAATTAAAGTCTTGGCCGAATCTCAAACAAATTATAAAATTCAAAATAGAAACAATCTGAAAACAGAATAATGACAGAAATTTCTTAACACCTACCACTCCAAACGCAATCAACAATCCTGGAAGCAAAATAAGCAAAATTTGCAAGTAAAAGTGCAGAAGTTGCAGCAGAAGTCCCGCAAGTTGCTGCAGTACTTGTTTTTTCAGACTCCAGTAGAACGTCTGAAAACAAACAAACGAATTAAATTAATGAGTAACTAACTTTCATATAAACACTACACTTAAAAGCTCACCAGTAGCGATCATATACTCCATGCATAAAGATAAGTTTTCGGAAAGCACAAAAGTACAAAATCGGCGGGAGCAACCGTATTCAGGGATATTCTGCAAATAGCAGCAAGAGAAACTTACGAGAAAATAAATGAATCACTAAATAAATGGCTTCTTTTTATTTGAATAAATCAATGAATAAATCGCTTTCATTTTTCACTTAATGAAAGGAATAGGCAAAATAGTTTTTTTTCCAATCGAAATTTTTTTTTTTTTTGGATACCTCGATTAATGCATCTAATAAAGAATCCGGTTTGGCACCATGATTTCGATATATATCTTCATATAAAATCCGCTTTATTAGATCCAAAACACTTCGACAGCAACTTCCTTCGAGAACTGGAAGACGACATTTGAAACAGTAAGAAATGGGTGCTATCAAATGGATTTTCTTCTTAAGGACATATTAAATACGGAAGCTCATACCAGCATGCATGTCGTAGAATGGTGGCGAAAGCGAACTTTCATCCTTGACTGTACTTAATTCCATAACATCCAGAGGTACAAGAACACAAAATAGATAAGTAATGAACTCTTCCGTGTGGCAAAGATTACAGAAATTGGGACAGTTCTGGTATAAGAAAGTGAACATTTGAATCACCGTAGAAGAATACACCAATTTATTATCATTGTGTGGTGACTCACCCTGAATAAAATTCTTAATAACAGTGATGAAGCTAACAAGCATCTACCATTTCTTGAAAAGCTATTCTGGCAACTGTGTCCGTAAAGAAGATAACTAAATTAAGCAACGCAAGTGTTGAAACGTACACTGGGATGAATTGCAGATCGAACCATTGACAATAGGGGTATAACTGCCTCACAACAAATTTCTATACCAGAAACGGCCTCAGACACAGAACTTGAAAGAAATTTTTTTAAATATTCCAAATTAAAATCAAAAACCTTCAATATTTCTATAAAATTTAATGAAAATATAACGGGTTTCTGAAATGAATAACCTTGACAAAGAAAGACCAAAAACATGGGACCAAATGAGATCAAGAGAAAAATTATCCACAAGCGTGATGCTTGACACCGGTTGGCCAACTAATAATGCCAACATCGCTAAATAGCACTGTGGTTTTTCGTAGTGATAATGAAGCAAGTGTTCGAGCATTATAAAACCACCACATTCAGAGAGTTCTGGATTGATGTCAACATGGGCTCCTACGTTACCCCCATAAGCTGACACCGAGAAACCAAGTAAAACCTGAAATGTCGAGAATCCATAATAAAAGAAGCAAAAAAATATCAGCGTGTGAATTTTTTCATCTACCGCCAATTATTTTATAAATTCCATGACAAGAATATTCGATGACTGCATATAAATCTGAACTAATAGACTTCGTAGAATCAGTTTTGACGAAAACGATAAAAAATTACTGCAGCTCTATTGCGAACGAATGAGTCTGCATCTGTTAACCAACCACCATTTGCTGAGCCTTCCTTGAATTTTTGCATCAGATGATCGTGTTTCAACAGCGCGAGAAGAATACGTAGACCAAGTACAACGGTTGTATAATGGGCGCCTGGTGTGAACAGAGCCAAAACCCAATCGAAACCAAGTGTTTTTACGACTAAGTCACATAATCTGAAGAGCGAAGCGTGAAAAGAATATATTCGTTTCAAATCACGAACAGGGAAAAAAAAAAAGTTGAAATGAAAAATCAACGATTCAGATGAATTTCGAGCTTATTTCATATAAGTCTTAAAATAACTATTCTTAAAAACCAATGACTCTAAGATTTTTTAAAGATAATTAGTAAAAATAACTACCATATGTCAAACTATTGACAACTAAAATATGGTGTCTAATGACTATCAGAAATGATCAATGAAGCATGACTCACAGCAAATTGTTGTTTACACTCGAATGAGCCAAAGTATTTGCTATTATGTTAAGAATACGATTCCGCACATAAATATCATAAAGCAGACGATCAAAATGTGACGAATGTTTACTGACAAACAGAGCTGATTGCAGATCGGTTATTGAGAATGCATAGGACGTTTCGTCTTGGTCCGAACCTGGCATTGGAAGTGTTCCAGCTATCAGTTGACCAACTCTACAAAACGTCAAATGACTCAGTTACGGAATGCAAAAGTGAATGCAAAAGTTCAGAATCAGAGAGTTTAAAGAAAATCATTAAAGTCCAATCTAGTGAACGAAAAGATTCAGTTCCTATCGCCTGTGAACAGATCGTAGGTCCGGTAAAAAATCTCAGCAACTTCAAATATTGCCGTTTTTACCACAGGCATGGTTGTCACTAAATGGATAATCTTTAATGATTTTAACATTCTCTCTAATGCAAATGCAAAAGTATGCTGCTGAAATACTTAAAAATCACTTTAGCAGTAATATATTATCGGCAGGAGGTTGCAAAAGTGCAGCAAGAAGATTGAAAACAATATCATTAACAGCAAAAATAAGATTCGGATAATCAACCAATCGAATAAGAAGACGTGATGGTAGTGAGCTACGGCGCACCATATTCAGGTTCTCACTGTTCTGGCTGAAAGTAAGGTTCTTGACTTTTTAATCCGTATATAACATGTAAAAAGAAAGTCGAGTGTTCCTGAAAAAATAACCTCCTGGGGATTAAACTTCAACTTACTCCGTGATTAATTCATAAAAATGTTCATAAAGTAGTCTGTTGAGATCGGGACTAGCGTCTTTCCACACATCCAAATCACATAACATATCCTCAAAAACTGAAAGATTCGGGATAATGGATGTGTCTTTGCTAGTATCCAATGTGCCAACTAACGACAAAATTAAGTGAAGAATATGTGAATTCAGAAGCTCGGTTTTTCCTTCCAGAAGCATCGCAAGGATCTAAAAATTCGAATAATTTCAAATCACTGAGTTTACACTCCTTGTATATTATTCAAATCAAAGAACAATAATGGACGAAAAAGGTTCACCTGATAAGATCTCGTACTAATCAAGTGTCTCGATGTAATTTTATCCGTCTTTACCGCGGTCGTCAAGGCTTTTAATGATGCATATAACTCTTGCGATGTTGTTGACATTGCTACGAGACCAAACAGACAAGATATACCTCCCACGCAATCTAACAGACGAGTTACTGGGCATGGTGTAAACAACCGCATTCCTGAAAAAACAAGATACATACAAAACAGTCAGAATGGCACTGGATTAATCCGCTTTCCTTTTTCAAAATATATAAACATGACTGTATAATTTTCAAAAAGGAGAAAGGCATACCAAGGTATCCAAGAAGTACTGCTCCGAAGGATCGTGCTGGCCCTGGTGCGTGTGTAACTGTATTGAGAAGAACTCGTAATGGCGTGCTTCTGTCGTGAATTGAAACACCAACCTAGAAAAAAAAAAATACTTGACAGATGACTCTATTTTGAAAAGAGAATATATCACCTTCAACACATTATTATTTAGGCATTTTGAGCAGCACAGTGTAAAACATACATAACGTGCAATGAACGCGCTATCTGCTTTGCTATATATTGAACCAATTCGTGAGGCACTCAATTCTTTATTGGCCACCGCTGATAAAGATAAACAAATACGCTCCTCTGCAATAAGAGGGGTATCTCCGGATACCGTCTGTAATATTCAGTAAGTTATATAACACAATAAAAATATAAAAATAGTACCATGATTAATAAATTTAATTTCATTTAAACATGCCTGGAAGTTCCCAATGTAATGAGGTTCCAAATCATATATTCGAATAACTGCTTCTGCACTCATTGGCTCTTCAACTAAGACAAAAGTGGCAATTTTGAAACACAATCTATAAGAAAAATCAGTCTAAAAATTCTAATGAGTTTTAAAGCTCGGTCTAAAATAATCCTTGTTTTTGAAGAATTTTAGATTAAGAATGACTGACGAGTAATTTAAATGAAAATATTTACCTGCTTGGTGATCGGTAGGCTGGTGGTGTGCCGATAACAGCATGGATGCCATTAGCATAAGATAAGTGAGCCGCACCACCACCAACATTCTGGATGATATAATGTAGTTTATAGGTGCCTTCCAGTCGACCATTAATGTAAACAGCTGCCTATAGAGATGGAAAATTTATAAACGATGAAATCCATGTGAAGTTAAAAAATAGTACAGAAATGAAAGTAAGAATTTCAAGGAAGTAAACCTTGATAGAGCAACAGCTAAACCAATTACCTGACTATGTTTCAGAACAGATCTGGTTAGTACCACAGCGATATGGGTCCACTGTCCAACGCATACTGAGTCTCCCAGTGCAATGCGAATAAGATTTTCATCCGCAATATTTCGCTCCTTCTCAAGATCGTTACCCGCAGTTTCGCTCTCGGCGGTACAAATTAGGAGTGAACGATCGATAGGACTTAGCTACAGTGAATTTGTGAGAGGCACAAAACAGAAATAATTTCGACTAGCTAAATTTGATTTTATAATTCTGAGCTGGAACAAACAATAAATACTTATTAAAGATAGTTGAAGAAATAGAACTACCTGCACCGAAAGGCAAACAAGTGAGGGATTCTGCTTTAAACCATCTTCTTTTTTAGATGAATTAAATGAACGATAAATTGTGAGTAAGCGTATAGGATGTGGATCGATTCTCTTGTCACTGAACTGTTCAACGCAAAGCCACCTAGATTAATGTGAGATTAACATCCAGAACAGCACTTTCTTAGCGTTTTCTGTCACGAAATTTTGTGCGGAGAAAAATACCAGATTTATTGCAGTAAAAATAACTAGTTTTTGGAAAATAACTAACAAATTCAAAAGTAATACAAGATTTTCAGAATCTGAAGACCTAACAAATTACTCACATCATTACTGTTAAACCATTTAGTGGTGGAAATATCCGTTCACCATGCCCAATTCCAAAATCCGTCGAAAGCGGTGCTAGAGATGGAATAACAAGACATGCAAAACCTTCAGGTGCCATATCAAATTCCACAAACGATGGATTTTGAGCAATTCGATGGTCACGCGGTGTCATCATTGAAACCAGCGCTTTCACCCTGAAGCCACAAAACGGAAACATATGAAAATGATTATAGCGTCACCTTGATAGCTGTCAATCACTCCTTATATTTTATATCAAATGAAAGTTAAGAAGATTTTAAAAAACTTTAATTTTTCCCAGTAACGATTTTCAGTGTTTCATATAGCAATTCGTTCGTCAATAATACTGAATAAAGACTTACCTTGCAATGGGAATAGGACCACCCTCATCATCTGTCACTGATTCTTCACCCTCCGTCTCATCCAAATTCCGACAACAAAGCGGCATATCAAGACGCAAAAAGGACCTGTAGCTAAGAAGTGTCGTAGGAAAATTGGTAATTCATAAAATTTATGTTTCAATCATGTATACTTCTAAATTTTAGCTCCAGAAAAAAGCGAAAGAAGTTGAAAATGCTTCAAAAATCTGTAATAAGCTGGAACACTAGTGACAAAAACGAAGTGACAATTTAAGACTGGTCCTTTCGAGAATGAGATTAACCTTAAATCGGACGGAGTGATTGCATGTGATGAAAGTCGCTCCAGGACGTAATAAAATGGTGCAAGCAGAAGGTGTTTTTCGCTTTTGAAAACATTAACGCCAATTTTCAAGATACTGTGTGCCATGTTTGACTGGCACATAATTTGCTGGTTCCTTTCCGGTCGCAAAAGCGCCTTGATAAGAAGAGCGCAGTAATACTGAGCCGCTGCAGCCCACTAAAGTGAAAGCAATAGTCGTTGAGCTCTCAGATTCAATTTCGACATACTAAATTTGACACAGTAAAGTTCTCATGAATTTGTAAAATTTGACAAAAAAATAAACATGATACCATAATAGCGGCTATCATATTTGTTTGCAGCTGAAATTCAGGAATTATATTCAGAGTGACAATCAGTTGTTAAATAACAGAGCTGCAAGCAAATAATCAGGACTTTACCTGAAATGTCGATGACTGTATCGCGGGAAGAAGATGTAAGACAGAAATTAATGCGCCAGGATGGACAAGTACACCTGCTGTCCAGGATGAAAGGAATGCACATTGGTCGCCAGCTGCCGGACCTGAATTTGATGGCCAAACGGCTTCAGGCCTAAATGTTACAACTTTCACCAAAGCAAGGACGAACCAAAAGTAGAGTTTCTAATTAAGCGCTTTTTAAACAAGGATTTCTATACACTTGAACACAACTTACTTTTCGTAACTGTCAAGAGCTAAGCTGACCAAAAAACGTACTATCGACAAAGCAATAAATACTGATGTCGGAATTTGATCAGGTTGTATGCAACTATAAAGGAGTTCAAATTATCTTTCATATTTTAGTTCCTGTCATTAAAAAAACTAAACTTTTCTTGACCGAAATTCAAAACACGAACCCACTATTGAAAGGTTTGTTGAAATCAAACACTTTGTGGCAAGCCTCAACCTTGCTTTGAATTTCTGATGGTTCAGCTTGCCATATCACATGCTCAGCATCGATTTTCTCGACATCTTTCGTAAAAGCTCCACTGACCCGTAGGGCTAGACACAAATTATCCCATGTTACCTAAATTTATCCCAAAAACTAAGCAATCGCATTGACGAAACAGAAAAAACAATATGTGATTTACCAACAAAATTAAATAAATTAGGAGTGAAAAAACACCTCATGGGTAAAATATTTTGAATTGGATGGCTCATATCGCATGCTTATTGCCAATACTTTGAAAATAATTTCTGTAAATCTCAGAAGGTTGGTAATTTCGGCAAGAACTTCCGGAATTATTTCTTCCGCACTATTGCTTAGCTTCCCCTCGAGACTGATCAGAAGAGACATCAAACACAAGTATCCACCGCTGCGTCGAAACATTAAACGCACTTTATGACTTTCACGTAAAGCACAGAGAAGAGACTGAAATATAATCTGGAATAAAATCTTTAAATTCGAATCCTTTATCTTAGTTCAGAAAAAAAAATTCTGTGAAAACTGTCTACCACCTTAACAACCATACCTTCAATAAAACTGCTTTCAGAGGCATGTTATTAAGTGTCGGAGTATGAAGTACAAGAAGCAGAGCTGTGAGCTGTTCTTCACTTTGACCGGATATCAGAAGCTGCTTCATGAGCTGCAATTAAAATTTAAAAAATATGAGAAAAGAAGTCCAAGGAGATGAAAAAGTTAAAAATTGCTGCCATATGTAACGAAAAGAAATTACCTGCAATGCAGATGCTCTCCATTCATCGTTGTTGCTACAAATAAGATCGATGATTGCTTTTGAACCAGCATTTTCACGGAATACACCTAAGTTTGGAATTTCTCAGTACCTCTATTAAGAAACTGGAAGATATATAATATATCAACAACTTACAAGCATTAGCAAGATTGCTGCTGACAAGCAGAGAAAGTATATCAGTGCTCAACAAAGCAACTCGTCCTTCACTTTCAGACAGAGGTCGAACTGAAAAAAAGCCGCAGTAAGAGGAAATAGTAGCTTTTGAGATTTATTTGCATGTCCTTATTTCATAAGAAATTTGACAGAACAGACGAAATGTTACTTTTGTCAGTTGATATGAAATGCAACACTGTCCATGTCAGTGACTCAACAAGCCCAACTTCACGAAAAGCATCCTTTAGAAGCGAATTGGCAGATAATATTCTAAACAAAGAAAACATATAGCAGAAATAATGCCCGAGGAAAAGAAAAATTATTCCTAATAAACTTACAACTGATAATCGCATTCTAAAACAATGAATAAAATATACCTGAAAGCACTCTGTAGAAAAAGTACACAGCATTCAAGACCGTTATCAGATATCTCTGTTTTCAGGAAAACACTTAGCGCAATAAGCTCTTTACATGGAATATGATTCAAATGCAACACCACATACTCAACAAGTTCCATAACTTTTTTCTAAAACAAATTGAGGCTTGCCAGTTTTAGTACGAAGCAAAAAGTAATAGAGATAATTTTAGCTTGGTTCATAAATCAACTATATTTTAGAATTCAATGAGAACAACAGACTGGGATTTTCTTTTCGAAAGAAAACCACAGCTAGCATCTTAACTAATCTAACATGTACGTCCCACTTTTCCGGTGATAACCGTTTTAAGCACCCCACCTGTTGCTAAAAATACATTAAGAGATTTCCATTGTCTTTACAAATATACCACAGAGTAATGAAATAAGAAACCGTGCTTTTTTTTCATCCTAAGCTACACCGTTCCATATCAAATAATGATAGAAACTATTCATAGAAAACTACTATTTCATCAGTATTTTCAAAAGTCGGGTATGATATTTACAAAAAAAAAGAAAAAAAAACCTGAATTTGTGGCGGCTTTGGTCCCATCCGTTCAATCATTTGAGATAATGGACATTCTTTATCCGCAATGAAGTAATTAACCGCATCAGAAGCATAAATATTATGAACGGCATCAACAACTGCCTCACATATTCGTTCATTTTTACACTGGAAGCAAAAACTTTCAATAGAAAAACAATTCAATGGAAATAAAAAAAAATCCCTAAACATCAAATGACAAAAGAATGAGTGAAATCTTACCTGCATAAAAATTTGAAAAAGAAGGTGAAATGCATCGATATTGCGCAATGTAAGACCATTATTTGAAGGAATTGGAAGATTAAAAGTCGGAAGTACAATCAGTCCTGGTGTATAATTCGGTTTCAGTTCAGCAATACCACATGTTGTCATACTCATTATTAATAACAAGATATTTTTAATACCTTCTTCCGTTTTTTTATTCCTGAACAGAAAGCAATTTAAAATCAAGTATAACAATTTACAGAGGTGTTGTGAATTTAGAGACAAATACGGATACGGAAAAACAATTAACCTAAAAATTTAAATAAGATCACAATGCCAACTTGAAATTAAAACTTACTCTGAATATTTCAAAACAAAGTCCCGTAATAAAAGGTAACCATTAGCACGAGCAAAATCCTGCAACAGAATGTTCACAGTGGCCGCGGAGTCCTTCAAAACAGACAGCAAACAAATAAACATTCCAATGCGTTCCTGATCCAACAGGCTTTCATCCTCCTTACATATATTTGATAAAAATACTGATATACAATTTTTGGCTGTAAACAGAATAATTACGAGCTTGAACAAAATTTCTAGAATATCATCCTAAGAAATGCACCAGTAAATTAATTTTTCGCTTCTCAATTTATATTTCTGCAGACACTTTCTCATTACTAAGTATTTCTTCGGAAAGTTAGACTTAAAAATGTAAGTACCACCAAAACCAATGCAATGTTGGTTAATAATCTTGGAGAAGAAACGCAAATTAACTCTAATTTTCTTCCTCCGAATGACCAGCCGATCAATACACTGTACCGAATATCCCATAACTTTTTATTTTAAATTTCCAATTCACGAGATCTGTTAATCACAGTGAATATTACTTGGACGATTTAAAATTTTCAAAAATTAAACAGTACCATGGATATATTTCGTTACAGATGAGGATAAGCTTTTTGAAACTACCACTAGAAGTAACTGAGATACAGTTTCCCTCCACTGCACATTTTCCGCAGGACATGCACATGAAGCACCAGCAAAGAGAAGGAACAAATCATCTTTCCGAGTAAGCTCTTCACCAACACAGTTGAATTCACATAACTTCTTCAAAACCTAATTGAAAAATATATAACATTCATAGCAGTATACTGAAATCTGCAAACCCACTTTTCGTTAGAGTCCTTGAATTCCCCTTACTACTTTTTCTTTCGCTTCCATGAGAACAAGTCGGAAAAAAAGTTACTTTTTGGAAAACCACGAAAAGTTTCTGTTTGGATAATGTGGCATCTCCATCGGCTGGAGGGGGCAAATCGAAAAATAAATAAAGTGCTTTAACCAGAGTAGAAGGCAGTGCTGATTTGCACATCATTTCAATGACCTGTTCCTGCTTCCTGAAATTTGGCAATAAAACTCCAGCAAATCCAGTGAAAGAAATAAATATTTATAACGAATTCCAAACATCAGGTAACCTTTCAAAATCACTTGAGAATTTAAATGAACTGTAAGTGATAATAATCACTAACTCTGATCAACTAGCGAGAAAGTGAATTCACAATTGCACAATTAAAACTAACGTGTAACTAAGATAGCAAACTGCATTCAATAGTGTCCAACCACGACAATCAGCGACATCTGGTAATAAAAAATTTAAAATAGCAGAAGCTGCCAACTGAGTGCATTCATTTGCGGCCCTTAAGCGTATTTCTTGTACAAGGTGACGACATAGATGACCCGTAAACGCATACAGTTCTTTGAATTTATCGACAATTTCTTCTGGTGAAGGGTACATTACCATCACCTGTAGGACGATGTGAAAAAGTAATTCCAAAAATTTGCGTGATGCAATCAATTCTATGCAGTATTTCTGAATTTTTTGACCCCATACTTTATGGTACTAGTACAAATTTAAATTTCTTCCAAAGTTTTATTACCCTTCCAAAAAGTGGAAGTACACGATCAAACTTCCGATCTCCATCTTTCGAACCACTTAATGGCATCCTGCAGTATTCGCTAAATGTCTTACGCAAATGCAGCAAAGTTAACGAACGATCAACGTCTTCCATATCAACGTTTTCTTTCATCCTTCAAAGACTGTCATGAAACACTGGGTTTTTTAACTGAAATGAATGCTTAAAAAAAGGCAATTTTAAATTTCGCAGACAATTTTGTCAAGATTTCAATGCCTTTTCATCCCCATCCGTAATAGTACATTATTTTTCAGAAATTCAGTTCAGCGACTTTCTGGCATGTAATAAGGGAACTGTTTGTTTCTTATTTCTTAACTTGAAGCAATTAATTCAATCCTTGAAAATTTGAATTTAATTGTTATCGAATTCGAATTTTTATAAGAATAGCTATTTTCTGAAAAAAAGGAAACATACTAGTTTAGTGAGTTATCCAGTTAGGAGTGCACTGCTGTTGTATATTCAAGTGATAACGGGTCATCTCCCCTCTGGAATTCAACAGAAAAAAAAATCGATAAGCGAATGAATAGTCAAGATTGGTTAAATTACATGAGAAGATGCATCCTATTCGTCGATATGCAATAAAACACCGCTTACCAACCAGGGAATACCTTCCTGAAGTCCACTTATCATAAAGATTATCTGACAGATGCACAGAAATCTCAGCCTTCGCCTAATCACTGAGAAACAAAATGCGGCCCTCTATGAGATTTGTACGTTCTGTTGGAGCTATCCTGGTGGAGTGATGCGTTTTATCCTTTAAATTTTTAACTTCATTTTGGTTCCACATTCCTTATCATCACCTATTCATCTTCTCTTTGCTCTAAAAATATATCTTTGGCAAACATTTGCGAAATGCTATCTCATCTCAAAAAACAAACGCATCCTTAAAAAGAACTTACTAATAACAAAGTAGAAGTAAAGTAAACTTACTAATAACTTACTTCAAATGTCTTAGCAACAGAAAATGTTTGCTCTCCAAAAGCATATGTATGCTAATAAATACCTATTACTTGCAGATCTATTCCTAATATATTATTTTTACTCGATTTTAGTACTTTACTTACAAGTAAGGAAATAAAAAGTGAGGAGAAAAGATTACAACAAATCAGTAATTTGCATTTTAACAAACATGCAAACAAAAGGATACGTTTCGCATTAAATCACGCAACCGCTCTGAATAGCGATTCCGGCAGCATATGACGTAAGATGAATCGTCAATAAGTTTTTGACGTGATAATATTTCATGATGTTCAGAGAAGTCAGGAGGTGCAAAAAGTTCCTATCATACTATAATTCTTAGGATAATATCCCTCATTCTTATGCATATACCTACATATTACTTTATTTATAGGATGAACTTTCTAATGGACATTTTTTACAGTGTAGACTTTATTGGAACTCTTGGATTGGATTGGCCACCGACCGCATTGATTCTAAAAGTTAGGGCAAAGTCTATTGAAAATTCAGAACAACATTTATCTATAACTTGTGAAGAAATCCTAGGTTTGATTGGCCCTCCTCCTTATGTCTTATCTGTTAGATTGAATAAGGGAAATGATGTGCAAATTAGTATTCATGTTTAAAAACAAAACTTCCGATAAGAATGACTGACCACGCTCAATTCAGCTGTCGTGTACATTAAACGTAGTAGCTGAGATGTCGTGGTTTTTTCTCAGAGAGTTCAATTATTTCCAATTACCTTATTATCAATCACGACTTAGTTTGCTTAGCTAATAATTATTTATTAAGCTATATTGTCATTATGTCAATATCATGACCATTTGTTGGGTCTATTTCTTGACTTCAATCGTTCTTTTTCGCTCTGCTTGTGCCTTCATTATTCATTTACTATTCCATTAACATTCAAATTGATACATAAATGCGTGGAATTGTTATCTCAGTGCATCATAAGCTCTTATTTGGACTTTTGTTCTGTTCCTTTTAAGATTAGTTCTTGCTCTTGAATTTGTTCGCGCTTTTGTTTGACTTTATTAATCATTTTAATTTTCAGTTTCTTTTAATTTTTTGTTGATCATCGTTTTAAAAATTTTTTCATAATTACGTTGCAATGTTCATAGCTCTATTTGCTGGGAGTTGCACCAGCATAAGAGGCACGCTCCTGATGGATCCGATGATCGCAAAGGATCATTGATATACTTATATTCCCTACTCGTAGATCCTTCTGGCTTAAATTTCGGCACGTATTTCATTCTCTGCTCCATCTGATCTTTAATATCAGAATTGGTATATTACATTAATTCCACATATGTCTTTCAATTAATTAGAGTTTGGATCTGTGAAAACTTTTCCAACAAGATTTAGAGGAAGAACTACCGAAAATCAAATCACTTCAAAGTCACTGAACAAGCTTTAAAAATGTTTGAGCTGTAAGACATGGAAATATTTTCTCCAAAGATGATGGTAGGCAAATCTAACTATCAGAAAACTGAGTTTTTAGTATCTTTCCTTTATACCATTCTTTTCTTTCGGAGAACTTGATGAATACTGTAAAAGTCATCCATTTCTCAAAAATCTTTCGTTGGACGAATTTAACTCCACTAATGTATTAAAAAAAACTTAAGTTGATTCATCACTATAATATAAACGGCAACATGATTGTACAGTGAATTTCGAATGAGGCACTAAATATATAGAAGGATAAAGTTTACAAGCTACCCAAGTCCCGTTAGACTTTTCATGGATCCGGATTCCGGAAAAGCACTTCCAATTCTGTTTCTATAAACTTCATGCAAAAAAAAATCCAATTTTAATCATCACTAGTTAGCTGGGACCATTCAGTGCAATGCATCTTTCACTAAAACCAAATTGAAAGCAATTAGTACACAGGTTTCCTGGAAGTATTCACGATGTCAGTTGTTAAACCATTCCCTAAATTCACACGATAACTACATCGTGCTTAGCACCAATTATTCCATAACAAAAATATCTGCAAGAAAGCTAAGAGCTTAGGGAGAAACTCTACCATACACCAGAGTTTAACTAGCTTCATTAGTAACGGTAGGCATTAAAATAAAACATAATATGTTAATAATAAAATATAGTCGAAATACAGTAATTTGGTACTACAAGGGCCTAGCTATTTAGATGTAATGATGAAACGATCATATCAAAAACTAATACAGTAACAAGCTATTTAATTCAATGTTTGCATCACAATTATTTCACTCAGTGGATACAATTCGCATAACATTTAACAGCTAAAGTATTCTGTAATCAACCTTATTTGAGATTGGATATACAGCATGGAAAACCGTATTTCTGGGTATATACAATAGTTGACTTGAAATCATAAAGTTCTTAATACATATTGAGTATTACTAATTCAGAAGAACGGTATATTATGCATCGCTGCAAATCTATGTAAAATAGTAAAGCATAGAGCAGCAGAGGAGGGAAACTGAGCGAAGAAATTGCAAATTTCATGCTTGAAGAAAACAAACATTAAAGAACTAAGAAGTTTAATGGAGTTTACCGATCCCGAAAAGGCAAAAAGTAATTTTGAAATGACAGCCTACTGACATCATCGACATTTGGTACGTGCACGGATTTCTGCTTTAACGAATTCTCGAAGACCAATGTTTGAGATTACTCTATCAATTTCATCCAAAATTTCATGCAAAGGACGACCATTGCGGTAACGCATTAGTTCGGTAACATATTCAGTCCAGACACAGTTTGCGCATCCAGACCCGCAACATGTTGTGGGGTCCGGAGGTTCGGGAGCACACGACTGATGAATTTTCCTCCCTGAAGTAACAACTTTAACCCGAGAGGATGTCGTCATTCGTTCAGATTCAAGCAGTTCATTTCTCGAATCCAACTCTTTGTTAGAATCCGCCTTCGTATCTACTCGCCAACGTATGCATAAAAAATGTGGTGCTAGACCATCTTTTTTGCTAGTGACAGTGAAGATCCGTCGCATTCGAATCTGAAATACCGAATTTGCAATCACGGTCGACCGCACCTTTCCATCCTCAGAAAACCGTAGGATATATACCAATGTTTATAAGATACTGGCTACCATCTTCGATCCCGACAATTCTTTCCTGGTTACCTGTTCACTTCAGTCACTTATGAAATTTGAAAGAATGTTGGTCACTGGGGGAATACCCATCGTAAAACATTCCTCAATGTATTATTTTTTATTTGTTTTCCGATCACATACATAAGTATATGAATAAAAAATGGCAAGGCGAAAAAAACTGTAACAAATCAAAAATTTGTATTTCAACAAACATGCAATGGATATGTATCGCATTAAAGCAAATGAATACTGCAAAATGCAAAGTGGGATTTTTTAATGCATATATTACTGAAAGTCCTCAAGTGACATGCACATATTGTCTCATACCACTAAATTTTACAATTATAACTTTTAAAAACATCTGTGATATAAGCGCTTCATTAGCATGTCTTAAAACGAAAATGTGATTTAGGATGGGATTAAACAGGAATTATGTAACTAATAAAGCTGATCAATGACAACCGAAAAAAAAAATTTCTTCTGGCTCACACAGCCCAAAACCCACTACTGTATATTTCCTGGTGATTGCTCTGGTTGGACAGTAATCATATCATGCGGAAGAGAACGCACTAAATCTGGCTCCATACTTCTCAGCTTCTCGTGAAATATCTAGAACAAAAATCCAATGAAATGAATTGAAAACCATCAAGTAAAAAAACTCGAAATACTCAAGCACTTTCCGACCTTTGAAATTCATATAATTCTAGCTATATAAAAACTCAACAGAAGCGCTATCAGTAAACTGGAAAATTATAAATTTATTTACAAATTAAGCAGCTGCATAAAGATGCCCTTTTGTACCACTGGAAATTATGAACTAGTGTTTTCTTCGTGCCTACTCGCAGGAGGTATATTCGAGGAATAATTAGATGAAATAGAGGCATTTTCCCTTGAAAGAGAGGATGATACCGTTTTCCTGCTAGGACTTTCGTTACTAATTGATGATACTTTATTTCCAAACACTACTCCATCGAAACGATTATCAAAAATGAGAGCATCTAAAGACGATGATGACGGTGATCTGAAATTAGATTTCAACTTTGGATAAACTTTAAATCTATGAATTTAATACTTAAAAACTGGAAAAATGTTCATGATTTCCTGAAGCAAAAAATCTGCCATCTGAACATAGGAATTCCAAAAAAAACCAACAACTTATCACTGGTGAAAGCCTGCTGTTGTACTCGGCTGTGATGCAATTGCTCTCGTAGCGAACTTACGCCACACCCTCGACGGGACCAAACCTGCTGCTGCTTTCGTTTCTGCAAAGAATTTATGTTGTTTACCACAATTGTTGAAAAACACTGTCTATAACTCGACCCAACAAATTTCAATCTGTCTACGCACTGCAGGGCTTATCTGTTATCCATGAAAGGGTCGGCTTTATGAATTACTGACTGACAACCATTTCAGGAAGCAAAAACGCAGACAGAAATTTCCCGACCAATATTAGTAGCTAAATGAGATATACAGAAATTAAAACTTTGAAGGTTTCCCACTAATAGTTTGAAATATTCTTGACATACCTGGTTAGAAGGGATTTCATTGTTATTCACCGATGAAATATTCTGGGCACCTGCCACAGCTGTATTACTACCACTTTCAAAATGCTTCATAACATCATTATCTGGTCCAGGCATTAATTTTGCTGATAACCTGAAACACAAAATGCTAAAATTAAGAAACCTTCACACCTAATTCGGAAGCCTTGAGCTCTCAAATAACGATATTAAAATACTGCCTAGCATTTGCTCTTTTGTTGTAGGAATTTAAATTGAATTTTCACAGTATAAAGCCAATTATAAAACTCACAATGAACTCAATAAATAATAACATAAATGCATTATAAAATAATATCGTACGCAGAATCCTCAGATAGGTTTGAGACCGCAGGATTCTGGTCATCGGAAGCAATGGTACTTTCTGGAAGGTTGTATAATGTACATGCAGCGGTATTCGAGGCCGCCGAAAGCATTTCCACAGCAGTATCTGAAGCATTCCAAGATGGAGTCATTGTAGATGCTTTAAGTTCGGTCAACGATTTCTCGTTCGAGTAATCAAAAACTGGTGTAGTTACCGTTTCTTCATCACCACTGATGGCGCTTTCTCTGAAAAAAAGAAAATAAAACTTCGGAAAAAAGAAGGAAACAGTATTAGCGCTGAACAAATAGAGTAATGCACTTGTAAAAAAAAAAAAAATTTCATTTACATCGAAAACTAAAATCTTGACTAGAAGAATTTTGAGTCTAAACGAATAGTAAAACAAATACTTACTGTTCATCAATGAAAAGTGCTTGCTCGGATTCAATAAGGTACTTCTCATACCGCGGACCAGGTAACACTGCGGAAAAAATTTGCTCGTGATAAACAATCAAATTTTTCACAAGCTCATTTACAAAATTATGGTAAAAGACCTGAAATATCGCCATCTCAAAAGAGATAAATCCAGAGTAAAGTTCATACTCCTAGATTTAAAAACTTTTTTTAGGTAATAACAAATATCGCAGAGATCACCCATGCTATCTAGTTTGAAGTTAGCATAAGCAGGATTCAATTGCATGCTGAGAACAGACACGCCAGGTCAATTGGTTGTCGGATACCCGCCATTTTCGTCAAATAAGCATACTGTCTTTTGGGAGAGTCGAACGATATCATTTGACGTGAACGACGATTCCAGTTATCGGTACGAAAGGGAAGGAATGTGAACTCTGTTCTTGGCTGCGGTCTGGATAGAAGCCGACCTGTCGCAGAAACCGGTCAAAAAGGCAGGATGAAAATTTGGCTTTTTTTTTTGATATTGTTAAATTTAAATTCTGATTGCTCACTAAGCTATCATTGGATTGGATAACCCATAAGCCGCTAACGAAATACTATACAGGGAGAGGTCGAAAGGTCGGAGCTCTGCACGACTTTTTACGCTTAACTTCATCGTACCTTACAGTTGTACCGATTTTTTTCAGCTGTACGCCACGTTTGGTAGAGGTCAGATTTTGCGAAGAACGCTTAACAGTACATGATGAAAATGCAATTTGTAGAACCTGATCTTTCCCTTCTGGAATAGGAAGAAGTGTGGGTCCGAAGCAGATGGCAAGATTGTATGGATCCATCATATTTTCATCGCTAAATTCACTGAGGTGATTGAGGAATGCAAAAAGATATCGCAATACGAGTTGCGTAGGTTGTGACAATTTTTGGATAAGTGGAGCAACCTGTAGAGCACAAAAATTTTGCTGACGACATAATATCATCTGGAGCAATTTCACTAGAAAAATAATGAAAAAGTGAAGCAAACGTCTAAAGAATAAAGTCTAAAACTATAAGCTCTGAACAAAAGCAAAAAATATCTAAACTTTTCTGAACAACGCATTTATCGAATGAAAGGGAAAACCTGTTTGACGAATTCATCAGCATTTGAACATTTTGCACATTCTGTTAACTGATCAAAAAGAAATATAGGGAAAAGAGATTCGCGAAGTTCACGTAAATAAAGTTTCAAAACACCCGCAATTGAATTGACATCCGTAGCATCAACAACATGTCGCAATGGATCCTCACCTACAACAACAGCACCAATGTGCTCCTAATTTACACAAACGGAGATAAGAGGAAGAAAATTTTAACTTAAAATCTAAATAATGGTTAGGAAGTTTACTGAATATGTTGTTACCTTTTTCAAATGCTTCTCGGAATATATTAATTTCAATTTGTGAGCCTGATATACGGAATATTCCTTGATGATGCAGAGCAAATTGGGATAATACACTGTAAAAAAACCACCAAATTTTTTCCATTGCAGAAGATGAGAACATTCAACTGGCAAGTTCACTGACAGATAAAAGAATAATATAGATTATGACTTTGACAATATACTGCTACCAACCGTATACTTGAAGTGATAATGAGAGGTATCGTTTCGCCCGTTGCCTCAACATACTCATCCAAACTACCACCAAAGAGCTTCGGTCGCCTGATACCGTCAGATAGCAAACCACTGCCAATTCTTTTTTTTGCACGATTACGAGCAGAAGGAAAGGTTTCGTTGTCATCTCCATCTTCTGAAAATATATTCCTTAATCGCATAGCACCAACAATATCATTCAAAAAAAAAAAAATAAAATAAACAGGATGAAAAATACTCTAAAATGAGTGTGAGTGTTTTTTACTTTTAATAAATGCACGAAAATACCGAAATTTCAAAAACATACGGTAGAAAGAGTTAGGGGAAGAAACAATAGCAGAGCTGGCGCTACCATCAAAACTTTTGTTGGAATACCCGTTCAAAGCTGAAGCAATTCCATTTGCCCGTGCTTCCAGGCGTTCAATTAAATTACTATTCAACATATAATGACTGAATTTCTGAAAAAAAAAATCACTAAAACTGGTTCTTAGCAAAAGAAATTACCCGAAGTTATATAAACAATGTCAAAATAGTAACGGAAATTAGGGAAAATTAAAACAAAAAAGCAGCGATTAAACTAACCCCAAGATAAAAGTCATATAATTCATTAGCATTTATTCTGTTCTTAAAGTTGTAAATGTTTGCGTCATTACAATCTTCACGTGATGTATCACTCGGAACTTCAGCGGCTGCAACCGAACTAGTCATCGCCTCCATAAAACGTTCAGCAACCGCCTTTTCTGTGGACTCCAAGGTTTTCCATATTTCTTCCGATTCAATTCTTAAAAATGAAAATCATTTCGCACAAAAAATTAAGTTTTCGCTAACGGGTTTTTCTCGCAAAAAAAGCTAGAATATAGGGTTTAAGTGGAAGTGGACAAAAACGAAACATTACGAAAGAACCATAAACCATGAATAGAACCTAGCCAAAGTTTCCATATAACTCTTTAAATCCAAAACGATGCGCATAAAGTGAACAACAATTCTAAAAACTAAATACCTCACATTAGCAAGCCTTCGTTCAATCTGCAAATGCCGCTGTTGTAATTCTTCAGCAACGACATCGGTTGCACTTACCGTAGACACTGTATCACCAAGCTGTCCTCTGAAAATCTTTGCTTTGAAAGTATTAAGCTAAAAAAGGATAAACAGTACAATGTAAAATAAATAAGTTGAGTTGAAATGAACTCATGAATATTCTGCGAAGTAAATGCAAAAATTTAAAACTTCATTCAAGCAAATTAATATAGAATCTGCCGAATTTGGGAATTTAAACATTCGCCACAAATACTGACCTGAATTCGAATCGTTTAGGTAACATGAAAGTCGCATGGTTTGCCTCAATAAACCGTTGCTTATCCGCCTTCGAATCAAGTGATTCCTTAAATCCACAAAGCTCTGCCAAAGCATCCATTTCTTTTTGACATATATCTTTCCGCGCCGTGACTGTACAATTAATAAAACCTTGTAACCACTGATCCATACCAAGATCCATGCACTGAATGAATTTTTTGGTAAGTCACTATAAAATTCCCCTTCAACTGAAACGGAATAAAACAATGTAACTACTTTCAAGTAATTTTTGAACTGATAATGTTTTTCATCAGAATGGCATAAAACATACATCAATGAGATCAGAAAGATCGTCAGCAAAATACTTATGCAAAGCTGCATTAGCTGCCTGCACACATAAGAGATATTCATTTCTGGCTTTTAAACATTTCAATTTCACCGTGTTGTATTTTTCCAGCCTCTGAAAATAAACGTCGCAAAATAAAGACAGCAATTTGAGTTGTTGCAATTTATTGAACTCTTATCAGGACTGATATGTCAAAGTTAACCTTGTTATACAACTTTGCCAAACATCGATGCTTACGAGTAACACCAAGCTTCGTCGGATTATTCTCTTCATACTTCGTCTTATTTTCTTCAACTTGGCGAAATTTGCTTTCTACAGCTGAACATTCAAGGAAGCACAGCTGCAAAATAAAAACTTTTATTTCTGATAAGAAAACTAATAATCACAACTGAAAACTGAAACATGTATAACTTGAAACACATAATATGCACAATTTTGTAGATCAACGTACTACTGATGAAACCTTGGAACATGAGACATTGTTTACGCATAAGGATAATACCGTCTAAAGTCAGTGACGCATACAGTTCGGAACTGATCACCACAAAATTGTAACATACCTGATAGGTTCTCATGGCAGTATGTAGTTCGTTTAGCACTCGACATATTTCACCGTGAGCGAGCGCCCCTATTTCGCGGCACTGTAACACTGATTCTTAATCGTAATAGAAGACTTAAGTTAGTCTGAATTGTATTTTTGAGATAAGCTACGAGGAATATATGATTCCTCGAGCTCATGAATAAAACAGGGAGCGGTATTAATACACATTTCGAACGTCATACTAATAGTATTCCACGTATAGCGAAGTCTTAGACTCGTGTTTTTGGAAAGTTACCCATGGGCAATCAAAAATCTTCATGCGAAACACCGAAGAAAGATGATCTTTCTTCTTTAACGCTAATGTCAGAATCCCCCAGAAACAAATTAAAATGATTTAATTTCAGAAGCAAATGAAGGATATGACGATAAACTGCCCGTTAACAACGTACGAAGCACAAAGTTACAGTATGTTCACAAAGTGATGAAATTATGATGGAGCAATGTTTGGACGAATTAAAATGACTTAGTATACCCTCTACAAGTTAATATGAAGATAAAGAGCTCAATGATAATATATACACTACAAACACCTTTCCAGAACCTCTGTTAATCTCTCCAATAAATATTTGGTAAATCAAGACTGTATCATAAATACAGAAAAGTTAATGTTAAATAAGTATGGAGATAATAACTTGTTTGGAAAGTGTAGAACATGTGGGTGCAATGAGAAGACACCGTTCAATCATCAGTGTAAGCGACGAGGATTTGATTAAATGCCGCTAGAAAGCGTGATGACACTAAGATGGAAGCATCAGCCTGTGTGCTATCACGCTCTATGAAAAAGAAAGTCTTGATAAAATAAACACTAAAATAAATGACCATTCTGAAATGGTGGACTCAATCAAATTCATCTTATCCATCAAACTAACTTATTCCGGTGTATCCGGCTGAGACGTTTTTATCACATGTAATTGCTCCATCACTCCAATTTCTATTCAATACGTTCCCCTGTTTGTATATGTAAATATATTGTATTCCATGCACTCACGCTTACTCACCCATAATTTTTAAAGAGGAATTTGCGCCTAATAGCGTAGTCTTTCAGAGTTAATAATCGAAGTTGACATCTAACATCAAAAATCTTTCGAAAATGAGTAATTAGTTGCGTATTTGGTAGTACTACATGTAATAATAGAACATATTTTTAGCACACTTACGTAAATATTTTTACACAAGAAAAAGTCATACTTTTCGAGAAATACGCTGTAAATCATCTGCTCTCTGAACAATAAGTACTGTGAGACGAGCGGCATATAAATCAGCCAAAGCCATCTTTTGCTTAGCTTCCTCCTTTGTCTGATCTACTAGCTGCTGCCATAACCCACAGGTTGAATGTAAAGTCCAAGAATCGCGTCTGAAAACTCTGTGATAATTGAGGAAACAAATCTCAATAATGCCAATCAAATATGGATTTGAGCAACTCATATATAATAGAGTAGTATATGCAATTCAGGTGTGAAATAGCAAGCAAATAAAGGAATAAATTAAAAAAAGCATATGACGCAACACCATGATAACTAGCCGCAGGCCTACTTTTTCTTCGCAATAAAAGGGAAAGAAATTTCTGTTTCTTTTAATTTTCCGAATACGAAACATATTATTATTTCATACTAAAATTTCGTTTAGAAACAGTGATTTCTATTGTCACATCCACCTTATCTATAAAACTTTACGCCTCTGAGTTGGTCGCGATACGGATAATACTACCGTGCCGCTGAAGTATTTGTAGCCGTCCCTCATTTAGTTCGCTTCTGCCAACCTTTCTCAAACATTGATAAAATTTTGATATACAAAAATCCCTTACTCTCTGCTAACAACTTACTTCAACGCACTTACCTGTTCAAGTAGTGAACTACTTGTTTTTTAAACAAATTTTCCAATCAATTTCAAACTGATCTCTTAATATAGATTATTTCAGCAACGAAATTACTTGATTATAAAATAAAACAGTTTATGAAATTTCTTGGTTTTGTAGGCGATATGAATTTTACAAGAGCAAGCACCCACATGCATCACTTACAGTTCGGTAACCCATCTTTACCTCCTTCAGCTTCGTCATTAGCTTTTCCGTTTCTATTTTGCTTCATATGAAAAAAGAGGAACTACAAATAAACCAAGTCAAGCCAGCCGAAAGGTGCATATTTTTATACACACACAATGCCATATCCCAAAACGTATTTTTCATAATACAGTTTTTCTATGAAATTCTAGTAATTTGCAGAAACAAATCAACAAAAACATAAAAACCTACTTATACCGCTCATTTTTATGTTTTTGCATAATATTTTTTGCAAGCTTTTCGAGTTGTTTCCCATACTCTCCATCAAGTTCTGCCTTCTTTCGATAGTAATCATTTAGTTCCAATAAAATAGCAGTCTGCAGCAAACATTTCTCATAAAAATTTCATAAATAGATGAGTTGTGAATCCCTTTCCGCCTTTGTTAATCAAGGATGAACTCCATTTCCGGCAGCTTACTGAGAAGCCGAATTTTCAAAAAGAATAAGAAACACTTGAAAATTTAAAAAAATTTGGAATTATGCAGACGAAAATACAGGTAATGTGACTTACCTGAGCTTCTGTTCGAGTTTCCAAACAACGCAACTGTTCATTCAGCTGGGAACGAATTTCTGAAAACTCAAACGATAACTGAATATGTCATTAAGAATGAAATACAAGATAGTCTCTATCTTCAATTGCACTCCACAAAACTTCATATCAATATCTCCAACTTCTTATTCAAAACTGAAACAAAAAATTATCTTCTTATTGAGGAGAAAAATGTCCAACTTAATCCCTTCGCATAACAAGTGCAAAAAACTAATGACTAGAGCTTGCACACATCACTACTTTATTGCAACTCTTTGTTATAGAAGGTAAGTATCCTAAATTTTCAGCGCAGTAAAAGTAAAGCTAAAACCAAAGAAGAAAAACTTATTTAAAGCCGGAAATCTATCTCCTTAAATGCTTAAAACATCTAGCAAATTATTGGTCGCACTCCGTACAGAACCAGAATGAAGAAACTGTTCCAACCTTCCAATTATCTTGAAATCTCGTATCAATCAACCTCTTATATTCCATGTTTGAAAGCAACTATGATATGTGAAAACTTCGCTCATGTGTCCATGATGTCATTAAATGAAATAATCTCTCCATAAAATATGGAAGCATGTTCCTATGGTTTAAAATTTTTTGAAAAAAGTACTTATGATGTTACGTATAGTTTTTTTTGATCCGGACAGCGAAAAAAATAACAGCTTCTAAAAAAGTAGATGTGGTATAACTGGGTATAACTGGAAGCAATTAAATTTGACAACGACAGAGTTCATACCAAAAGGAACAGTAGACAGATTAACGACTTACTGCTCATATCAACAATATGTTCAACCGTACGACTATTGGCCGCACATAGCACTGCCCGAACCATTGAATTTCTCGAGATTTATGCAGGCACAACACAAAATACTATCAGCAGTAGCAGAAGGCTGTAGTGAAAGCCCTTCAAAATACGTATATCCAGAATGGTAAATAGTGAATCTGTCGAAAAATTACAAATAAACTGCAAGCAACAACAGCATGGGGAGTTTGGCAATAAAACGATCGTCTATTCATCCTTCCACAAAATAGTAATTTTTGTTGCACACCAACAACCAATACAAACAGGCTGTGTTTTGTGCAAAGCTGATCTCTCTAGATTCAATGCCACCATATTTGGTAATCAGCCAAGATGCATTTTATCTCAGATGAGGTTTCCTAACTATATCCAATCCCGACATCAATTTTGTGGGCATTCGTTTATATGTTCAAATCGATGGGTAGTATACGTGAAACACCCCCCTGACAAACACCAAAAATACGTGGTAATGACAATGCAACGATGGCGCAAATGTAGACAACAGTTATGCAGTTGCATTCTTCTCACAATGACAATAAAACAAGCAATTTCAGACCTAAAAGGAATTTCCGTACATATCATCGATCAAAACAAACAGAAGTGAACTATAGTCAGCCATCAAAGCGCTGCAAAAATGAGATGCTTCTTCGCTAATGCAGAGAAAGAATTTTCAGCTAAGAATTATTTCGGACAAAATAAACGTTAGCAGTAAAATTTTACTAAAATATCCTAACGACTTTACTACATTCCCATTTCTCAAACTCTCATTGCTGACATTTCTGCTACTGTCAGTAGTGCAATTATATTAATATTGTTATGATCAGTATTAATGATGGTAATGATCTAACCCATTATTTACAAATGCACCCCACAATTATTTCGTAGCATGAATGATAAACTCAGAGCAGTAGTGAAACGGTTGGCAAATTGCTACCAGTAGCACGGCCATCTATGCTGTGACATAATATACATTGCAGCAGCAGCAACAGCAGCAGGAGCGGCAGTAAACAAGCTACTAGTTTTGGGGGAAACATATCTCCATCTCATCAAAGCGCGACAAAATAACTATCAGATGTTCATTAGCTAAGGAAGATACTGGCAATCATTTAGTTACTTGCATCATGAGCTTCATTTACAAAAACCATATAAGTATCACGCCGTAGAGGAATTCGTCACATTAAATCAAGGGAAAGCAGAAGTCAGTATCTGAAGCATATCGCTGCCAAAATCTTATCCTTGAAGACTATTTGACAGAATGCTTTAACAAAAACTTTATAAATCTACAAACAGTACACATTTCCATTTCAAAACCTATAAAATCCCCCATACACAAAACGTATCATAACACAGAACAGAAAGGTAAATATGAGCAGATATACGGAAAATATGTACATATGTGAGCGGATATAATCGTGAATAACATATCACATACACACAAATCAAATTAGTAGAATCGTTCATTATGAACAAAGCTTGTAGTTTGTTAATAATATTAGCAACAACATAATCAATGAGAATAACAGATGCAGTTAAGAAATGGATCAAATGAAACAACCCGACGATTCTCAGAGCAATGAGAACAGAACAGCGATGATTCAAAACCCTAACCCGAAACATGTGTCAGTCACAACATGCGAATAATGCATATAAATTGTAATCATAATCCTTCCTTCTTCTGTCTTTTATCCTTCATTCTCTGTTCCTCTCTTCATCTGTCTTCCTCCTCTCATACTCTTTCTCTCGCTTTTTTTTTTTTCTTGAGTTGTGGGAGAACACGGAAGCGAAAAGGAACTAAATGCCAACCCCAACAACCGATAAACTTAATAAAAATTCAGCAGCACCATTACTAGTTGAGATTTGATTTGCCAGCCTTACACTTCTAATGCCAAGGAGATCTATTACCAACAAAATCTGTTGCATGCCTGTGGATAATTGCCTCTAAAAGGTTGAGTAATTACTCAACGAAATTCAGAAATTTAAAAGAAAAAAAAATCTAATAATCTTCCAGCAATTCTCTGACGATCATGAAACAGGTGTAATGTGTTACATTTAAGTTGGACTGTTCTGAATAACACATAACTTGTAAAAAGATCCTTTTAAATTTCTTTCCCACATCATCTTATACCTCACATTTCTTCTTTATCCTTCTCCACTTTTCATTTGTAGATTGAAACTTTTTTCCATGACTAAGCTTAATTCATATCTGTATTCATCAAAAGATGCTATCATAATCCTAGTGAACCTTGAATCGGTGTTAAATTAAACGTGAACCAACTAACCCAGAGAGAAAAACTTAACTGATCTTAAATAACAGTGAACGAACTTTAAGCATCCAGTTCTCTAATCATTAGACAAACAAAGCAATGGAGAAATTCTGAAGATTTTAAGTAGCACAAAATTCTTTCTTTTTTGGAATGAGGAGCGTCTAACTCCAATTCAGTAATCTCTGTTAAAAAATTGGAGCAAAGAAAAAGTAAGTGCATGAGAAAAAGTCAAAGACATACAATAGAAGTAGCTTACCTTTGACGAGATGTTCGAAGCTATGGAGTGTGGTTTTGCTTTTGGTAAGTGACATCTTACGAATATCATTGACTGCTGCCCCTGAACCCGGTACTATCATAGCTTACCGGGAATCTGAAATGTTGGACCAATAATGATGCATAAAACTGATAACAAAGTTGGTAGATGCGAACACCTCAATGAACGATAAGATTCCTATTATATACTATTGTATAAAGCAGTACATCGAAATGAGAAAACAAATACAAAAACCTTGTAAAGCCTAGTCATTCCACAAGGTTCTCCCAATGCATCATCTTAAAAATGCTTTGTTTTGTTGACGATGTGAATTTATTTTGCTGTCTTTCAAAAATTTTTACGAGAATTAGAACGATTTATACAACTTACGCAATTTATCATTAGGTTATTTAAGTGATCGACTAAATTCAGGATATTATAGATTCAGCTAAAATTGAAGTGTGAAACTGCAAGAACTCGCCCAACCGTTACCACTACGACAACCGCATTGATACGTCAAGATTTTGCAGTAGTACACATTTATTTACAAATAAGCTCGCAAAAACAAAGTCTAAGGAGCAGTGTAATTCAATCTCGTTTAAAACAGAACTTCCTATTGTTCGCAAATAAAATAAGAACAGAGAATCGATATGAGAGATAGGACTATAGAACATCAGCGCAATAAAGAAAGCATCCCATTCCTCCCTTATAAAAAGCAAAGATTACTTCGAATGAATATTTTGTAAATTTGGAATTGCTATACAATCCTCGAAGAAAACAGATAATAGCGAGAATTTAGATTAATCGATAAGTCTTCGATCATGAAATCATCATACTATATATCTGATATCTTTCAAACATGCCGAAAACCAAAGTTTATGTCCATATCTATCATTACAGCATGCTTCATTTTCGTTCGCATATATCATTTTCCTCTTGCAGCTCGTTGATATTCCATTCCAGTCTATTTCTATATGTTGTAAAATATTAATTTACAACGAATAAATGAATCGAATTTGGGGGGTGATCATGATATTCGTTTATTTCTTGATTAGAATCTTTTCTTCTTTGCACTAATCTATGACACCTAAGTTAGTTAGGTTGTCCGAGAGTTATAAGTATAAACCTGTAATTTACAATATCCAAAATTAAGAATGACCGGAAATAAGCAATCCTTTCACAATACGTACTACTTATAAATCTGATAGTCTCGAAACTGGACAAAACAAAAAAGCGCAATCTGAATATAGCAATTCGTATGGTAACCCCTCCGACAGTTCCCCATATCGCAAAATTTAGTTCCAGAAGGATATCCAAACTTCGCTTCCCTTCTATGAAATGAATAACAGAAATTCATGACCTTCTTCATAATTCCATTTCTACACACAAGAAAATCCAAACAGTTGCTGTTGTGCTAAACTCCCAACATCCATAGGTAAACCCTAATCGCACCGTTCACTGCAAATGAGAGCAATATCAACTCCTGCCTGATTCATACGATCTAAACGTTAATTTTACTAGCAAAAACTGAGCTTCCTCATATTTTTCTTAACCAATAATGATTTTAATTTGATTTTGCATAAACAAATTACACCTATAAATGTGGGACGTAACTAAGTGGCACAACTGGAAGTGAAAATTTTATTAGAAAAACAAATGGCTTTAAGGAAATGGTAAATATAAATATAAATATAAGGCTTTTCATTACAATCACAACGAGAAGGAAGCATGAAGTAAACATGGATTTCACATGGATTTGAAAAAATTAAAACAAAACAAACAGTGCGGGTAGTATAGCACAGTGAGAGTAATAGGTGCCACACAATGGTTTATGCATCGCATTACTCCTCATAATCATTACCATTACAATCATAACTTGCAAATAATTACCATTACAATCATTGTTCACAGTCAATATTACAATACTGGTACAATGCATCATGTATCCTATCATTTTTGCGCAAAAATTTTTAAAATGAAGATAACAAACTGTCACTTCAGAGCTTAGATATACTGGTCTACAAATTAGTAAATTGATACAGTATAAACTTGCAAAAGGAAAAACAATGTAAAATTTAGTTTCGGTAAAGAGATCCCGTCAAACTGAAACAGAAAGATGCTTTAAGTGGTGGGATTAGTGTGAAAGATATGGCGCTTGTCACAATTAATACATCACATTACACATTTTAATAACAACAGATAAACCAATTCCCCGAAAAATAAAAAGATAGCAGTAACAAAATATGGAAATGGAAAACATGAAAATTCCCTTTTCAACTCAGCAAACTTCTAATTTCACGATGAATGTTACACAAATAGTCCACATATGATGGCATATTCGATGTACGATCTTCAACTAAAAATTTCTTCATCCAGGCCTCTAACGCATCCTGCTGCCGAATCATAAACAGTTTCATATGTCGCAAGCGATTCATGTTTACCCGATCAATAACGTAACGTACAGCACGTGATCGTGCATTGTCACGTTCTGGCACAATATGCTAAAACACATTTATTTAATAAAGGAATAGTTTTAAACAAATAAAATCAGTGAAACAACTGTAGAATATTTAAACTTTCAAATGAACCATTTCAAAGACAAACATTCTCCACGTTGAGATGTGCGACAGAGTTGGAATTAAAGACATCTTGCACCCAATCCTGTGGCACCTTTAAACCGATCCATAAGAACATCATGACACCGTTAAAAATCATATATGCTTTTTCTGGAGACAAGTTGTCGTAAGAAGCGCGTATGCAGATCGGTAATGTCATCTGAAAATCACTATCAAAATAATCTTTACAATAAACAATAATATGAAGCAATGGCATTTAAAGAAGCATGCAAACTGAATACCTCAGCTGGCTGCTGTTCAAGAACCAGGTCAGAAATAGGAAACACTGTAGGATATAGTAAAGTTAATGCATCTTCTGTCCTCAAAGATGGTATTAGATGCATTAGATAAGCTCTGTCATCCACTGTCATATCGTTACCTGAAAAAGATTTTAACTCCATTTCAAATGACAACAAGGTCTTTATTTTGAAAAATGAAAAAATATTCGAATACCTTAAATTAGTGCAACGTGAAAAAAATTAGTGCAATGCGGAGCTGTATAACTGGAAACTGACCCCCACAAAGTGCATCATTCTTTATTATGCAATTTGCGAATAACGGCAAAAGTTTCAAACATTCTGGCAAAATAAGTTGCCCAAGTGGTGCTTGCTCACTGCATTTCTCACGGTATGTTGCCAGCATTTGCGCGCAACGTGCATTCACCGCTTCCCGCATTTCCTTAGGAGATTTGTCTCGCAAAAAGTATTCCGCTGGAAAAAAAAGTGAATAATAAAATATGAAACTGCGAATGCGTTCGAAATAAAGCGAATGAAGTTCCATTTTAAAAACAATAATCGACAACAAAATATCCTTTACCTTGCTTGAAGAGGAAAGACGTCAAACAGTCCAAATCAGCAACACGATAAAGTTGGTTATAATCCGATGAAACAGCCAAAGCAAGATTGTGGATACGAAGTCTTCTCTGTCCGCTACATGATGTAAATAGTATAGCTGCTTGTAAGTGGGCGCTTCCTTCCGGTAATTTATCGTCATGTCGAATTTCCACGTGAACTGCCTGTAAGTAAATGTTTAAAAAAAATGGTTCCATATGGTTAAAGTTGAAGTAAATTTCATTATAACAAAAATTCACTTTATCACAATCAATGGCACCCATTTCCAGGTCCGTGCTATTATCCATAAAGAAAGAACCGAAGAAACCAGTTGGCCGCAAACCTGAAAGTAACGGTTAGTACAGAAAACTATTCATTGTTATTTCCAAACGAAAAAAAATTGCTTTATAACTTTGTAATTATCCCAACAAAATCAGCAAATAATTAAAAACTCAAGTTAAAACTTACCAGTCGATGTACGTACTCTTATCATTACATCAAACACAATTTCACGACTTATGTCATGGGAAAGATCTGCCAAGAAACGTTCGCTATCTTTTTGCGTCTAAAATGATAACCATGGAATGATTAACAAATCACCTAGTAAATTTAACTGAGGAGATAAAAGAACAATATACATTATACTTGTTAAATAAATTACAAAACGATATAACATACTTCAAAGTATTGATATTTGTATATGGAACCACCCGTTAGAGAGCAAACAGGTGAAAGTGATGCAACATCCACGAAAGAATTTGGGAACAAAAATAAATCTACGGCGCAACCTGCCTTCACACATTCTTCGCCTAGTTTACTATAAAAATCGGTGTGCGGTTGTAAAACAGTCTGAAACAAGTATTATTTAACGAACAAAAATACAAAACCTGTCATAACTGCAACTACAGTAATAGAGTACTACTACAGATAATCAATAACAATATAAATTTAATATGCATCAAAATCAAGAAAATTTCCCTCAACAACTAAGTTATCAGCACTGCGGAACTTCAAATAACAGGTTCAATCAAATCAGTAGTCTGATGAAATCAACTAACCTTTTCCTTATCGGTTCCAAGCAATTTCCGGTCGTCACGATTTTTTAACTTCCCGGGTGCATCCAGCAACGGCAAATTAGTATGGAATATGAACAATTTGCCTGCTCTATCAGCACACTGAAATTCTGCTTAACTATGAAGCCGCATGAATATTACAACTGTATTTGCTAAAACTATTCGCTGCAGCGAAGTTCAAACTAATGGAAAACATCGTGCGTACTTTTAAAGCATCCAAACCAGCCTGAATAACAGGACCAAGCATTGTTTCAGTGATCCGCGTGTCGCCAAAGACCTTTTCAATTTCATACAACAAGCTCAAAAAATATAAATGAATAACTGCAATGAGATGAGCAAAATTTCAATATTGCTGATTTTTCATTTTAAATAAAATCATCTATAACGATTCCGTTGATTGTCACCACAACATAATCTTTCATTCCCTCCTAAAACACAAAGAGGGTACTCTACTGTGAAATCACAAATTTTACACAAGACAATAGAAATTTTTCCAGGTTGGATGGCTAAGTTCTCACAATCTGACACTTGAACCGTAGACCAAACTAATGGTTCTGCAGTTGTGATCGTGAACTTAGGGAAGCCGATGCAAGTGGAAAATCACCAAGAGAGAGTTATACTTGAATGCATGGATGATTTGATGTTCTACCTATTCAGAACAACATCGGCCTCCTCCAGTGTTACCAAAAACCCGTCTACTAATGGAACAAAAACATCGTTCACGTCCCCAACGACCAACATTTCAGGTTGACCTATATGACTTTTCAGATTATAGAAGTGAATAGTCTGATCGTATGTTGCAAATCCAATGCGTAAAGATGATTTCACCTGGCCCACTTCTCTGTAACATTATCTTATGACAGTTAAATATAAAGAAAATTTTTCAGTTCATAAGAGTGGACTTTTGATTTCGGTTTACATTAAGAAGTATAAGTTTACAAAAAGTTTATCCCTATTCTAACGGAAAAACTCATCATATTTCATTACATAAACGAAACGAACTTCGGTAAATTGTTCAACAAATTTCGAATATTTCTACAAAATATTGATACAAGGCCACACTGTACTGCAGAATACGACACATCCAGCATAAAAATGAATGCAGGTTCTTTTGGTTTCAAACCATTCTGGAAATGATTTTGTGAACAAAATTAGCTTAAAAAGTTCAATGTTTCACCAAATTTGAGACTGGCAAATAAGCAAATTATGAAAAAATTGACCTTGCAATAAGGTTTCGTTGCAACAAGTTCATAAGATCCAAGATATTGTTCAGGACGATGCTGAATATCGGTGCGGCGCCCGGTATGATCCAAGTGAGCAAAATATGAGTCATCCACTAAAAACAAAATAAATAAGATCACAAGATCACTGGCAAACTCAAAGTGAATGGTCTTTGAAGGAGGAAAACGACTATCAATCTATACACACCAGCTGTGGATGCAAAGCAAAACGGGCATTTGAAGCGACGACCACCATCTTGAAATTCCATGAATGGACACATGTAAGCTTTACAACGATGACATCTCACGGGACCCAATTCTCCAAGATCCACGATTGGAGGTTGCATCTGCAAGACATTTTAAAAAACATACATGATATATCGGTGAAAAAAAAAAAGAAATTGGAAGCATACAAGCTGAAAGCTTAGTTGCAGAAAATTCGTTGATTTAAAATGAATAATTACAGTTCTAGTATATTTTCTGCACTTTCTACTCACTACGAGTGAAAATACAAACACATTATTTATATGGCCTGAAATATCAAAAACTCAACCAACTTCTGTACCACAAAATTATGCTCACATGTACCGAAAATTATTTTTACTCTTATTTAGAAAATACTGCTTTAGTGTTCGGCTAACTGAAAAGTACGTCAAGTGATTGCAAAAGGACTACATCAATTAAGGCTATGAAAGTGTTTTGCTAAAGATCAAATGCTGTTGGGAACTCATATTTCTCAAAGATCTCATGGCAAGAATTACGATTGGAAGAGACCAACTACAAATGTAAACATATGACCTTCTACAGTTTGAATTTCTGTTCATCCCGTAGTATCAACCGGTCAAATGCCAGACTAATGATATAATAAGACACCTCATTTGAATGCAAACGTGCAAATGGAGTAACAGCGACTGCAAATGGTATCTGTGAACTTTTTAACATATCAGAAGATGCTGGCGCCACATAGAGCGTAGATCGCATAAATTTCGGACTACAAATTCCTGAAAATTAATAAACGGAACAATTTTGAAATCTTCAAAAGACCACATAAGTGTTTCGAAACTGTAAATTCATTCCTTTCTCATTAAAGATAATGAATTATCAAGTGATGTAGAACATAGCAGATAAGGAACCAAACTCATTTCTACAAAGAAGAACTTTCAACAAAATCCTCCAACTGAAAAGTTCTCAATGACTTGTAGAGAGCTACCAGTGAGTTAAGCTTCACTAGTTCTTAATTAGTCTGTTTTTCAAAACTGCCATACCCTGATCCTGGGCAATGAACTCAGTTGATGTCAGTGGTGGATGTTCAGCTGTAGGATAACCGGTTGGAAACGTCCCACTCCTTGTTGAACGATCTTCTTCAATTACTTGAACCTAAATTTCAAACTACATCATAAGTTTGACGAAAGAATGAAAGTTCCAGGACATGTGCCAGTTTGCATAACTTCTAAAATCTCTTAATTTCTTCCACGAAATTTTCTGAGTTTACAAGAGTGAGAAAATTTGCTGAACATACCACACTTGGCATCAAATTAGGATCCAAACGAGGTTTCTGCTGATACAGTCCTGCAGCAGGTGGTCCTATTATTTCTCCACGCATTGATGGTCCAGCCATGCCAGTACCGCCAGTACCATAATTAACGGGTGGTGCGCCAGGTACTGATGGATGGCCGAAAGATCCAGAAGGAGAGCTACTGTACGCTCCAGGCATTTGTGGGGGGATGGACATCTGTGGACCGCTACTGCCAGCAGGCTTTGGAAAACTACCTAGCCCTGGGAGATCACCAAATGTTGGATGTTTTGGTGCAGCTTCACCTGCAATTCCTGGTGCAGCATTATGCATGGAAGTGCCAAAGTACCGTTGAGTCATGGATGGATCTGGGGGTAGCATGACTCCCATCGATGGCATTGATGGTGCAATATCTGTACTAGGTACCATTTGTGGAAGCGGGTGAGAAGACGGAAGCATATGTGGAAATGCCCCTGCACCAGGTACTGCAGGTATATTTCCAGTAAAAGTTTGCGCCGAAGGTGCGATTCCGACTGGAGCGGGCGGCAAAGTTGCAACCATAGTAGAAGGTATAGAAACCTTAGATGATATTAGCTGCGAATCTGAAATGAATTTTCCTTGAAGTTATTTAAAAGTCCCACTAGACAAAACAAAGGAGCTGTTTTGCTGACTTCTCGGAAAATAATTTCAAAAAACAAACTTGTAGGAGGAGGACTAGACAGGATACCACTATTCTGCCGTACATCACTCGGGAAGTTACTGGGTGGGTTAGAGAAGGGATGGGTTCCACCATTCACACTCATAATCGGTGTTTTACCATTGTTCATTTCTGCAAATGCTTAAAAATGTAAAACACTGGGAAAAAAATTTCGGCGGCAGTTTCATTTTCGGTCCAAGCACGCAACAGCAAGCGCTATATACGTAATGCAGCAATACGAACCGAAAGTTCCAGTGAACTGCGGTGGGAATGCTTGCTGCCCAGCAATTCGTCCACAAATTGTCCCACTTTGCGGCGTCATGTCCTGCAACCAAGTTCTGATATACTCGAAATTTCAAAATAATCTCGAAGAATTTAAACAAGGAGTAAAAAACAAGTCTGACATGTCGTAAATAAACAAAATTTGTAAATATGGGAGATACCCGTGGAATCTGCCCATTCTGGGAAACGGCACTGCTCGGCATCACATAATTTTGTCCTGCATTAACTGCATCTGAAACTCATAAATGAAATATTGACAAGACTTGACATACATTTCCTAAGTAATCAGTGAAGCTCTGTGTGTTATGTTTAATGTTACACGAATGTATCTCACGGTATCTCAGCCTCGTTCTATTACATCCCATCTATGCCATTTCTCCCAGTTAATAGTGAGAGCTAAGTAATAAAAGGAACACCTGGATAGGACATCTGCGCAACTTTCACATCATGATCGCCAACTGGCTGTCCCGTTGGCATGAAGGCTGGCGGTGCTGCTGTACGGTACATCTGAAAAAACTTCGAAATAAAAATCACACAGGCTAAACCACCAACAAAACACAACAACACAACCACCCCTGCCTCTCCCACCAAACTTTTGTTCACGATTTCTGAAAGCCGAACAATGCCATCGTGGCATTACACTGATGCCACTATGAAACGAACTACGTCCCGCAATTCTTTTCTTTCATGCAGTGGAACCGCTCCTCATACCTAGTACGTCACATTCATAGTATGATGACCATCCGAATCATCTCGTCTTCCGAAGGAACAAGAAGTGATCAGATGATGATGCAACTACATGTGCAGAATTGGCGAACTGCAGGAAGAATACTTCTCCGTCATATTTCAGCCGACACCCTACCACTTTTCCGAAATGGTAAAAGCTCTTCCGTGTTGGTTTATTGCGGGACCAAGTACGCAGGAGTTTCCAGATAAACTCTGACGAAAATGTATCACTGATGTGTAAAGATGTATATGCCGAGGACATTTATGTGTGCTATAAGCAAAACATCTATTCCCCATCAACTTTCACCAAATTCAAATATTAACATCTATTGCACATTATTTCACCATTGCTTGCCGCCACATAATCCAAATATACTACTATCATTGCATATAACATCATTAAACAATGCACTGATGCACTTAGGAAGAGTTACCAAGAAAGCACCAAACCATATGCGGGTCACTGAACACTTTCACAAATCCACTTAAGAAAAACTTGAGCGAATTAGAAAAAAGAAAATCAAATGACCCATCGTTTCCGCTTTGGAGAATTGCCCATATTATCACTGATTTTACATCACAAAACAAAATAAAAAGTTATAGAAGCACACAACAACGATTATGTCGCTATACGATTTAGAGAGACAAACTGATAACAACAGAAATCAATTAGTGACATGGTAACATGTACAGTAAAACCCTGATAAAACATTTATATATGTATTTCTGTTCATTCATATCAGGGGTATTCTCCTTCAGGCACTTTTCACAACCTTGTAAGAACAGCTACTTATAAATAGCATTAAATAAAAAAGGCTCTAAATCGAGCTTACAAGAAACTTAACGAAACAAATATATTATACTTACAATGGAAACATTTACCAATTCAATAAGAATATGGAATTCACACTACTATTTTGAGGATAGCACGCTTGAAAAAGGCAAACGACGGAAACAGATGACTCACATAATTATGGACTATTCTTTTTTATCGTTTGTTTATTTTGTTACGACGTTTGTTCAGTAAACGGTTATTTGAATCTTTTAAACTTTTGATGTGGATATCCTCGTTGCCGACACGCATGGTTGCTAAGGTCATCTCCATTTCATCCTGAATTTATTTTCATCAGCTGATTGAGATTAACATGACTCGTTTCGCTTTATTAATGATCAGAATGTCTATAACGATATCACAACTTAGTAGGAGAAATATTAGATTCCTGCGATGGAAAAGAATGAAAACTAACTTGCATTTCTACCCATTGAGATTTCTCTTCCTCAAGTACTGAAGCAGTAAAAAGGGGAGTTTCTGGAACTTTCTGATAATGGATAATCCATTTGTGGCTCATTGTCTGTTCAATTGTGAAACGTTCGCTCGGATCAGTACGCAACAACTTTCTGATCAAATCTTTTGCTGAAAATAGTTTCTGCTGACTATCTAATCACTTGCTATAAATATTGAGACAATCTAATAATTAAAACAAATATCTCCAATAACAAGTTTGGACAAGCACTGACCTGCTTCGGAAACCCGATCCCATTCCGGCGAAGGAAAAGCATATTTTCCCGTTCTGATCCGATTTTTCATTCCTGGCGACATGGGTAAACCATTTGCCGAAAAAAATGGTGGAAAACCACATAACCTATAAGGTTTGAGCAAATCACGGACCAAAAAACTTGGTAAAGAACTCACAGCACTTAAACCATTTTACCAAAAAAATTCTGTTCAAAAAACTTACAGAATATACATGATAACGCCTATGGACCACATATCGCATGATTTGTCATACTTTTCAGGACCAAGAACCTGAAACGTAACTTCTTCGAACGCTAATATTCTATTCAAGAAATGCAACAATAATAATTGTAACTCTGAATTTGATGGGAACCATATTCGGGCTTTTACATTGCTGATCAAAACAACTTGTACAGAGTCTGTTCAATGAGCTGTCATTCGAAAGTGGATATACAACTAAGAAATCTACTAGTAACAACGAAATGCTATTGCACTTTTATCCAGCGGTAATAGAGTCTCGAGAAGTCGAAAACTTGGAACTTACCTCTGGTGCGGCATAATAGGGCGTATAGCAAGGAGTTTCTAATGGCCTAGTATCTGCAGAATCTAAGTGTTTTGCAAAACCAAAATCGGTTAGTTTCAAAATACCGGACGGTCCATCACAGCTGAAACAAAAATTAAATTGCATAAAATACACAAACATGATAAAGCCAGTATGCGCAACATAAGGATCGTGCTACTATGACAAGGTGAAACTATGAGAAAATACCTATAAAGTAAGTTTTCCGGTTTTATGTCTCTATGTGCGATATTCAATGAGTGCAAATGTGCAACTGCTGAACAGATTTCAGACATTATTTGCGCAGCCTCACGCTCGGTGAAAGCTGATTGTGCTCTCTGCTGTATTCGAGTGAAGAGTTCACCCCCTGAAACATGGGATATTTTCAACCCACAGTTAAGAATTGGTCTCATACACGTCTCTGAATTTTCGTCTTCAATTTTCATAAACTAAGCATATTGCAGACACATCTGTAACATTATAAGAGATACTAATACTTGACTAGAAATCAAATAACAACTGCAGCTTGTATTTTAATTGAAACACAAACCTTGCATACATTCCATTACGACAAGTAAACACTTCACTTGATTATAGGTATTTTCATAAACATCTAATACACGGACGATATTTCTGTGATGACTAGCAGCATAGTGAAGTTCTACTTCTCGACGAGCCTTCGGCACATCACGCAAAACCTAAAGATTTTGTTAAATGTTAACATTTTTACCCAAACAAACAAGATTTAGAAATTAGTGGACCAACCTTTAAAGCAAACTTTTCGCCAGTTTTTCTACTTTCACATTCTACTACTTTCCCGTTGATTCCCACACCAAGTACCTAAAAATGAATTTAAAATATTGAAGTCTGAAATAAAAATCACTTTCAGAACGTGGTTCAGCAAGGAAACACAGGCAACAGGGAAGTCGAGAATTGTTACTAATGTATGTCATGTTTGCAACGACAAAAAGAGAAGTTAAATATTGTGCATTATTAGTTTACTTCACTGATGTTCAAAATGAATTACACGGCCAACACAAATTTGCAATATTCCAATACAACGTTATTATAATAGCCCTTTTGAAAATTTTAGCAAAAATTTTTGTTTTTGTTCGATGGTACAACTTTCAGATTTCCATCGCTAAGATAAATCTAAACATATTAATAAATGAATTAACTTCTTTACATATCAAATTAGTTGCTTGCTTCTTCGATCGCATTTGATATAAATAATGGAAATCCTCCCATAAAGTCTTTAATTTATTCAATTTTTACATCTACTAATGAATCAGCTCAGCTTCTCTTGTCTCCACGTTGAACTTCACTAAGATGCTCAATGTTTTAGATTCTTTCGTTTCCGAATACAGAAAATAACCGAAAAAAAGTACCTGTCGGCTAATTCTATAATCATGAGTAACAGAATGAGTGTGGATAGGCATCACAGTTGGTGGAGGATTCGCAGTAGCTGTTTTTGGCGCCTGAACGATAACATTTAGACAAAGAACTCCAAATCTGAATTTTTAAATTACCTACTGAATTAAAAATTTCTAGCTTCTCTCACGAAATTTCGATCGGTCCTCTACAATTATACAATGCTCTAGAAATCACACTTTATTGCGGTCATAGTGATAATGAGATATAGAAAAATGAAGGAAACAACACTATGTTAACTATCTAATGCCAGAACGTTTATATCATCCAAAACCTAATCAATCAGTGGAATGAATCGAAAGAATTGACAGCTAGAATACTGAGCCTCTTTCGAAAAATTCATATTCGCGTGTGTTTCCAACGCGAGTTTAAATCTCCAAAAGCAGTTTCTATATGGAACGGTACTGCAGGAGTCGAGGGGTGGTTGAAAGAGAAGTGGTCAAATTCATGTAAAGAAAGCCAGATTTCGAAAATTAAACGAAAATTTCATAACTGATTTTCACAGCTTATAAAATGTAACATATTACAAAACAAGGCAAAATGACTTACAAGTGATACTTTCTTATACTCCTCTGCGTCTGGGTTATCCATTTCTCTCACGTTTGCTTCCGTATTTCCCATTAAAAAAATGGAACAGAATATTCTGCCCCAATTACTTGTAGCTGGTACCACTCTGCCACTATTATGGATCCTAGAATGAAACCTTCAAAACTATCGCTTTCTTTATTAAATACAGCGTAATATTGGTACAAACAGCTCAAATTCGTGATAATCAAAAACGAAGGCAGAAAAAGAATGTTCCCGGTAAAAAATGAAGTCGAATTTTAGCAATCAGTTTGAACCGATAAAACAATTAGCATTTGAGTCGAACCCAACGCCCGAAAAGCTTAAATCTCCTGACCTGACCCAGAACACACAACAACACCCTCAAAACTGTCGGGAAAACCTCCGCCACAAAACTACAGCCACTCTCAAAGCTACTCACCGCAAGCCTTACATTCAAGTTCTGTTCGTCGCGTTGCAGCTAAATAATGTTGTCGAGAATCGAGAAGCAAAGATTTCAGTTGAACTTTGAAGAGTTTGATAAATAAATACCATATTCCCATTAACTTTCAAATGCCATGACTTCGTTTTTTTCCGATTACATTGTTTCTCATAATTTTATCAGAAAATAGTTTCGGAAATTTGCTTATCAACGAAAAATTACAATAGACACTCCACAGATGATGACATGTAAACTCGGTTCTCGAGCCTTTTATCCACATTTTCATTTCATAATCAAACTCCATAATCATGGATCTCCCATGACTGTACTAATTCACAAAAGAGTGAAGCGAAAAACTAGCCAAGTATCCCATGTTTTAATTTCTGTATTCTGCGACAAAAATGTTGGGACAATTTCAATATCACAAAAAAGTTGCCTCCTGGATTACTCCCTGAATAATCTGTTTCATTGAAATGCGATGTCAAAACTTCATTTTTTAGTGAGAAAAACTTTATTGAAGAAAAATGGAAGGATCTTTTGACTGACCATTAGTAATTGATCAGCATGACCGAGCCAATCCAAGATGGTTGCTTTCAAGAACTTTAGCACGGTATTCACTTTCTCCACTTTCCTGTCCTTTGCCCCTTCCAAACACATCAATTTCTGAACACTGCCTAAAGTGCAGCAATTTCATTTACACTATGTCAAATTAACGGCAATTGACTTTTTTAGTAAAAACGAACTTTTTTCTTAAACAGCAGAATGCTAAGCTAAGGATTAGACAAAAGTTACTTCAACCAGATTGCGTTAACTTTGCACCACTTCAAACCGTGTGGATATTTATATCTTAATTCAAAACAGCCAAATGGTACCATAATCGTCCAAACTCCAATATTAGAAAAATGAAGACATAAAACACAGAAAGCACCCCAGACCGACCTTTTAATTTATAAATTACAGTAGACGAATTTTCATAAAATGTCATTGTAGCTTGGTGGTAACCCAAGTTCTTTTTCACTGAGAATGGGTTCACATTAATATGAAATGCTCTATTAAAATCAGGGGAATAATGCGCTGTTCGCTGTACAAAGAATGCTTGTCATTATATTAATACATTTGTTTCCAACTAATTTCAATAATCATTTATTGGCAAGGATGTCAGTGAATATCGAAGTAAATCTCAGGAACTAGGCTGTAACACAAAGTAAAAGAATGAATATTTATAAAAATTGGAGGTCATCGAGCTATACAAACAGTAACAAGAATGTAGGATCTCACCATCATCACTAGTCTCAAAATTCAGAAGTGATGCTTTCAATTAATTCCAGAATTCAAGACTATTCTGTATGGTACAGAATCGAATGAACCCCGATATTTCTCGATTATATTAATCACACTGTTTAGGCCAAACAAATAATTATCATCTACAGCACCGTTTGCAGGAAAGACATGAGAGAAATCGATCAATTTAACAAGAACGTTTGCTGGTCGTTCCACACATGCTTCATAAGCAAGCAAAATGGATGAAGCATAGAAATGATAAACCTGAAATGAAATAGTTTTAACTTATTATATTCTGATATTTATTACTAAATATTTTAATCATTCCTGAATAAAAAGTGAACAAAACAAAAAAAAAAAAAAAAAAGAAAGGAAGATTTCGAGTGTTTGGTATGATTCAGATTCAAAAAGCTATTACTTGGAAGTTTGCTGCCAAGATCATAGAACCATGATACTTGATTCTGACCATTTGCTATTAAATTTATTTATTTTTAGATAAACTTGTAAAAATTTGGAACATCAAATAAAATACCCGTTGTGAATTGAACCATTTTCGAAGCTTATATAATTGTTCCAATGTCTGTTCTGCTACGAAATTTTTTTCCATGAGCCTTCCAGATAAAAACTCACGAAAGGCTGTAAAATTTGTTTATAGTATGAACTTGGAAAATTTCAAACACACTGAATTTACATGTGAAGTTAACATAAAAAGCTTCTGCATTCAATAGTTTGATAAGTGTTACAATGAGCTGACTGATTGGTTACATGGATAAAATAAAAAATAAAATCAACATGTGAAAATTTTCGAATTCCGCGAATTCCCCCGAAATGTATCACCGATTATGTTGGTTCGGAAAGAAAGAAATTATTTATTGACATGACCATCTTTCCAGTTCTCTTATCAAATAAATCAGATTGTTCATCGAAGCAAGTGGAAATGCGAGTATCGATTGCGCGATTCATGATGCAATAGCTATTCGGGAGAGGAAAACAGGGAAAGGGTGGTTTTCCCATAGAAGCTATCATTGAATAATGACCAAATGGTTTTCAAACACACTATGCCAAGCTGAACTTTTCTATATTCATTTTCTCAAGCACACTTAAATCAGATCTCCTTAATGGGATACCAATTAAAAAGTTCAAGAGGTTCAAATTCCCCGACATCTGCCACTCTTACATAAATTATCTCATCCCAACTGTTGTGCATTTAACTTCCAGTTTCAAACTTTCATTCACTATGTTTAAAAATTCTTTTGTCAAGACAAAGTAACTACAAAATTAAGGCAAACCTCGATATGTTATTATTGTTTTAAAAAATCAAAAATTTGCAGAAATTTGCCTGTATTTAAAATTGCCAGTAAAATGTAAGTCTTAAAGATTTCGTTTCAGGCTAGCTTCAAAAAACAGGTTTGGCATCTTAAATCATACCGCTGTTTACCAACTTCCGCAAAAAAAAAAAAAAAAAAAAAAAAAAAAAAAACTTAGAATATTTATGAAGGAACAAACCGTCAACAATATTTTCCAAATTTCTGGATCTCCCCCATTGTTTATCACGAACACGTAAATCATTTTCATTGCAACCAAAACGCATCTCAAGAAAAAAAAAAGTACAAGTATGGATTTTAGAGAAATAATGATTATTAGAAGTCTGGAATTTCAAAAGAATTTTCTTTTTTGAAATTAATTTCGAAAATCCTGTTTCTCCCTTGGAATTTCCCGATATCTAAAATTTTCGTAATTTGTTTTTAAGTGAAAAGTAGTGCGGACAACTTGAAAGCGATCTGCCCAAGCAATGCAGATTATAGGTTGTCCATACTTTCCTAACAAAAAGCAGCTGTACCACTCAAACAATGAGGTAAAGTTCCCACAGAGTGTCCTTAGAGATTAGCACATAATTAAAAGGTCGCCAAGCGAGATTAGCAAAATATCTCACTCATCGAACACAAGAGCTCCCCTTTGTTCAACCATCAATTATCTGATTTTTCGAATTATTATTTCTAAATGTGAAATATAAAATATATGAAATCCCTGTACTTTTTGTGGTACAAAAACAGATTATAATTCGAAAAATCAAATTATGAAATGCCTGTATTCATGACAAATGAACGATAACACAGATATACCCGATAACCAGTCAAACGGAAGCCAAGTGTTTCTTGTTCAGGATACTTTACCGCTTCGGATAATCTCTTCGCTTTTGTTGCACTTGGATCATAGGTAACTTTGCCCATTTTGATATCCATAATACACGGACACTTATAACGATATGTTAAATCCTCCATAACGATAAATTCCATTTCTCAAATTTTGCATACAACTAACTATACATACTTGGTAGCAGATAAACGGTGAGAGATCTAATAAGTGAGTAAATATTCTTGAACTTCTATCCTTTCTCTCATCCTTACAGCTCCTGCTCCCGTTGTGTTTCCCTACCAATTAAGAAAAGGAAGATTTATGCCATCATTTTATCTTAAGTGTTCGTATCTGAAATATAACAGCATTACAAAAGGGAGTTTATAACTTTCTATTAGAAGAGCTAAAAATGATATTCTTTAGTTCCTTCAACTCGAAAAAGAGATCAAAGACCAACTAATCACCTTTTCCTCCAACTCGTAAAGTTTTTAACCCATAGAATTTTGGAACGAATACCACAAATTTCGTTAAAACATCGTTTTCATCGTTTCGTTGATTCAAATTGTTATAAAATGCTACCTGGAACTGTTAATTGTTAAAGTAGTCAAATTATTTCTTTACTAAAACGTTCGTTTGCTGCTTGACAGATAGATTACAGATTTGCATTTCCCGGGAAAACGATACGGATGTTTGTTTGCTCACCTGCTACTTCGAACGAGGCAAATAAAAATTGCGCTATATATGGAACTGTTTCTGGCGCTGTGGATGCAGGAAAAATATCAGATGTCATTTGTAAACAAATGATTCAAAGACTTATCAGAGTAACAAAACCCAGTAATGATAGTGAACAGGGATTAAGCCCTGCTAGGAGTGTAATCTTTTAATCATTTGTTGAAATTATAATAAACAAACCTCACATACTCCTCGTACACCTTCCTGTACAGGTTTTAACAGTGTTTCACTACCAACCTCCTTTATAAGTCCTAAAAAAAATCCTGTAACCAAACTGGAATTTATGCTGAAATCAGTGTTTCTTCCGGAAATTATTTTAATGAAGATCCTATAATTTCTGCACGAACATCGAAATCCGATGAAAATAAGAGACGGACCAATTTGATGTTCGCCGTTCTTAACCACTGATGGATGATGTCCAGCAATTTGCTCTCGGTACCACTCGTATGATGCTGGCAATTGTATTGCTGTAGTACTGATTTGTTTATCAGCCATAAGTGAAATAGCAATAAAATTAGTCCAATGACCAAAAATAACTTCTTTACATTAAGAATTTTTCCCTAAACAACGTGATGTTCCACAATGAATAAAAACGCATTATACGCATGCTTCAAACGAAGTTACAAATGACAAAGCAAATAACAGTATGAATTGAATTTGTAGAGTTCAGATGATGCAAAGTTTATAAGTGACGCGACGGTCGGAAAATTTTAACGTTTTCTCTTCATCAAAACCTAGATGTAGTTTAGGTCTTGAACAATTCACGATCTCTTCATCCAACTGAAGATGAAGAGCGGTAGTGATAGTGGGATAGAAGATATCCAGGACTTCCTATTCCAACCATTTAACTAAACTATCTTCCGATCTGATCTTAGCACAAATATAACTTGAATTCATAACGATCTGTTAAAATACTCGAAATGATCAACTAAAAACGGGACAGGAATTATGTCCCTTGAATTAGTATCATACGTTTGTACCTGTGAACTTTACCATGTTCTATTTCGCAAATATCTTCCAGATTATCTGACCTACGAATTTCACGTATCTTGACTCCGATGATCCAACTAGGCTAACTAAAATACAGTCGAAAAATTCAAATAGGAGGTGTCTTGTGGTAGTCACAGTTTTAAAATTATTAAGGGAATATGGAAAATTATGCAAAACCATTGTCAGAAGAAAAATAAGGGATTGATTTGAACCTGATAGTGAAGTTCAAGTAGCGTATTATAAGAACATACACAAACCAACCGACACTCTAGAGACAAGAAAAAAACTGAAGAATCATGAGCAAAAAAATTTTCGGTTGTTCTAGCAGGTACTAGTTCTAAATCTAAAAATGTGGGAGACAGACGGAGCTTAAAATAGGTTGCTTTGTACTAGTTAATTTATTGTTTTCTTTACTTTAACCTGTACAGCGTATCACATTTTATTTAAGTTACACGGAATATTACACTTCAAAAAGATCGATATACGAAGTTTTTTAGCATAAATGTTTTGACTACATCAAATTTTGTTAATTTTCGTCTATAAAGCGCCTATATTCTTGGAAACTTCAAATCAAACAGAGACAACTTTATCACTTGTTAGTAGGCAAAAGTTAGATTAACGAGAACTTGTAGCGCAATTAGCAGGCTAAAACAGAATGGTGAGGAGGCAAAACCGTAAATTCTTTCCCGAAATATAGATTACTAGTGTGTAATCAGATTACAACCAAAAAAAAGACCATATCTTATTGCTTAAGAATCCTTTAGATTTTTAACTAAATGCTGCAATTACAATAAAAAATGAGCTCGTTTAGAAGAAGCAATTTATCAAGAAAGAATTAAATTCAAAAATTTAACTCTTACAACAAATTTGATTTCATCTGTCATTTTCCGTTTAGCATTTTAAATACCGAGTTCGGTTTCTTTAAAACCATGAGTTCCATTTATCCAGTTAAAACCTAATAAATAACTGTGAAAAAAGGAGAACAATCTTCAAAAAGGTTTTACACACTTAAGTAAAAAGTGGAATTATGCTCACGTGGAATTGGAAATCTTCAGCGTTGAAACAACAATGCATAAAACATTCCAGGGTAAAAAAAATCATGCTACTAAATGTTTTCGAACTGCCATAAAATCGGTGCAAAAAGAGACGATAAAGTTTTCGGATAGTCTGTAATGTCTTTGAGCATGATTCCTTTTAAATTACCAGTATTTTAATAATGTTCACATATTTAGTTTTCAACACAAGACTTCGAGAAAGTACAATTTTGTTACGGAAATACAGATATAATTTAAACATTAGTAATACTTAACGTTGTCGGCAAAATCTTTTCAACTTGTGTGATGTCCTCAAATTGCGTGCTTTCGCTGTTTAACATATTGACATACGTATGATTACGATTCACTATGGTCGGTTCTTCGAGAGACATGTCACCAGATCGACTATTATGAAAGCCATTTGAAATTTCGGTAATTACGGGGGAGAGCGAAAATGCCGAATCGGAATCTCGTTGAAGTGGAGTTGACGTTCGACCACGCTCATTTATTTTTTTTCTCGGCCTCCTTTTTCGTCTCATTTTATTATTGATACTTTTATAATTCGTCAAGCATTGGAAATATTCTGCCGGATCCACAGGACTGAAATTATTCGGCAAGTATTGGTCGTTCGTTTTTATCCAATTTCGATAAAACTCGTTCTCATGGGGTAAGTATGTCCTGCAAAAAGACTATGTCAACTTCTCACATGTTTTAATTGTCAACCTAAAATATTCCATCCTTCAACAAAATCCCCAATATTTCTAAAACTCAAAAGTGGGCATATAAATCTGATGGTGAAACACAGTGAAATTCCAGTATCAAACGTAAAACAATTAGTAAATATCAAGACTGTTTCAACAGATTCAGAAATCCGCAATGTCTGCTAGTGCAATTATGCCATAAATCACAATTGAAACTGACGATATTAGAAGGTTTAACATTCTTTGGACTTAAACACCAGGTACCAGATTTCAAGAAGGACTATATTTATTTGAAATACAAAGAAAATCACTGAGGTAAGGAAGAAAGCAGAAAAAGATATGAGAAACAGAGGAAACAAAATATTCTTTTCTGAATCTTCGAGGAAATGAAATGTAACATTTTAACCAACTGTAATGTTCATTCGAAGAAATTGTTAAATGAGATTTTAAAAGAAAATGATTGTTCACGAAAATAAACCTTACGGATAGAGACTAAGGAATAAATACATTTCATAAATTCCCAGTAAGAAAGAATTGAGAATTTAATAGCAGATTTATAGATAGAAAACTTCACTGGAATTCGGCATCAAACATAATTCGAGATAAGGGAGGTGAGGTATACATGAAATCTTTCTAACTGTAAAATTAAAATTCCACAAAGTATGGAATAGAAAAAGTAAAGGGAAGAATGTGAAGAGGATATAACATATTGTTAGTTCAAAAGTTCATAAAAAATGAAAATAGAAAGAACGACTAAATGACATGCCGAAAGTGGAAACAACTGAGAGATGGAAAATTTCATGTAATTTAGTGGCCAGATTGATATTTTACTAATCGCCACAAAAAGGGAAACTTTTAAAATAAAATTATGAAATATACAAACATTTCTTCTGCTGCGAACACATCTATTCTGGAATAGAATTTATTGGGAAAAAAAGACCTCAGAAAAATAAATTTACGGAACACAGACACACACAGACACACACACACACACACACACACATACACACAGACAGAGGCAAACACACACACATATATATATGTAGAACGTGGAGAAAATGGAAGGGAAAATCATGCAAAGTGTTTCAATATTATGACAGCATGATAACAGTGACAGAGTAGAATGGTAAATAAAGTAGTGGAGTGGTAAAATTAAATCAAATCAGCTAAGATATTTTGTTCTAAGATGAAACAAAACGCTCTCTGAATGATTTAGTCTCCTTTCGACATCTGACAATTATTCTATCTCACTTATTTCCTCAATCGATCATTGCTAAGTGTGATCTTTTTATTCAATTCAATATTCTAAAATGTCATCTCTAATTTTTATAACATCACCAAAAACTTTTGTGCTATTCAATCTTCAACAATCTACAACAATATCTCTCACTGGATTGAAGTAGGGCGAATTTCCATGCTGCGTAAAAATCTCTCATGATTAATTTGCTAAATCTCTCTCTTCAATTTTAATGCTAGTTTGTTAGGCTTCTTTCTAAAATACTATGAAATACATATTATTGAGAACTAAAGACAAATCCGCCCCCAACCATAAATGCCAAACTTTATACGAAAACAAAGCCCAGGAAAAAAAAATTGAAAATAAACCCACCGTTTTCAGGAAAGAGCTTTAAAAACATTACTTTTGTGCTGCGGAAGATGTTTCACCATTGTTGTTTGATTGAGCATTGGCAGCTGGCACTTCGAGATGTTTCGATTGGCCTGTGGGACTTCCAGGGTTCCGGCCAAGTTGTACTGTTTTGGTGACATTGTCTTTTTTCATGAACAGCTTGGCCAGAAGACCTGAATAAAAGTGAAAAAGTAAGTTTAATTGACGTTGATTTCTTACTCATTTCCACGTCTCACAAACATACATTTTGTGTGAACTCTGCAAATCATTCCAGGATTTATACGATTTGGAATTTTGAAACTTAAATTGAATTTGTTCCATCTCACATTCTGTGTAATAGACGATAAATCTAAGGACCTTTCTTGATTTTCAGTGAATTTGACGGTGCATAGCCGTTCATGACACTTTGTCCGGTTTGGCATTCTACAGTACATTTGGAAGGGATTTTGATGGAGTGATAAGGAGCTGTAGGAGGAAAACAGATATACAGTTGTTCCAGATCATATTCCAAGATTTTCTGTTTCAGGAGGGTCTGAATGGCTTGCCGAAATGTTTTCGTTGAGGGAGGTTCTATTTTTGGATATTCTTTACGAATCTCATCCAATAAAGTATCTAAAACTGCTGGACGGCCATCTTGATTCATTTTGAATACCACATTACAAATAATATCCAGCAATGGTATCAAATGCATCTGATCAATCTTGTGCATTCCAATATTTTCCACATCACCTGAAATATAACCATTCCTTCAAATTTTTCGTCATTTGTTATTCGAATTTAATTACCTGGTTTTACAAAAAAGCCCTGGTTTTCCAAGAGCATAAAAACAGTGTTGTTGTTCTTACGAGATAGAAATTAAGTAAGGAGAAGACGTTAATCAGTTGCAAATTTCCTTTGAATTTTATTTATGAACTTGCTGAATTTGTTGAAATCTGCTAAATGTTTAAGAATGGACTGTTTTTTTTTAACACCAGTTACTCAACCATACTTGTTATAAGTTATCTTCGTTTTTTTTTTCCAAATTGTTGACTGATTTTTCAATGAAAATGAAAGCTTGAAGAAGACTCTCGAAAAAGGGTAACCTTGGAATTTTTAGTCCTACCTCTGATACTGATTTTATCTCCGACCCTCTCAGAGAGATAAAATCGGTGGTAAAGTGAAGAAGGTTCGCTAAATGAATTTGAATTGTGAAGGTTATGAGATAGTAACAGCGTTATTTGGTTGTGGACATCTGTTTGCATGTGTAAATTTGCGCAAAAGTAAAGCTTTTATGGTATCTATTCACTGTTCCTATTTATCTCGGATTTCATGCTAACAGGTGTGTTCAGTTCCCTCTCATGAAGGCTCCTCCAGACGTCTCATCCCTCGACAGGTGCTTTTCTTTCATTCCTCTCAACCCAATTTTCCCATGGCACTTATTATAAAAAATACGGTCCTTCATCCATATTTTCATTCCATCTTGTAGCGCCTTTTTATTATCCTCCAGATTCTTAGTCACTTTAGCCTTGCTTAAATTTTAGCGTTTTTTTTTTTACCGGAGTTTATTCGAAATAAAAATTGAAACTGTTGAAATAAGACATAATGAGGAGATCGAAGTATCTGACTTTTTAAATTTAAATAATATTCAAGTTTCATTATCGTTTAAAGTTAAAAAAAAAAGGGGGAAAAACAATGTAGTCAGTCACTGATCATAGACAAAAAATGTTTACCGACAGTCTCAATTCGATACCCTTTTGCTGGTTTCAAAATCCGTCGAATCCAAGCATCGCGCAATGTTTGCATATATCGCTCGCTCATTGAAGTTATAAATAGTGTTGATGGCTTAATATAGCCAACATATTTTGTGGAATTTATTGCTTCTACTAAAGTCGGATTCCAGAAGCATGCTTTATTCTCCTGGAATAGTATATTTTTCCATGCAATCTTTCGATGATAAAAATTAGGCAAATTTTTTTGGGAATGTTTTTATATAATAATTAATTTTTCAAATGATAAAATTAATTAACCTGAAAGTATTAAAATAAATTGATAGATGACCTGGATAAAGCTCTGGAACAGTTTGTGTCCGGTAACTTTCTTTTCAGTAACTCTTTGAAAGATGATTCCAAGACAAGGCGTAAACATCACTGTTTGAAACATATAGCAAAGTAAATTTGATAATTCATTATATTAGATTTTAATAAAACGATCGTTTGATTGATGCTATTGCTGAAAGCTGTCACCTTCACATTCTAATACCATTTATCAGGAATTAATATATCTTCACCCTACTATTCTCCTCTGTACACCACACAAGCCATTCGGAGTTTATTCTTTGTTCATTTATCTGATAATAATTTAGGAGAATTTAGCGGTCATCAAATAATAATTAATAGGAGTTCTTATAAGTCAATCATTTTAAAATTATTGTATCTCCCACTACCATTGGAAATGCCTCTTCCCCTATATTAACCGATTGCTGATGATTTATGAAAATCGCCTTACTTGCTCCCTAATTCACATAAATAATTGACTGTTTTTTTGAATTATTCCTGTAATTTTATACTTTATCGCGCAAAAAAACTTCGTAAATAATTACACTTTGTGAAATCTGCATTTTTTTAGAAGTCAAATATGTTTGAAAAAATTCAGTTTTAAAAGTGAAGAGAATGTATTAGTGAGATCTTGTTTTGAGGAACAATAAAATTGTAGGAAGTAACGTTTATAATAATAGTATGAGAGATAAATTTCAATCAGTTCACTTCATAAGAATTCTCTGCTAATTACAAAAAATTGCTGTAAGCAGAATTAATCAACTTTTATGCTGATCAATTCGGCAATTAAGGAATGCATTCAAAATTGAGATATGGTTGAGAATTTTTTTTATTTACTAAAGCTAAACTTAATACAATTTCGTTTGTCTTGAAATAATGACTTGTTGAAGCATTTAGCATAAATCTACGCGAACAAAAAAATTATTGTAAAAGTAAAGAAATATGGAAATAAAGCACCCAAATATAAGTAATATTTCGGGTATGTTATGATGAAGGAGTAAAATCGCTGATGTGGTACTTGACCTAAATTAGAAGATGGGAAGAATCAACATTCCTTTTGTTTAATCGAAAAATTATTTGGCTGAAACTATTGAAACCGAAGAAAATTTATATTTACTTCTAAAAGATTAAAACAGTAGAAATTAGACAGAAACAAGCAAAATTTAGTAAAATCGATACATGGAGTTCTTAAAGAGCATTAGAAGACATCGGTACATGGTTGAGAACAGTGGGAAAGCTTGCTAAAAGGGAAATTCGATAATTGAATCTCTAATTTTTAGAGTAATCTTCGTTGAGAAAACTTTTAAATTGCACATCTTACGAGTGGAATAAAGCACTAGAATAAAAATTTTCTTGATATAAGATGTCAAAAAGGAGGAAAATTTGCTGTTCAAACTTCAAAGTGAATTCGCATAACAATTCGAAACAAAAAGTGAATGTGCAAAAAAAAAAAAAAAGAAAAAAAAATGGTCAATTACAAAAATCCAAAATGATTCTGTTGTGCGAGAAAAGGTAAATGATGTGAGTATAGTACGATAGAAGTATTACATGAATTAAAAGAAGAGTTAATCTCATTTTAGTTTTTGTAATATTTTGATCATAAAACTCTCTACGATCCACTGAAATCCGAACTTTCCAATGAGTCAACTATGAACACTGACTGAGTAATCTCATAACATTGTATACTATGAATTGATAATTAAATTAGAGGAGCAAAGGTAAGACAGAGCAAATTGAGGTACGCGTGATCCCCTGTCGTCCATTTCACTCATATCGTGTTCTGTCCATTCCCCATTCCAATTCTCCCCTCCGCCTTGATGAATGCAGCTGTCAAATTAATGGCACTCCCCCAATATGATACAGAGGATCCAGCCAATTTCTCTCTTAGGTGTTTTCAAGAAACGGTAAACGAATTGTCTGTTTCGTAATTTAGAAAATTTAGTTTGAAATTTCGTTTTATTTTTTCCGGCATTGTAAAAGGCAATAACTGTTTGGGTTTTTGCTAAAAAAAACCAAAACTGGAGTTTTTCATTAAGAAAAATAAGCAATTAGAACTGTTAAATGGTTAGAATTAATAAATAGTTGTTACAGAACAAAACCAGAAATTAATGAAGAACTAATCAATGAACGTTAATGATTCAGCGTACCTTGATCATGGAATACTTACGCAAACATCGAATTGATAACATCAATGGATTGCCGATTCATAAATGACAAGATAAAAATGCGTTGTTCAAAATTATCTTTTTACATATACCTAAGCAAATTTATGAAGTGTCAGTTAAATGTGTCGTATAGCGGGTATCCTTGTTCAACGTCCTCAATACAACCGTAATTTACACAGTTCCGGTCAAAAGTCGGCGATAATAAAGAGAAGTGACAGGACGACAATCTTGTAGATAATTACTGCTTTACGGCCTTTTGAAGCACCACTTATAACATAGGTTTTTTTTATATATGTATACCGCTAGCAAGCCAATACTTGTAGCAGTAAATGCATCAGTAGCAGCAATAACGTCAATGATCGGTTGATATGAGGCACGAAAGGATTAAAAAAGTTTAAAGACTGTGTAAATTTGAACGAATGAATAATGAATGATAAAAATAAATATCGAATGAAAGAAAGCACTATTGTGTTCTTATGATACCTATTCATTGGTTCAAATGTCGTACATATTTAAATTTGTAAATTGTATTCAGCAACAGTTGTGCAACCATATGTCGCCAATCAACAAAAAATTTCTAATATTTCGTTATCTTTTTTTTCCAAATAATGAGGCAATAGTAGTGGTAGCTTTTCTCTGACCTAATTATTTCAAGTGATTTATTCGTTTCAAAAGTTAAGAATTGTTCATTTAATTTCATTAATTTATCAATGCACATTCATTGTTGTATTAAATTAATAAAATTCGTATTCAAATTTTTAAAAAATTGATACATATCCACATTCAGTTAAATGATCTTAAATTTGATGCTGAAAATGATAGTTAGAAAAGTGTTAATGGATTTATAAAAAAATTTGGAAAATTGAAGATAAAAACATCCTTCCACAAATTTGGATAAATCATTGGAGTGCACTTGCCAAACAGATGTTCTCTGTAAACAAATGTGCATTGGATCAAATGTAACATCAATTTTTATCCCACCCTTAGAATCATTACTATTCCTGTCATCCAAGGATATAAAAAAGCAATAAAGCGCAAAGTGAACCATGAATATTGAACCTTTTCACCCCTTTCTCTATTTCTATCTATCTACTCTTATGAAAAAATAACTTGAAACCAACAATTATTTCTCCAATGGATATAAGAAATTGAGAACTTTGGCAATAGTCATTAAGCGATTTGCATACTAAGCTGAGCATAATTAGTCCTTTTAGCAAATAATTATCATAACATTACTTCCACTTATACATCATCTCAGCAATATGCGATATGAGCTCATCGACAGACAGCTAATAGATGTCTTAATATCCCGTGACCTTTAACCCTTTTTTTTTTCAATAATTCTACTAAAAGAAATTGAGGGGAGATCATAACAAATCTATGAAACAATCAGTAGACAATCAAATAATGAGTTTAAAGAGTTCGGCTTAATTCTTCAGGAGAATGTAATATTTAAAACTCTAAATATTGACCGACTATACTTTTTTACAATTGTTTTCTAATAGCTTTAAAAATGCACAAAAGGTAGCGCATGAGCAAAAACGCTTTTTAAGGTACAATAATGTCATAAAACGGTTACGAAGTCCGCGATCACTATGACATGCTATTGTTTATTTGCTCGTATCGGCTGGGATAAGTAGCAGGAAAGAATTATTTGAACAAGAATAATCTGCTTAGAGTACTTACAGTTTCAGTTTATTACGACATTATTCCTTCTACACCTCATATCTATTAATCCAATCGACAGCTGTGTTGGCAGATAAATAGGGCAAACATAGACTGATTTACCTGGATAAATTAATTTGTGAGATAAATGAATAGTTATCCGAAATGTGTAAGTTAAAAACTTACACATTTCGGACTACCAAAAAGTAGAAGATTTTGGTTTGAAGGATTACAATACGTCTTTTTGGACTTCTCCAATTCAGGATTTCTCATTAATTTATAACTTATCTCACCCTTTTTTATTTTTTCCGACAAACCATTAACTTAAATCAGATTTCTTTACACCGTATTTTGAATGAGCTTTTTCCCGATTTTGTACATTACGCAGATCAAGAATATCTTTTATTATGTAGTAACGCATACTGTAAATACAGTAATTAAAATCCTAAAATTTCAAAAAAAAAAAAATTCCACAGTACCAGCTATTAATTCAAACCTGGATTAATCCTTCGGTAGAAAAAAAAAGAAACGTAGTATATTGCACATGGCAATTTTGCATGAAAATTGAAAAAAAAAAAAAGAAATTTATTAATTTATGAACAGTGTGAACTTCTAAATAAGGTAGTGTCCAGAAAATGAATGCGAAGATTATTTTAATGAGAAGTGAAAGGATAAACTTAAATCTAGAATTCCAGAATAGTAGCACCTTATAGTACTGGTTACCCATTCTTTTGAACTTCCGGAAATGGATACAATTGTCAACAAAGTCATAATATCAACACTTTAGTGGTGCAAGAGTGATCTCGTGATTTGATTAACTTGTGAATGGAATTAAAATTAGTTTCTGAAGAAAGAAGGATCCAACTAGTGGCCGAATCGTAAATACTAAAAAGTAAGAAAGAAATATCTATACAAATACTAAAAATACTAAAAAGTACTGAAAAGAAATATCTATACACAAATGTAACTCTTCAATAATTTATTCATCACTATTTTGATTTATTAACATTTAAAATTTCAATCACATCCAGTCGATTGAATGAAATTCTGTTCTGGAACTACTATAAATAAGTAGACATTATGTACACAATGGATTAGAAGAAAAGAATGCAATTAATTTCTTAATATCCTTTATTTATCATCAGTTTGTCTGAAAATTGCATCTTCTCTTGGGTCAAATACAATGTTTCAAATATACCACTTGAGAAGAAATGACAGTTGCTCAAATTATTGGGTTGAAAAAAATAGTTCCATTCCATTATAATTGACTTTAGATGAGAACTTCTTGATATTATCTAATATTTTCTTTATCAAGTTTCGGTTAACTTGACACATTTTAGATTCCTTTTATCACAATCAAAATTTTAGGCCTAATAAATTCAAAAACAAAAAAGTCGAACTGTTCCTTAAAGTACAAAACAAGTAATGTTTTAATGAATTAGTGCCATATTCTTGACTGCTGGACATTATTGACGTATGTTTCATTAAAAGAAGCAACCATAAATATGAACAAAAAAAAAAGGTATCGCATCAGGTGTGAAGTTAAAACAAAGCGTTCATATGCAAGTTCTTGAGCATCCATCCTATCAACTCATCTTAATGAATTATGAGTAACACGGTAAAAGAGAAATAAAAAAAGGAAAAACAGATAGAAATATGCCCAGGATAGCAAATTCAGGAAGCTAATAATATAGAGGAGGAAGATTGGCGGACATCCATTTCCTGTCACCTGTTTTTATTTCCTCTTTTCGCCTTTTTTTTCTTTTCTTATTCCCTCAACAACTCTTACAAACAGTAAAATGGGCTTTCAGAAAAATACTGATGTATTGCTAGCCGCAAATGCATCAATTTATTCCCTTCTAAAAACATTTATGCTAAAGCTATCTTCGGACGATACATAAAGCACCATCTGGACAACATGCATTTCTTGACAATTTGTCTTCCCCATTTAGCATTTATCAGGACGGAATCTAACCCGATGCAAGTCTTATCACAGTTTTGTTACACCACCGTGGCAATGCTTATGTGCCATTGTATCAGTAACAAACACACACACACACACACACTAAAAGCAGAAAGCAGTCGATGATAGATCAGCACGTATAGAAAGAAGGAATCCTGAAATTTTCCGGTTTATCTTTGGTAACGTTACAGGATATGATCTTTTCTTCCTTTGTACTTGACCAAAAATTTTTGAAATTTTTACAAGAACTCATGATTCATTGATTTCTGAATGTTCAAATGCCCTATAAAACAACCAACTTGTTTTTTCAATAGATTTCGAATTCTCTGTGAAATCATTTTAAACTGGTAAAGTATCATGAATTTGATTGATGCTAAAATTCATTCTTAGAAATTAGCATATTTTATTAGAAAAATTTACTTTTCCCTAACTAAAAGCCATGTTAAGTTTTTACAGTTTTTCTGACTCATTCTTCCCTGAACAAATCAAAATTCTCGTTCAAATTTCACGTTTTCCACAATGTATTGATTTTTCTGCGAACAAAGTCTTTGCACGGTAAATGTGATATACACGTCATTCTCTTCACAAATAATCACAGATAGAAAAAGGAGGAGGTTCAGTTCTTAAATGAAAAGATATTTAATCTTCCTGCCATTATGTTCGTAAACTTTACTTACATCCTCCTGAACTTAAATGCAAACATTTCTGCTTTATATTTCTTTGTTTTCATTGCAAATCATTTTCTTTCTGTTATAAAGGAAAGAGGAAAATTGCGCCATTTTATGTCTAACAGCCAAAATCAATCCATCCTAGTATAAAGTTCGTTTTTGGCCATATACTAAAATTCTTTTAACTCCCATGACTGATATTTCTTGTATACATATATGAAATAATCCATTCATGCTATGTTTGCTGGGTAGATGGCAATGGTTCTTATTTTTAGCATATTTTAGAGTATACAATGATAGGACTAATCAGGGCTGTTGCAGAATGGTACCGCATTAACAAGTGTTGCGAGTGCTTTGGTAGCTTTTTTACTATGGAAGTTCGACTTTGGCCATGTGGCAAGTGTGGTAGAGAGTTAAGTTAAGGTCATCTGAGTGTCAAAGGTCAGTTGACGAAGTTCTGCATCTAAAAGATTGTGAGATTCCTGTACGAAATTTTGAGAAAAAGAGTTGAAAACGGAGTCGGTAAAATGAAAAATGAAAATAAAAATACGGTATTGTTGAGAGTTTTTTTTTGCAGTGTTAAAAGTCACCACAAGTCGCGTTTCATAAAATATAGATGGTAGTATTCAGAAAATACATTAATTACAAAAAGAAGATTACATGTTATATATGGTGATATTTTCTTTTTGTCGATTAATGCCTGCGGGGGCTAAATTCTAAAGCCAGCAGTTCACTTTTATTCTTATTGGAGTAAATAAACAAGTTTGTGGCCGAAAAAATATGAAAGTGGGTCTCAGGGAAAGTTGCTTCTAACTCAAATTCTCGCATGTTCATTTTCAGATTGAATGGTGTAATTATTTCATGGATCCGTACTTCTCTTATAGGATTTAGCAATATTGGCAAAATGAAATCGTGGTAGGTCATTTATTTTAGTGTCTTCATCACAGATATTTCCCCATCAACTATTCTTTCTACTTACATTGATATAAGTTAAAGCTGTTCTAGGCAAATAGTGCTGCCGAAACAATAATATTTTCATGGAATTGTTCAAAATGGGTATGCCTGGCGCTTCAGACAAATGAGAAGTTATTCTCTTACTTTTAAATCATCAGTCCTATCCTCCTATTTCTAGATATTTATTTTTGACACAGTTAGCTGCAGTATTCCAAATCTTAAGATACTAAAGTACGTTTTACACCAGTCATCATGGGTTCGAGCTTTGACGAAGTACTATACCTCTTGCAGATATTGTTATATGTGTATGAAAGCCGTCGTATTGCGCTCTGATGAAAGTTGCTTCCATTAATATTTGGATCAGAACGTCTTGCAGGAGCAATAATGAGTTTTAATTTCGTTCCTACTTCTCCAAAGTATGAGTTACAATCTTTCCTATAACATTAAAGTTTTTGGAAACCAACATTTTGGTCAGCAAATCTCTGTAAAGTTTAGTCCAGTTTTCTTCCTTTTTTTTCATTTCTTTACTTCAAAAAATCTTTTGTGAGCTGCTACACTTTTTCATTTTCTCACTTTCTTAACAGCAGTTCTTTTTCTGAGTGTCGTAACTATTGTTATGGGCCTAAAAAAGACTTTTCATGCATTAAAACATCCCCACTGTGTACTGAAATGTGAAGAGAAGAGGTGCTGCTTCTTTGACTATATCATTTTATATTAAACAGTTGCAGCGAAGCATCCAAGTTCAAGCTTCATATTAGAGTATGTAAACTATAACCATAATTTTTATTACATTACAAAAAGATCCCATCCGCAGTAATCTTTCCTAATCAACTTCAACTTTGATATCTTTGGCAGGTTATGACACTTTTTAATGGTTAAATTTTCTGAAATGTGTTTTAATATTTCTTTCAGTGGAAGTCCTAGACGCACTTTTCTTAACTTAAACTTACTTGAAATTCATTAACTGTATTAGTTGCTTCCAAAAAAAATACTAATTGGTAGAGCTATGACTTTCTTCTTTCGTTGTAGGTAATTGCTTGGTAAATAATCATTTCTACTGGAAGTTCTATGAGTAGTTAATCAGTTTACGTATGTGAAACTTTTGAGGTAGGGTGCTAATTCTACTTATATTACTCATTTGTTTGAGAGGCCGAGTTTTTTTTATTCACTCGCAATTTTTTCTCTGCACATTTTAGTTAATAAAGAAGATGAATTGTCCATGTGCAACTTCTATCAGATAGTGCCCCAATTAGTAAATTCTGTATTACAAAGACAACGCATGGGAGTGAATAAACTAGGAAGTATGGAAAGGCTTAGGCCAGACCATAAAGTTCTCGATAAGAATTCGCTTGCTTAAAAGAAATGAGACATTTTATTAAGCAAAAGCATCGATCGATGCGTTATTGCAGAGCTGCCTCAATTCTTTCCTCTCATATTTCTTAAAAGCGTATGTATGTAATATATATATATATTACTATCGGCGTTGTATTTAGTTCTGAATCTACTTCATGCCTACTCCATAGCACTGTACACCTTCCATTCTCAAAATTCTTTTTCATTACGAGAAAGATAAAGCTGTTTTCCAGTACATGTGAAGTTTATTTTTGAATTTCAATAGAATCATCATTTTTCTTGATTTTTCTTCGCTTTAAAATGAACAAACCCGTGTTAGTCGAGAATAATACCTTCGTTTTTTAAATTGCTTATCTAATTGTCACTTTATATGCATATTTTTGTTCTGACAGTAGTTTAAAAATTCACGGATCCAAAAACTAAGGTCAAATTCGTAGAACATCTGAATCAAAATACTCAGAGTTCCATTTACAACCGAGATTTTCATGATAAACAAACAGTTCTGTAGGCGATACGCGGGAATTGCCTTCAAACCGACCAATTTGTATCTGCCAGGGACCTTCTGCTCGATAGGTGCAGGCACTAATTGGAATCGACAGCAAAGTACGCGAGAAACTCCGATAACGCAGTTGTTTGCTCAATACGAGCCCAGCAATTGCTGGCAGAACGGTGCTGCAGCGGTATATCGCAGCCGTAGTGTTGGACCTTCGAATTTCACGGTGGATTCTAATGAAGTAATGAATTCCGTTTATTCTGGTAATCGACGCTTCGCTGCTTTGCAAAGGTTCATTCTTTTTGCCTTATCATATTTGGTAAATAACAATGTTGTGTAACGATTCCAGATTTCGCTGCTGCACTAGTACGTATTTCAAACAGAAGAAATTGGTCATGTAGATTAAACCGAAATGTATTGGAAGTTTGGACCAGTTGCTTTTCCAACAGATTTTTAGAATAATAAAACACTCATAAATTAGCGTGAATAAGAAAGGAAAGAAATTTTTTTTTTTTGATGATTCAGATTTATCTGGAGAATAATCACTGATAACATAGTGTTTTGTGGTAGAAAATAAATCAATTTTTTTTGGAGAGATAGAAATTGAGATAGACAGAGGTTCCCCAGTGTTTTACCAAATATACATAGGCAAATATTTAGAATAAGGAATGATTTCTGCCTTGTTGGTGTTGTAGAACTTGCAGAATTTGTTGATTGATTCTTATTTTTTTGCGCTCTTTCGAGTATTTTAAGGCTACCCATTCCGATGAAAAAAATAGAAGGGAAAATCTTGTAAGAATGCTCTCGCTCTATTTTCTACTCCCTACATTTCGAATACCCCCTTCAAAATAACATGATACTTTTTTCTGAGCATAAAAATGTAATAATTATGAACGAAGAAAGTTATCCCTTCACTCGCTGCATACGAGCATAATTCGTCGTATTTTGTTTCAAATTCATTTACCTGTCGTGCTTTCCATGTCTCAGGCTTTTTTCCTAATTTGTTGTCTGCTGTGTTTCCACATATATTTAGGATTTTTTCTAAGTGTAATAGAAACGCATAATGAAAGGTGAACTATTGGACCGAAATTTTTTGCGGCAAATTTATATTTTATTGGTAAAGTCCTCACGCAATACGTATTTCCCTCTGCTCTTTTTTCTCTCTTACTACTTTTTTTAAAATCTGTTTTCACTGCATTCATTTCTTCTTTTTCATTATGTTATTTAGTTTATTTGATAGACCCAGTACACATTACAGGTTCATCACCAAGATAACATCAAATATTGTTGACGGGTTGCTGAGACAGACTAATTAGTTCTCAAGTTAACTTCTCAAATTTTGAAGTGAAGTTTTGTATGTAGGTAAGGCTACTTTCTAAATTCAAGTTATTGATGTTGAACAATTCAGACAGCACAAATCTCTTGACGGAATGCAGCTGGATGAATATGAAACAAATGAAGTTCGACCTCTGCTTCCTTTGGATATTTCTACGGCAAATGCGGATATGATGTCATCTCAGTATTCCGGACCATCGTTGTCTAATCCTACAACAACAAATGCATATTTTTGGAAGCAGCCGACGAAGCATGCTTTACTTTTCAGATGATGTTTTTATTACTTTAGAGTAGATTTTTCAAATTAATCTATTTGTTAACTACTGATTTCTGTAATTTGTTTCATTTTTCTCTCTAATGTTACAGCCATAATTTAAAGTTTTTTTAGCACCTATTCATATAATGGCGACACATATGGACCGTTGGATACACAGTCCGCTCGTGCTTATAACCTCTTGAAGCAAGATTACGAAATGGCTATGCAAAAGTTAAATTCAACTATGAGTTCTATAAAAACATTCTGGAGTCCTGAATTGAAACGTGAAAGACAGTTACGAAAGGAAGAAACAGCAAAACTTGCAGCTTTACAGAGACAAGTTAGCAAAGTTTTATCGTTTTACAACATTTCCAGTCACTATCATGATTTTATGTGTTTACATCATTTAATGCTAATGTCTAACTTCTTTGGCACTTGGCGTAATTCTTCAGGCTGGACCTCAGAATGGATCTGGATTTCGAGTTGCCGAATTGGAGACAGAACTTGAAAACTGTCGATGCGAATTAGCCGAAAAGGATGAAACGATTAGACGGCTCATGGAGCGCACAGCTGCTGCTACATATCGTGATGGTGGTAGCCGTATGGCTGATCTTGAAACACGATGTAATCAGTTAGAATCGCTGCTTGAAATCCGAGAAGAGCAGATTAGATCGATGGAACGACATTTTTCCCAGCCATCAATTGCATCGTCTCAGGCTGCTAAGGTGTGAACTTTTTCAATAATTTTCTTGTAACATCACTGTACTCAGATAAGAATTATTGTTCAGAAAATATTTTTTCATGTGACGTTTTGATTTTAGGACCAACGAATAGCAGACTTGGAAGATGAAATTGCGATGTTGCGATCAGAACGAGCGGAACTTCCTCGCGATTTTACTGATAAAACTATAACTCCTCATGAGATCAATACACTTCGTATGAAAATGGAACGGAGTGAATTGGAACTGGCACAAAAGTTAGCTCTCCTTGGAAATCGGAAATTTTATTTTATTAATAATTTTTAAAAGGACTTTTTCCGAGCATGCATTTTTAATTTTCATTTCGCAGGATAGCTGAACTCGCTGCAGTACAGACACGATTGCAAGCTGCAACAGAAGCTATCGAAGATCTCAGGAAACGTGTTGAAGTTTTTCGTGAATCATCAGCAGCAAAGGAAAAACATGCAACGCTGTTGCAGTCTGATGTGAGCTGTAGTGTTTTTTTCTTTTTTTTTTTTTTTTTCTCAAGCTTTTTCTTTTTTTTTTTTCAAGTCTACAAATTTAATAGAATATGGCTTCTTTACTTCATTTTTCTAAACTTATTGATGAAAGTTTTGAAAATTTTCAGATCGAAGCACTGCGTGCCAAACTGGAAACCAAGAATATACAAATAGAACAAAAAGAAAAGACTTCCGAACGGCTGGAAGCAGATTTAGCTGTCGAAAAGAACAGAGTGTCAGACCTTCGAGATAGCAATAGAGTAAGCATAATTTTTTTCAAATAGCAGTGGACTGAATGCGGTATTTGTTTGGTTTCAAACGAATCATCATTGAACTTAAACTTGATTATATGAAATATTGATAAATTTACATGCAGAATTATGAGCAAAAAATCAGTCAGTTATTGGCGCGGATTGATGCTTCGGAAGGTCTACTACATGAGAAGGAAAGTGAGCTGGAAAAGGTCAAACAAAAACTTTTGACAAATCCAGACGTGCAAAAGGAGGAAGAATTGCAAATGCAACTTGATGAAGCTAATAGGTAACATAACTTTGCTGTTTTAGCCTATTCATACTTAATTATTATAAAGAACAACCTTTAAATTTTAAGGACTAGTTGTTTCACATTCTGTTGAATTCACTATCAGTTCTAAACTTATATGCTTGATCGCTCTATTGTTTGTTCATCTTCTTTTCATTATTTGCTCTAGCCAATAGTTGCAGGGAAAAATTGAGAATGCAATCATTAATTAACGAATTACGCCACAGTGCTGAGAAAGAAAAAGTGCAGCAGTTGGAAACATTTCAAGCAGAAAATCGACAACTAATAACAACAATCGAAAGTTTGCAGAAAGAATTAGCCGATCGGTAGCTTTCGCATTATTTTGTTATTACAACATTTAATTTTTGGAATGAAAATTTCGAATTTCACTTAGTTATTGTTAGTGTCACAATAGACGATCTTATAGCTATAAGTTCGTCATTTCGCTACTGGTTTCCGTGTCACATTCCAACACATTTGGTGAGGAGGCATTGATTCAAGGCTGAGCTTAATCGGACGGTGGCAGAAGGAACTATCATTCGCTAGTAACTTTATGGACTTATAAGAATGAGATTTATTGTCTCCTACAAATTTTTTTGATGCCTAGGCTGTTAACTGAGGAAAAAGAAATAAGTTATCAACCAGATTATTGAACGTTTTCAGAGAAGTACTACTAGAGTCACAAAGTGAAAAAATAGGTGACCTAGACCGAGAACTGGTAACGGCAGAACGGCAGTGCAAAGATCGTGCACCACAGCTTTCAAATGACGAAGAGGTCAGTGGTTACAGAAAATTGTAATCAAGATCCATTCTCCCTTAAGTAGTTTTTATTTGTAGTAAACAGGCTTTCCAAGATAACGTTTAATACAGTGTTCTTGATGTGAAGCATCAAAAAATCTTTTTGAAAATTAACAGTGATCGGACTGCATTTTCAGCTTGCTGAAGCGAGGAAAGAGATTGAATCCCTTCTTCGAATGGTGCAAACACTTGAAAAAGAAAAGACTTCTATAATTTCGCATTGTAAACAGTTGCAAAGGTATGCTTTTGGTTTTTTAGTTTTCACATTATTTCATCTTTTTCCCTACAATCTTGTTGGAGAATCTCTTGACAGGTGTTTGGGTAAGTTCGCAACTGGAAGTTCATTTTAATTTTTTTAGCAAATTGGAGGATATTCACAAAGGTGATGCCGCTTCGACAGTTGGTCAAACTCGACCTGAATTTTCTGCTCTCTCAACTGAAGGATCTCTTAAATCTAGGTTCAGTTCACCTTGCATGTCGTTTCTTCTCTTTTTATTACATTTTCTGGATTTCTTGCTAATCCTAAAATCGCAACTTTTTATTGGAATAGCCTTTCCGATCTTATAGGGTGGAGGAACTAGAAGAAGCTTTACGTGAGTCAGTAAGTATAACGGCTGAAAGAGAGCTTCATGTGGCCCAACAAAAGCAGCTCAGTCAGCAACTTGCTGCTCAGGTATGTATTACCTACTTCCTTTTTACTTCGTATCGTTTCGAACTTAAATTTTTTTTATGACATAAATTTTATTGCCTTTTTCAAGATATTGCCAGTTTAAGTTAACCGAATGTCGCCGTGAATTAAATGAGCTTCGACGACATGTGAAAAAATTGACAAGCAATGAACGGGAAGAAGTGTTGCGTTCTTTGGAAATTGAAAAACGAAGGCATATCGAGCAGTTACTGCAGCTAAAGTTAGATTTTCTGGAAGGGTTGTGTAGAGGAAGTATCATGATTCGGATTCACTCGTCATTTACATACTATTATAATTATGCGGAATTCATAGGCATGAAGCGTTGGTAGCAGCAATTGCCGAAAAAGATGCTCACATTGCGTTGCTGGAGCAATCCAGGGAGAGACCACGAGAAGAGATAGAAACTCTGCGCCATCATAAAGAAAAATTGATGGAAAAATTAAAAGAAGAAAATGAACGTCGCGCCCAGCTTCTCAGTTCTACTAATTTAAGCGTAGGTAAGCGATCGGCATTGCAAATAATGTTTTTCAAAAACTGGAGTTTCAAGATTTTAAGAGAAAATATTGTGCGAAATTCTTTATGCGCCTTAAAAATATTTTATACTTCACTTGTTTTGTGACTATTTTAGCCAATGATCTCTCAAGAGAAGGTGGTCTTACTACGGTTGCAGCAGTGAATGCTCCAGCAAGTCTTACTACTCCGCGACAACCTATTACTGATCAGGTTGGGCTTCTTTTTGCAAGAAAAACCTTTTGTCTATAGACCAGTTATGTTTTTTTTTTTTTTTTTTTTTTTTTTTGCAGGTTAGTAATCGTGTCCAGCGTGATTTAGTATTACATGTATACTGACAAATCATTTATTTTGTGAATCTTGTTTAATTTTTTAAATTTACTTTTAAAGGCCTCCATCGATTTTAATTTAATGATCGAATTCCTCAGTTGGAAAGAATCTCGTTTATTTTGACAATGAATTTTTAAATCAATATTAACTTTTTGAATTTTGATGTAAAATAAACTATCACTGAATACGCGAAACTACGCTGCATCACGTTCTAGTGATATATATTTTGACTTTTGGATTTCTTCTAGGAAGACGACGCCGAAGGTATTTGGGCATAGAAGCATTTCAAGTGAAAAAAAGGAAATTAGAAACTTTAACTGCCGTATTTCATTTCTTCCATTCATATCTTCAATTGTTCAGCAGTCTTTTTCACTTCGCTTCATCATTTATACGGGTTTTTACAATTTGTAGACATCTGCCAGGTATCGGGTCTTTGACAGTTTGTATTTACTTATGGTGTAACTCACCTCACAGTTTGTTTGCGATGTATCTGTTACATTTTTGCAAAGTACTTTGTACACTCCCACATAATTGATATTGAAAATTTATTCGTTCAGTCTAACTTAAATTGTGTACTAAATTGTTTCGGTTTCCTTTTGTAACTTTAAAAAAATGTTTTCGATGTAGTTAAACCACCACTTTCTCTCGTTCAGTTAACTGTTTGTTAATATTCGATATCTGTAGGATTAATTTCAACTTTTTGGAAAAAATGATATTTCTTCAGCATTATTGATTTTCTGCAATTTCACAAGCAAACCATTATTAAACATTTCTCATTTCGGTTAAAATCTCGGGTAGAGAGAGGTCATCTGAACTTATTTCAGGTCTACTATGTCCGTCTGTGCTTGCATGTTTCACTGTTGCACACTTTACTGTGAATTTCGAAATGAGTTAGCTACATCCGAAATGACGTTCTTTGTTAGTTGAAGATAAATGCTTCGATAGCAGCAAAAAGAAAAAACAGAATTCAAAAAACAAAAAAGAAGCAGACCTCGCAGTTTACAGATCTTCATACCAAATTTCACTTTCGAAACAAATTTGATTCGTTAAGTCGTGCTGCATTTACTTTCCTGTTATTCATGGTGTTCTCCTTGTGAATGTCCTGTATTAATGGAAAATTTATTAAGGCTTATAAAATAATTAAAAATGACGTCCTGCGTTCCACCAAAACAGATCTGACTGATAATCGGAATTCTCGATATTTAACAAAGCAGTGAGCGCATGTTCTCTCCAGTTGTCTTGGTGAAGGGGAGGTATTTTAATCTGCTTGGCTTCACAGCATTCTTCCCTAATATTCGGTGTTCAGTTTTGTTGATTTGGAAAGGAAGCACAAATGTTCGAGAATTGCTAGTGGAAGGTGTCAAGTGATCGTGACTCAAATTTTGTAGAAGGATTGAACATATATATACTTGTGAGCTTTATTTATGTGCGAGAGTGATTCTCGAAAAACTTGTGAGTTGAGGATTATATCTCAGAATGTAGTAGAGGCAAGTTATCAAGCTGTAGGGCCCGTATCTCGGCTTCGATAGTTAGAACAGTTGATTGATGAGTCGGAGGAATCAGTTTAACCTCTAGAAATGTGTGGATCTAATATTCTGTGAATGTCAATGGTAAAATCATACTTGCATGCCGTGCTATGGGTTTTAAGTTAACAAGAGAAATAGAGTGATAAGTGGTACGAAGTTATAAAATTACAATTATGAGAGAAGAGGAACCCAATGTACTTACATAATTTTCCCAATAAACCCACCGCCAACCATGGATTCTCCGGATTTGGTCGGAATAAAATTATGTGAAAGATAAGATGGAAATGAACTCTCAAGAGGTTAAAGTTCATGTTTTAATGTCTAGAGGTTTAGTCGGATTTTATTCATTAATGAGAAGAGCAACTGTGTCTGTGTTTGTAATGATTGCATGGGAAAATTCATTACATACCCACTCAGCTTAATTAATAAGCTAAGAATTAGGGTAGATATTTGTCCAGAATTTTTCGCCTGCTTAATATCAAATTTTCAGCAACTCTCGATGATTTAAGGGAGTTTAATCTGTTCACCTCTATTTTAAGGATTGTATATTCGGAATTACTGCTGGTTATACTGTTGTTTTTAATTGGCACGTTTTGGTTTTGAATTTCATTTCCTCTTGTAAAATTTTCATTAAATTTAAAAAGAATTATCAAGGTAAGAGGATGGTCAAATTTGACAAATTCATTGCATTTCGCATGAATTGTGTAAATGTTGAGTTTTAGACATGATGAAATTTTTGCAAATCATTTTTCCAGTTTACTAGAAAAAGAAAAGAACATAACTGGCATAGTTGAGAGATGAGCACCCTCAATAAATTGTAATATTTATTTGCCTGAAGAAGAAAATAGTTTTTCATCAAACATTTCTTTATTGGAAATGTTGGGTTTCATTTGATCTCGAGACTCGGAAGGAATTCTCGGGAACAAAGAGAGGAAAGTTTTCAATGGTTTTGTTTGCATTCTTCCCTCCATTTATTGTATATCTTCATTATTTACCATCATTGAGCATTCTGCAACTATCATTGCCGGTTGCTTTTATTGTTTCATCGCGCCATTATCCTGCACAGGTGCATATGGATAACCTAATCACCACCGACTGTGTTCTCCTCTCTTATAACATGTGAGAGGTCAAAGTTTAGCTTCCTCATTGACACTGTGTGTTCTGTAGTAACTCTAGTGTCGTAATTTGCTTTATCCCTAATGATTTTGCGTAATTTCTTGCTATCTGACATTGATTTTTGCAAAATTGCCGAATGTTTATTTGTGGTGGTGCAGAAATCTGTAGTCCTCATCTCTAACATCGAATTACTGACCTTTTTCAGCGATTAAGAGAACGTTCAGTTGCTCCATGGTTTGTTGCAGAGGTTAATTGTTCAACTTGAAGATTGAATATCAGTAATTATCTCCATTCTCAAGTATCATCGTGTATCGCTGAGAGTTAACTTTTCTAGACCAAAATTTCCACTAAAGCTGAAATCAGACTTTAGAAGAAGGAACTGTTAGGTAAATAACATGTATGTTGTCAAGTGTCTCATTCTAACATCCGTTTTTTATCTACTCCATGGATCTATTTGATTTTTAGTAAAGATTTTTTTCTTTTAATTTTTACATTCAAAAAAAAGTTGTTTGTAGTGAATTTTTTATTGGAAAGGACGTGAGGAGTTAAAATTTCGCAGATTCGTTCTCGTTAAGAGAGCATCTTCCTGCTCTCCTGTCCCTCTATTTTCCATCCGACTATTCAATAAAGCGCATTACATTAATCTAAGTGACGTTAGATCTGTATGACATTCAAGAACTCAACCTCATCGCTCCGTTTCGTAATATATTTCCGCTTATCAGCTAATTAATATATCTTCACTACTTGGAACTTTCCGGAATGTTAAACCTGCATCTGTACCTGTTTGAGCCCAATTTAATAACAAACCATGGATCGTCTACAGGAAACATATAGATAGATAGACAACTAACTGTATAAATGTGAATGTTAATCATTTTTCAACCCGTTGAAAAATGAGAGGAAATGAAGCGTCTCCTCTCGTCCTCTATCAAATGATTGATTCAATGTGCGGAGAAGTATGGAGCAGGCTCTTTTCTCCATGTAATCCATCACAATAACATTACAGCTCGCATGCCTTTTTTTTTTTTTTTTTCGCTTTTCAAACGGTTAATGTCTTTGGAGGAATCGTGTATAAGTGCCACAGTTTGCAGTATTAAGAAATGTGCTACACTGTTGCAGATATATATATATATATATATATATATTCATCTCAATGTCTATTTCAATTATATTTTTGTCATGTCTACTACAAATTGACCTGTATTTTCATGTCTAGCCATGTAACCACTACTACACATAGCCAAATCTTCTCAAGCTAGGCAATATTTCATCATCTTCTTGGTTTCATTTATCACTCGTCCTTTCTGTGCCTAAATTCTTTTCAATTTTTTATAAATTCTTTCCTCACACTTTTTCCATTCTGATATTTAAATATCTGATTTATTGCTATACTGGATCAATTAATAGCTCTTCAAAGTAAACATTCACTTAGTAGATTTGTTTCATCTCTTAAAGTAAGAGACAGAGTAACACAAATTCCTTTCCTTTTCAATGCATTATAGCAATTTATGACAAAATGTCTTTCGTTTAATTTGAAATTCTATTTTGCATCCTTTTGCTGATGTTGCAATTTTAGTATTATTGAATGCGCACTGATTTGGCAACAGTTTGATGTATTACGACTGATTAATTCACTGCTTTTTTATTACTTGATAGAAAGAAGAAACGCTAACATTTTTCATTTGAAACGAAATGCGTGAACACGTAGAACGTCATGTGACAATTGCCGATCCATTACCAGATGCTGCTTTTACTGGTTCAACATCATTACGTAATGACATCATCGATAGGTAATTCTTCTTTTTTTTTTTGCATCAATTAGGACAGAATTTTTTGCAGAGTTGGTTGTCGGTAATTCTCCAAAAGAGTTTTATAGTTTGAGGAACTCAAATTTATTCCACATTTTCGCATTTTATGCTAACATTTACATAAAATACATGTTAGGATAGATTTTATTTATATTATTTAACAGCAAATTACATTATTCATTTATATGATTTTCATCTACTTCTTTTGGTATTTTATTTTTTAAATTTACTGTTGAAAGTTTTAGTGGTCCTGCAGCTCCATCTCTCCCGATACACCGATCTATGCGTACTATTTCGGGCTCAAAATCCGAAGATCATCTGATTACAACAGAAAGTGGACGTGTAAGTAAAACTTTATTATACTATCTTCACTCTTTTTTATTTGCTGAATTTCCTAATTTTCTTCATTTTATTTCACTCATTTGGTTAATGATTGTCACTAATTGCCTTCTTAAAAGGAGCGAGTTATTTTATCATTCCTGTTCCTATTTTCTTATTTGCTGGGTAGGTTCAATGAAATGTTTTTTTATTGTTGCTGATAAGTTATAGCGTATATATACGAAAGGGCGTCCACCGTGGTATGATCGAGAAGGGAAAATTTTAAAACAACCGTATGTGGTTGGAATCTGCGGCGGATCAGCTTCTGGCAAAACTACTGTTGCCAGGCGAATAATTGAAAGATTGGAAATGCCTTGGGTTACCGTTTTATCCATGGATTCCTTTTATAAAGTATTTTTTTTTGAATCAGATTTTTTTGTTCGAGCTTACCTTTTACTTTTGAGTGGTAGACTGGCAGATTTTCTAAGATGTTTTGAATTCAATTTGAATTTTATGCTTGAGTTAATAATTTATTGAAGGTGCTGACAGAGGGGCAACATCATTTGGCAGCCAAAAATGAGTATAATTTTGATCATCCACAAGCCTTCGATTTTGATTTAATGTGCGAAACTGTTCGCCGTCTTCGAGAAGGTAAAAATGTTGAGGTATGTCATTTTAAAGTTTTGGGAATTTCAAAATTAGCAAATGTCTTCGAAACTTTGAGTTTTTGTTTGTAGGTTCCGGTTTACGACTTCACTACTCATCGACGTGACAAACAACCGAAATTAATGTATGGCGCTGATGTACTCATTTTTGAAGGCATTTTAGCTTTCCACAACAAGGAATTGGTTGATTTAATGGATATGAAAGTACGCTTGATTAAATACACACGTTTTTTTTTTTTTTTTTTTTCTTTTTTGAATAAGGGAAAAGTTAAAGGCATGTATTTTCACTAGCAATTTTGAGGTATTTGTGGATACTGACCCGGATACACGACTAGCGCGAAGACTAGAAAGAGATATCCAGGAGCGTGGACGAGATCTTGATGGTGTTTTAACCCAATATTTGCGGTTTGTAAAGCCGGCCTTTGATACATTTATAGCACCCGGTATGAAGATCGCAGACATTATCGTACCACGAGGTGGTGAAAATGAAGTAGCCATTGATCTCATTGTTAAACAAGTAAAAACTCAGCTCGCTGAAAGAGGTAAATAATAACCATTTGAATTCCGCTTTTTGCATTTTGCTGAGATGAAATTCCTTAGCAATAAAGGTGAATAAAATATTTTCATAATGTATTATTAAATTTTAAGGTTACGATGCATCGAAGAATCCTTATTCTCAACGTGCAGGCATGGTGCAAAAAGATCTGCCGTTACAACTGCCACGTACTTTAACAGTTGTATCACAAACACCACAAGTTCGTGGCTTACATACATTTATAAGGGATCGAAGAACTCCAAGGTAATTTTGTTAGTTATGCAATTTATTTTTCAATAATTTAGGGACTTTTGCATCGGAACATTGTTTAATCAAGTCGCAAGAAGTATCATCCCTCAGTTTTCCAGTTTTCAGGGATGAATTCAATTTCTATTCTAATCGACTAATGCGAATACTGATTGAAAATGCCATGAATTTCATGCCATTCGAAGATGCCACGGTTACTACTCCAACTATGGAAAAGTATATCTTAGCTGAAATTCTTACAAAATTATTTTCAAAATATGACTTATAAAGGACTTAGTTCTCCCGAAATCTATATGAATGATCGAATCACATATTTATTATATATGCAGATTTGTTGGTAAAAGGAATACAGCACAAATATGCGGTGTTACAATTATGCGTGCGGGTGAAACAATGGAACATGCATTAAGAGCTGTTGTAAAAGATTGTAAAATGGGCAAAATTTTGATACAAACCAACGAGAAGACCATGGAACCGGAGTTATTCTATTTGCGCCTGCCGAAGAATATTCATCGATATAAAGTTTTATTGATGGATGCTACCGTTGCTACAGGTTATTCAGTTGTCCTTATTACAATTTCGGAAACAGTGTTGAAAATTTTGTATTGAAATATTACCGTCAGAGCTATATGGGCATTATCAAGATCCCCAGTTACTAATGAGATATGCCATGCATCGGGCACAGTTATTTCAGTTGTTCACTTCTCTAAAGTCATTTCATAGTTCATGTCTTTCCTAGTCTTCAATTTAACCTTATAAACTGGATAATGGCTAATTGTTATTGTCATATTGTTTAAGATATTCAGGTTTGATTTTGCAGTAATATTAGCAATAAATATAAAATTTATCTGTTGTTACAGGTGCGGCGGCAATGATGGCCATTCGTGTACTATTGGATCATGATGTACTTGAAGAAAATATTCTACTATTATCACTACTTATGGCTGGAACTGGTGTACATTCACTTGCTTATGCTTTCCCTAAAGTACGTCACAACATCTAATCTCATTGACCAAAAATTCTTGTCACTGCAGCAGTGATTATGGTATTTATTCGTTTTCAGGTTGCTTTACTGACAACTGCTGTAGATCCGCATATCAATGAACTGTACTATGTCATTCCGGGAATGGGTAATTTTGGCGATCGCTATTACGGTACTGAAGCGGTAGCAGCATATGATGATTCCTCAAGTGATGAAGAAGTCAAATAATATCAAACATTTCACAAAGCAAGAAGAGTCTGCTATCATTTTAACAATTTAATATTCTGTTTGAATTAATTAACACACATATATATTCATATATATGTATATGCAATTCATATTTAATGGTCTCCTATTCGCTTCATCACTTCTGCATAAAATTTTCATTGTATTGAATGTAAATTGCGATGTTTGAAATGGAAAACAAGACTTAACGTTCCAAACTGTATGATTTTAATTTTATTGATAACGTTGATGTAAAGAACTGTAGTATTGTTTTCGCGAAATGCTAATTCTAAATCAAGGATTTTTATAATTGAAGAATGCATCTGAGCATTGTCAACATTATAAATTTGCTTCCTGGAGAAAAGCATTTTTCAATATGTTTTTCTTTCCCTTGTATTTTACTGTCAAATTTAAAAAATTCCTGAAGAAAATTTGCTCTCTTTCTTGAGAATTGTTTTGAAATATTTCTGTTTGTGGTATATTATCGTAATGAATGTAATATTATTTATGATTTTAACAGTATTTATATACTTCTATTCTGTAAATGTCTCCATTATTTTTATTTTATGATGAACTTATGTTAACTGTTTTTAGTTGTTGATTATTTATTGCACTTATTGTGCTCAAAAAGAGTAGATGACATTTCGAGATCTATCCAGATAAAAAATTTAACATCCATTTCATTGATTTATTTGCTTAAGAATTGACCTACATTACAATGAATTTGAAATATAAGATTTAATTGTCTGGAATTTATAAGTTTTTGTTAGTTTTTTAGTACCGCCAATCTCTTGTACTTATGACAAGGATTTGTCAAAAGCTCAATTCAATTTTTCTAAACATTTCAAGTGAGTAATGATTCGATTTTTATTGTTATTGAATTCTTGTGTTATTGATTTTATACCTCGTTGGGAATTAAAAATATATTTCCTCCAAATACATTTCTAAATCATTTGTATGTGAAAGATGGTGAGGGAAAACATGTTGCACAGAAACTTGGAAGTAAATTCTGAAATGAGATCGAGGAAAAAAGAAATAGTTTCAGAGACCAAAATGGAAGACATGAATAAAGCTGAGCTTAACCTTACAAAAGTTTTCAAGTATAAAATTTGAAACAAATAAGGAACTGCTATGGTTGCTTCATATTAAGGTTGTTCGTGATTTAGTTATCTTTAAGACATTTTGAAGAGTTAAAAACAGATTTTGCTTGCATTCAGAAAATTCTACTGTTAATAAGCACAAATAACAATGTAAGTTTTAAAATGACGATTATTCAGTTGCTTCAAGAGGTTCATAAGGTATTTGACGAATATGCTGAAGTGGAATATTAAGAAAAGGAAAGAACGATGAAGGAAGCTTAAACTTTATGATAAAGAATATTTAAGGATGAACTCACGAAATTATGCATGCCTACTAAAATTCTTCTTGCTGATTAATTAGTTTCCCAAAAAATTTTCCAGTGGTAGAGATTTATGCATTTAATATTCAAAACTTTGTGTTTATTATGAGTAATTTCGTTATTTTTTTTATGAAATACAAAAAGTAGTTCGAAAATTTATTTTAAATTATTGAAGTATGCATGACATGATCTCTGGTCGTAAAACCATAAACTAAAAATTATTGAAATTTCATTTTTTCTCATGCGTAATTTTACTGACAATAAATCCATGAGACAAAAGAACAAATGTTAGTTGTATCAATAATTTGCCCATACTTTGGATTTTTGGGAGAAAAAATAGGATATGGAGAAAAAGACTGTGATATTCTAAGAGATTGAAAAACCTTAAAAAGCTAGGTAAACGTTTATAATTTGGTTAAAAAAGACTTTGGCATTAAATTTGTTTATAAATTGAATTATTTACCGTATCGTGATGAACCTTAGAACCAATGCTACATGTTGGCAATTCTTACGATTTTAGTCTTCCCGTCATTTGCTGATTCCGTTTGTTTCTCATATGCGTCAACAAATCTTTACTTTTACATCCACAATTTGTCATAACTGTCGTCTGTCCTATAGATGGTGAAATTTCAAAATTTTTTCAAAGTACTAGAAAGTTTTATACAGTTATTCAATGAGAATTTCAAGCTATTTGACGCAAATTATTACGTATATATATATATTTTCGAAATCAATTTATGTCATAATAAACTCTAGGCAGTCTTTGGTCAAGTTATATGTTTTATGAAAAAAATTTTACCGCTATTAATATAGAACTTCAGACGGGCATCGAATAGAATCAGTATGGGGTGAATATAAAAATTACAACGTTGTCTTCTTTCAAGCAGTTGATTAAATATTAGACAATCTCGAGATATCCAACATAGTGAAGAAAGAAGATAGAGAGTAGGCATGAATAGATATAAATGAGTTTTGTTGCAAAGATGGGCGAAATTGAATTGTATGTTTAGTTGACTGGCAGCAAAATAGGCAATACTGTTAAATCCCGATGGGGATTTCCTTCATGATTCGAAGCTTTTTCCTACTCCGGAGTGTAGAGCAGGAACGGAATCGAATAGATGTCAGTATTGCAGCCTTTTGATGTCATTTTATTCTTTTCGAAAGGGTATGGAACGATTGACAACTTATCTTTCTTGTATTTTTAGATCTGATTAACTTACCACTTGTATATTTGTTTTGTTGATCGTTATCACGAAAGCCTTACCAACCAAAACGGTTAGTTTTAATAAAATAATTAATAACATCGCGTTGTCCATTTGTCACTAAGCATTGCTCTGTTTTGTCTGCTATTAATTAATTCTATCAATTCATCACTTCTATTCCTGCCCAATCTTTTCTAAATGCTGTCTTAACCAACCATTTCTTTAATAACCAATGATCGAATCAATTCTCATGTTTGAATTTTTTATTTTCCAAAGTCTCTACTTTTTTGATTTTCACCTTAAAAAAAGTTTTGACAAATTTTACCATTATTTTTTGTTTTAATTACTAAACGAGAGAATACTGAATTTCTTTATTGATACTTTTGAGATTTTTCCCCATAGTTAAATAATTTCATCCACGAATAGCGGTAATTGTTGTCGCTTTTGTTTGTTTATCTGACCATACCTTTTTTCCTTTCCTTTTCCTTCTTGTATTTAACATTTATCTCTGTACTCATTATCCCCGCTAAATTTATCAAATCTCCAATATAATAATTTATTTCTTTTGTCCTTTCATTTCTTCCCATCTCATTTCTTTGTACATTTCACTTATTCTGTTTTTCGCTTGAAATTATTTTCATTGAGTGGAAGTATTTGTACTTAAATTATTCTCAACTTCTAGAACTGTTAAATTTCGACACTAAAAATAGAAAACTTTCATGTTTTAGCGAAATTCTAAAAACGCTTTCCATTTTCTCAATTACGAAATTAGAATTTCACTGTTTCGTTATTTAAGTTCAAAATAAAGCAACTCATCTGATCATATTATAGAGAATAATATCTATATTTAAAAATTTTTAAGATTCCTTACAAAATTTGGAAAAATTTTGGAAGATTATATTATACACATAATGCAATACAAATAGAATTTTTTGGGATGTTTGTTATAAATTCAGTAATGATTTAAGCAAAATCGATCATCTGAGCTGTCGAGCTGCTCCTTCAACTCATCAATCATTCAGTTTCCCCCTTCTTCTTTAATTGTTTTAGAAAATTTTAAACTTTAAAATAACTATTTCAAGTTTCTTTACTGTAAAAGAAATTTTCAGGATTTGAAATTGCAGGATGCTTAAATGGTCATTATTGTGACCACATTATGCACTATTATCGAGGTGCTATGGGCCCGTAAGTTGATTGCAGCGAATGATTTGCAATCGAAAATATTTCACTTTGACATCATCAATGATCGGGTACCATATATATATTTTCTTCTCTTCATTTATAATAATTACTCTTTTTGTTTTTCTGTCCCTCTCTTTCGCCTCTGTACAATCATTTGCGACGTCCATTTTTTGTTCTCATTTTTAAAGGGTTGAAATAAGATTAGAAAATATTCGACAGTCGATGTTTATTAATTATCGTTTGAAGTATAGCAAACAATCGATCATTCGCTTGAAGATAAAAAGTAAAAAAAGTGGTGGACAGAAGAGATTTTAAATAATAAACTGAATAAAATAGATTCAAACAAGTTACAATATTATTTTGCAACTTTATTCATTCTTGTTTTCTAATTTTAAAATCAAAAATTTTCGACCAATATAAGTGTCCTAGCGATCGTATAACTTTGTAGAAACGATCATTTATAGAAACCTTTCAAATGAGGCTCGCAATACCAAGTTTTATACTAAAGCATTAATTTTACCTTCCCCCCAGCTCAAGGTAGTATGTTCTCTGCTCTCCTAAAATTTTGAACGGTTAATTTGGTCATCATATTCTGTTGTTGTTCCATGATATAATTTAAAATCAGAATAGCGATTTTGTAGTAAGATCAGGTAAGTTTATGACTGGTAATAAAAATCATTCACAAAGATGGAAGATTTTCCAGGTATATGTATCATCAGTGAACTATTTGTCGATCCTGGATTTGAAGGATCTCAAAGTATTGAAGGACAGAAGGATAGGCCCTCAACTGGATAGCCCATTATGTAACTACGATTCCAGCTCTTGTTTACCTGGTGCAACCCTCTCTCTTACCGATTATATTAGCAAAATTATGCATACTCTACCCAGTGGAGGATTGATTGTTTGTGCTACTATGAAACAAGGCGTATGTCAAATCAGGTCAACTGATGATTTAAGCATACTCAGCAATTCCTCGATAACGGTTGCACCTAATGATATCAGTGCTACCTGTGTATCGTTGGTAGATAGCAATGGTAATTTATATGTTGCTGCCACTGTCACCAATGATTCACCATTTGGGTAAGCATGAAATTCCTCGTCTTTTAACCAATGATGCCTAGAGAAGAACGGAAATTTTCCTGGGTTAACACAAAGGGTTTGCATTTGGATTATCACAAAGTCTTTTTGTTAATTTGATCTAAAATTTTAAAAACTTTAAATTCTATTAAGTTCTGCTGTTTTAAGCTCAAATCATTTTTCAACTACTTAAGGAAAATGCAAATTAAAATTAGTGCCAACTATTGAGCTTGAAAATCTACATCAGAATATATGGAAAGTCCACATTTAAATTCATATTTCATAACTTGGAACTTAAATTCAAAAAAACTCCTGATATTTTATAATAATATTTAGTGACTGTTGTAGATTGCCGGGTGTCACTCATCTACCTGTTTGTTCATCTTCCTTCTCATTTATTTTTTAATTTATCTTCCAGAGAATCACTTCCATTGGTATCAACCCGTGAGCCACCTAATTATGATATCATTGGTGCCGGATCGTTGGAAGGTGAAGCAGCAGTCCATATTCGAGCTGAATACCGTTCTCGTTTTCGTGTTTACTTCGTTGCAGCGTTTTTCCACGAGCACTATGTTTACTACTTAAGTGTGCAAAATAAATATTTGTCAAATGGAAAGCTACCATTTATTGTTTCCAAATTAATACGAATTTGTCGCGATGAGCACAGGTTAAATCTTAAAATTCTCAAAAATATGAATTTTTTTCTCGAAAAATTCAGGTTGAAATAAGAAATTAAATAAAAAGACTAAATTTTGATAAATTTTTGAAACAGGAAATTAGTTATTCATCTATTTCTTGTTTGTTAAAATTAAGCAATCCATTATTTGTTAACAATTCATCCAAAAGTTTACATGTTCTCTAAAATTAGCATATTTGGCTTAAACAGATACATATCGTACGGTGAAATCGAAATCCAATGTCGCGGAATTGACAAAAGCAACTACAATCGTGCAACTGCCGCTTCACTTGTTGGAAATAAACTGATCGCTGCATTCGCTAATGAAAATACCCAACATTCAGCTATTTGTGTCTACAATATACAAAAAATCAAATTAGCATTTTGGTACAACATCGATAGATGTCGTGTAGGCAGAGATACCGTTGGATTGCCTCACATTGGACGTGACAATAGGTGTATCAATGTTAGTTATAAACACTAAACTTTTAAGCATACATTATTAAACCTAGCAGATTAATATCTTAAGATGTTGGCCTTCGAATGAAGTTCGGAATTGGATTGGAGAAGCAATATTGTACTCAAAACCAGTTTTAAATTTTCCAGTTTTGTTTTACATTGAGCAAATAATAGCTTATGAGAAATTGAGGCTTTTTTCCAACAATTCCACTTTGAATTTACGATAGAAATTAAAGCTCAACTATGGAAATATTCAGAAATCACATCTGCCATTATCAGAGAATACATGTGCTATGGGTACTGGTGGAAATATTGAATGTGGACAAATTGCCAGCTATGAATTGAATATGACTGTTAAATCGATGGATGTTCTTCCCTTCCTTGATACCTTAATTATTATTATTGGGACAGAAAATGCTTTCATTATACAGGTAAATTCTTGCTCCTCAATTGTTTCTTCGTTCGAAATCATAATAAGAATAGAATTCCGGAATTCCTTTTTAATTATGTCTTTGCTGGATAAATTCTCTTTCATTAACTTCTTTACGCGCTTCAATAAAAAATCCATTTTATGCATGAGCTTAAATTTCTGACAGTTTAACTGCAAATTTTACAGCTAAGGGGAAAACGATTATCATTTTCAAAATACGAACAATTGAGAATGGGTGCACCGATAACCGCTGTAAAATTTGTTGATGATCGCTATTATTTGGTTATCGCAGGATCAAAGGTCATTTTCTGATTCGCAAATAGACTTTTTGGTCAAGAAGTTAATTTATATGGAAAGTGTAGCACCACAAGGTGTCGTGAGAAATTCTTACCACGTTTAAGGTGAAAAATAAATCGATCAATTAATAAATCTATTAATAATCCTATTTAATTGTAAAAAACGGATCAAAAGTTTCACCAGAGGGAAAAAAAATCGTCATTTACTGCTCTTTTTCGTTTCTTGAAAACTCAATAGTACCTAAGAAAACACATCAAGATATGTTTGTTTCAGATCCTGAAATATTCGATAAGTGATTGCGAGGCGCTTAAAACATGTGCTGAATGCACCACTGAACATGATCTTCTCTGTAGTTGGTGCTTCCTTCGAGGTGTCTGCACTGAGCGGGTCAGTTGCACCTCGGCGATAATCACAGATATTTGCCCTGTATTTGATACTCCGATTCCATTCACTTTATCCAGTGCATTGACGAATGTTTCTGTGTTGTTTCCAATGCGTGGTATCCAATTGGGAATGCAAAGTGTCAGGACATTTTGAAATTCTAATTGAAAATTTTCCATTTTAAAAAGCCAGTAAGAAATGAATGTAATTTAGACTAGATTTAAAAATTAGAATGTATTTTAATTGATAACTAATCGTTCTATCTTGCAATTCCATTCCGTCTCTTAGATTAACCAAAGCCCTCTTTCCTCTTCTTCCTCTTAACATTATGTCGCAATTTTAATTCCATTCATTTCTAGATTTATTTTTGTCGCGAAATTTTAAAATGACATCAAGTGGCAAGAAAGTTATTGTGCTTAAAATAATAGTAAATATTATTGTCCAATCCATTTTAGTTTTACTATAAAATTTTCCATTCAGCAACTTCAAATTTTCAAGTTTTTTAGGAGTATACTTGCACATTTGAAAATGTAATAGCAAGAGGAGAATGGACAGGTACAGGTGTAACGTGTTATGTACCATCTTTTCATACTATGGTACCAATAGAAGAATTTCGAAAAGTGAAAGCTTCCATTTACTACAATGGATCCAAAAATCCAATTGTCACTCAAGAACTTCAAATGTTTAATTGCTCCTCCCATAATTTGTAAATTTAATGCTTATTTTTGCTTTTACATATTTAACGGCAAGAAAAGAAAAATATTCTCTAAAAGAACAATAATAAAACATTTCTTGCTTTAATCTTAAATTTTAGAAACATGAAATTTTATGGAAAGAATTATTTTTAGTTGCATGTCATGTATGTCATCATCATGGAAGTGTCAATGGTGTGAAATGGAAAATGTATGTCTCGCATTTCATGAGAAATGCCAAGTGAGTTTAGAAATTAGTAAGTGATGATATGGCTTTAAATTACTAAATCTAGAAATTCTAAGTTAAAAAATTAAAAAAAGAAATTTTAGGGTGGTGCAAAATCTTCCTGTCCACAGATAGATCCTATAGTAAGAAATAAAATGATCATAGCAGTGGATAGTGATCAGATGATGACGATGCAAATGTTACATATCAGTGATCAAGAGCAGCAACATTTAACCTGTCGTTTCCACTATCAAGGTAATGCAGTTGTACGGAATGCTTCACTTAAAAAGTCCAAGCTCTCTTGTGATCCATGGAATTATGCATTGAATAGAAATGCTTCACAAATGAATCTACAATTGGAAGTGCTTAAAAATGGAATCATCGTTGACAAATCATCAGGTTTTTGAATACTTCAATTAATGTACTTCAGTATATTTTCATTCGGAATCTGATTTGAAATTAAAAGCTAAAATAAATGGAAAAATTACTTTTTAAATTTATTGCAGGCGTATACAAAGCATATTTTCCTTCAGTCCTCATTTCCATATTCAAAGTTCATCTGATTTTAAATTCAAATTAATCGAAAAACATGTAGGTTAATTCTTATGATTTAATTTTAAGTAACGATATATGACTGTAGCCATATGGCTGCCGACTGTTCAACATGTCTTTCATTGGATCCAAGCTGGAAATGTGCCTGGTGCGATGGTACTTGTCAGTTTAGCATACATTGTCAACAATCAGCCATTGTGCAATCTCCAGATCTGATTTGTGGGCAACCAATTATCGACACCGTACTTTTTTCATGATTTTCTGTGATTCATTTTATAAAAAAACTTTTCCATCTTCATTATCAGAACCAGTGTATAGGAATATTTTTCAGTTTGAGCCGCAATCAGGACCAGTCGAAGGTGGTACCAGGATCGAGATTCGTGGTCGAGATTTAGGATTATCACTGAGCGAAGTTAAGGGTCGCGTTTTTGTTGGAGGTTCCAAATGTGAAGTTATCGAGTTTGACATAGCTTCTAGGTAAAAGCATTTTTTATTTAAACTTGAAACAAGCTAGTCCTTCAACAAAAATAATTATAGAATATTTCAGGATTTTATGTGAAGTAAATGCTGGAATTGGTTCCGGTTCAGTTCATTTACGTCTTGGGCAAACTGGTCGACGCTTTGCTGATTCCACTATGTTCTACCAATTCGTAGATCCACAACCGCTCTCACTTTATCCTTCATTTGGACCTTTGTCAGGTGGTACCAAACTTACAATCTATGGTAACAATCTAGACACTGGAAGTAATACTTCAATTCTTATAGGAATTTATCCTTGCAAAGTACTGCAAAAAGTAAGTTATCAATTCCATTTATTGATATATCTCTTCTCCAAGTTGAAGTTACGAAATCAATAGAATTTTATAAACATTCGATCCAATGTAAATCCTTTTATTTGTATAGTAGGGACAATCAATTCTTATACTGACACAAAATCAAAGGAAATATAAGGGATGAAATCAGTATCATTAAAACATCGGTTAAAGAAAATGGCTCTTTGATAAAGAAAACTTAACTCTGTTGAATTTCAAAAAGATAAAACTACCTCTTCGTATGAATTCCATATGAAGCTTTTTTGAATCACTTATATGAATAATTGTTAGAATAACTAGTTAATTATGCCATTCATACTAAGGAATGAGTATAACCTAAGTGAATGAAAATAGGGAAAAACAAGGATTACTTAAATTGTTGGCAATTCTTGTAGAAGAATTGAAAAATCTCCATGAAACTTTTTTTGTCTTTCTGAGCGCTCTTTCCATAATTTTAAGAAGGAACTTTTATCAATAAAGCACACAATAAAGTCTGGGTAAGTATTTTCCAGCAAAGAGGTAAAGTATACATATAATTGAAATGATTTTTTTGAGAGTATATTACCCTCATCAATCACATGCTTAACAAGCCAAAGTGACAAGGCAGGAGTTTATCGAACAATCCAGATCACTATCGATCGAAGTATCAAAATTCTTCATAGAATATTTGAGTACCGGAATGATCCAATCGTTAAAAGAATCCATCCGGAAGAAACATTCCAAAGTGGTGGAAGAGTGATTGAAGTTTTGGTATGTCCTGAATTATTCTTCAACCTAAAAGATTCTAAATTTGTGACAAGTTCTATTTGAATCCCAATGATAAAGTCACTTTAGAGCATTCGAATCGATAGGATAGGTATTCATAGAAATTCTATGCAATGTTGGATCCGTTCATCCATTGATAGTGAATGTTTTCATCCGGAATAAAAAGCTTTAAAACTTCGTTATTCAAATTGAAGGGTGAAAATCTGAATTCGGTACTGAATGCCAAAATGTTTGTTAAAAGCACGAATTCGGAAGAAGGAGCAGTATCAGAATTAAGTGATTGTCATGTGCATAATTCAACGCTAATGAGATGTATCAGTCCACGGATATTCCTACCATCCAATATATTATCTTCTATGTTAACACGTTTGCCAGTGGCATTTGCAATGGATGGTGTACAATCTGTTCGAGATTTTGGTGGACGAATACAGTTATCTGTTGTATCCGATCCACAATTTGTTCTATTCAAAAATGTTCGCATCCACAAGCCAGAACAACTATTACTACTGAAAGGAAATCGGTTGTCTCTTGCAGCTACTGCTGAAGAATATCAGGTTTTTCAAATTGATCAGAACTTTAATGTCTTCAATGACTAATTTTAGGATTAAACATCTTTTCAAACAGTCGTTATTTTAGTATTTCCTACGGATGACCAAATTATGTTGAATTTTATGCAAAACTTTTCATTCAAGATTTTCATCGGCACATCGCAATGCATAGTTGTGCTACTCGAAGCAGAGCAATTATTCTGTCGAGCTCCACAAATTGAGCCAGAAGCGACGGATGAAAAGGGAAATGTTGTTGATGGAGGTCGTCCATTAGTCGTCGTTATTTTGGGTACCATCCGATGCGAACTTGGTTTTGTGGAATATGAGGTTTCATTTCGGTAAGGAAATTAACTGTCAGTTGAACGAAGTTCATTTTATATACTGTCTTGTTTAATGATGAGAAATTTTTGATGCTTTTATAAACATTTCGCAAATTAGATTCGGTTTTGATCGTAGTTTAAAAGTTTTCCCAAAACCACCTCATTTCAGGGTTTCAATGATGCGTTTAGTTGCATTGTTGTTTGCAACTGCTTGTTTATTTATTATTGGATTTTTATTCTATGTTCTGTACAGAAGTAAAAATCAACGCAAGCGAGAATACAAAAGAATACAAATGAAAATGGAAGAACTTGAATTTAGTGTACGTAATGAATGTAAACAGGTGAATTACATTATCTCCATTGATTAGGATAAATTGAGTTATCCAGAAAAGAAAAGAAATATTTCGCTTTTCTTTATAGGCTTTTGCGGAGCTGCAAACCGGTGTGGCTGATTTGAAAATGACTACCGACAATCACAATATTCCATTTCATAATAAAGCTGAATTCTATATCCGAATTCTGTTCAGAAATATAACTTTACGTAGTGATTTATTGCACAATGAACAATCTTTGGATAGGTTTCTTTCGTTTTGTTTTGATTTCATGTGTTTGAAAATTAGCGCTCTGAAAGGATAATGATGCGCAATTGTTGGCATCGTTCTTAATTCCACTCTGTAGTTGAATTTTGAACTCATTTATAATATAAAATTAAAATCAGTTATTTAAATTGACACACTTACTTTCAGTTATCTGAGTGTTAACGGTACGTCGGCGAAATTGCCTGAATTCAAATACCTTCTCAGAAATATCCAATTCCTGTTGAAACTTGTTGAAATGGTTGACAGCGATGCGTGCTATACGTTGGAGAACAAATGTGCTTTGTCATCGCTTGTCGTTGGCTCACTACTTGATGATATGCGCTATTGTACAGAAGTTGTTTTTGCGATATTGAATCATCATATCTTGCTGTCTCTTAAAGTAATTTTTCGTGGAGTTTTAATTTTCTTAAGCTTGTTGAAACCTAAGAAAAATTAACTTATTTCATTAGCCTAATAACTCATTCAAACTGTAATGAGTTTTTGAGGATGGACACAGCACTCTACGAAAAAATATGTGTATAATCAATTCTTTATATTTACGTAATATATCAGTTTCACGTGGAATCATATCTGAGTTCGAGCCACTGCTGTTTCTAACTAAAGTTAACATAGCATAAAATCGAAAGGTTTTGGATGCGAAAAATTAGTTTCTACTAAGTCAATAATTTATATTATATTTACAACTTATTTGCACTGACACTTTTCCCACTCCAAAAATGAGCCTTAATTTAAATTGATCGTTTTCAGAAATGCGAGCCTCATATTATATTTCGTCAAAGTGGTTCTCTAGCAGAGCAAATTTTTACGATTTGGTTCAGTTTATGTTTTCTGGAGTATTTGAAAGATGGTCCAGGCCAATCCATGTATTCATTGTATAAAGCATTGAAATGTCAAATTGAACGTGGTCCGGTCGATGCTATAACCGGTGATGCACGATATTCATTGAATGAATCAAAACTTCTTCGAAGACCACTTGATGTTATCAGCATAGTTCGAGTTTCTTTCTTTTTTTTTTTTTTTTAATTAGTTATTCCTAATGAATCCAGCGTTATCAAGCCGTGCATCTTAAGCAAGTTGAGAAAGTCGTCCTCATGTTGACCAATAACACTAGAAGATCGGCAGATAACGGAAATGGTACCAACGTGAAAACTGTAGACGACTATTTTGAACATATTCTAGATGATAATGCTCAATTTGTATGACAGACATTTACGCCACTGTCGGAATAGGTGAACATTCTTGGTGACTCCTAGAAAATGTTGTTGAAATCAGCTATCTCAGTTTTCAGCAGTAATTAGTTGAAATTAAATGTCCACAACTAGTCACTCCTAAGTCTTCCCTACAACAATTTGGACTTCGTAAAATTTCTTTGAAAATTTGTAGAGCTAATTTGCTGGCAATAATTAACAATTTTGCAGCAGTTGCTTGTGATCCCTTTTGACAGTTCCAAGAAATCGCCGGTTATTCTTCGAGCATTAAGTTGTGATACGATTACTCAAGTTAAAAAAAAATTACTGGACACTATTTATTCCAATGAACCATTTTCCACTCGATTGAGTGTGGATCAATTTCAATTAGGTAATCAATTAAGATTGTTGAGAAATTCGACTCTCTAGTCTTTTGCTTTCACGATTTGGTTTTAAAAAAAATTAAAATTCAAATAAATTTATCAATTAAGAATGGGAATGTTCGGAGCATTGTACTATCATTCTGGCAGATGATGATGGATTAGAAGAAGGTGAAATAAAAAAACTGAAATGTTTGGATGATTACAATATAAAAGAAAACACGTTACTTGCAATGAAGCCAATTAACATAAATTTCAACCAAAGTATGTTTCCACCATAAATATTCGAGGTTTGGCGGATAAATTTAGAGGCATTTACCAATAATTTAAAATGTTATCATGACAAAACAATGAAGAGCTCGGACTCTTATTTCCTTACCGGTTCATAATAAATGTTTCACTTCATTATTTTTCAGTTTACAAAATAAATTGTTAATTATGGATGTGCTTATATTTCACATAATTAGGGAGATATGAAATTATCGGGTGTGAGATGATTTCTAATTGTTCATATTTTTGTTGAATTTGTAAATAATTTTGTTTTCGGGCATTTTATTCAACTTTTTTACCTTAAATTTTATTGATTGGAATTTAAATTCATTTTCAGAATACTTTGATAAGGCATCGAATTCGAAGAGCAGTATGCATCAAACTAAATATTATCATCTGGAACAATCTTTTTTAACAGAAAATTGCGTTGGTAAGGAAGATGATACTACAAACACATCCATACCGGAAATATTCCTTACACGATTACTTACAAGGTTTATTTTTCAATTTTAATTTCATAATAAAATGAAACCTAATTCAATTCTAATTTTTTCTACAACAGTATTACCTAGTATTTACTCAAAATTATGAATTTTAAGTAAATACTCGATAATAGTGCTGTAGAAAAAATTGGAATGTGTTACATTGAGAACTGAGTACAAAAGGAAATTGCATTTTGCAGTAAAGGAATGGTGCAAAAATTCGTGGATGGTTTCCTAGAATCCGTAATATATGCGAACGGTTTTGAATGTCCACCACTCTTGTTATTCGTATTTCATACCTTCGACGAAATTGCCATCAGAAATAATGTATACCGTTTTACTTTTCTCGAATATTCAGTGACTACAATAAGTAGAAGATATGTAGTGAATTATAACTTTTAATTCTTAAATTTTAAGCTGAATCTATAGCACTTTTAACTGATATAATGGATTTGCATATGCGTAGTTTATGGATGAAATGGCAGTTCGATCCTGGAAAGTAAATCTTTGGATCCTACGATTCTGGGTAAACATTCTGTCAAATATTGATTACGTACTAGATGTTGAACGAATACCAGCAGTGGATAGCTCATTAGCCGTTATTGCACAAACATTGATCGATGCTTTCAGTAATGCTGACTACAAATTTGGAAAGGTAAAATGCCAACACAATTCTTCTATGAAATTACTGTCTAAAATCATTCCAAAAACCGTTATTATTTCAGGAAAGTCCATCGTCGAAACTTTTGTTCGCAAAAGACATTGAAAGGTATCGCATACAAGTAGCAGACTTTTTTCGAAATGTTGCCACCTCTCCTCGATTATCTACTGAAGCTTTTCATAGTTATATCGCTACTTCGACAAAAGTAAGTCATTGTTTCAAAATATTTTAGAAGAATTTTTTGAACGAAATGACCGTGGAAATGAAATGGAACGCATTGTTACTTCAGGATGCGCAATATATTTCAACATTGAGGTCTGCTGATGTCCAATCGATCCTCATTAATGTTTTAGGGTCAAATTCTTTTTCATCCCTGCAATACATGAGGGTCGATTGTATCGGTTGAGAGTAAGAAGTGTGTGTGACAAAACTAGAATTTAGAATATAGTAGAATTAAAATACACGAAATATTTGTCCACTTCAGTTTTAACTTGCTATTTTCAACAAGTCTACGTGTTGAGAGATCACTCTCCCTCTCAGATTTATTCGGTGACCTTTTATGATAATTGTCATTGCCACATCATTTTAGAATCTTTGTGCTGGGAGAATACATTGCGCACTGCAGAAAGATTTGTATGAATGGGTCAAAAGTAATGGTGTTAGTTTGCTGAAACAATTTTCCACTAATCAATGTGCTGAAACGCGTGGAATAATTGAATGTTTAAAATATTTAATTTGTTACAATGAGATTGATATGAATCAAATTTATGCTGCTGTACAGTTTGAATAAATGATTCTTGTTCAGGACGGAATCATCATAATTTCATGTACAGATTTATAACGAAAATAGAACTATGATCTAGATAGGGCATACATAGAAAGGCAGTGATGAATTCTTTGACAGAAAAGAACTAGCTTTGAAGACCTGAAGTGACCGTCCAAAGTTGTTCTTACCTCAAAGAAGAGTGACCTACAACGACGCTTGGGCATTCCTAACTGCTTAGAGGGATAAAGAATATGATAATTGACCAGTTTGGAATGCCGCAGAAAAGTGTTAACCTCAAGCGCTATTAAGTTTTTTTTTTTTTTTTTTTTTTTGATTTTAAATAATATCGAAATGATCGGAAGATTTGCCGCTTGATCACTGTTCAGTTTTGTTGAACAAATCGATTAGCCCAATCCATTTCGGTTAAAACAATTATAATGTATCTCTTTCATTCTCCAACAATTAGTGGAATGAAATAATTTGAAGCTTGACATTACTTTAGTAAGGCCGTTCGGATACGTGCGGTGTGCAGTCTGATCTGCAACAGAAGACACGCCGCACCAAATGATAAGTCAATAAACATTAACATCACTATTGACAACATAAAAATGAACACACACGCACAGAGTGACGTGAATAGACGGACGGATATATATAGTTGCGTGTGAATTGAACCAATAGGGCAGTATAAATTAGGGACAAATAATATGAAATAGATATGATTTAATATGATTGCATGGAATTTCATCATTTGCAACAATCGATAGTATGTGTTAATCATTTGAATCCATATATGTATTCCATGAAATTCCTAGAAATAGTAAAAAAGCAGGAATGAATCGATAGCCATGGAAAATAGACAAATTTGAGGGAAGTTCCAAATGTAGAATACAAAAGTATCTTGCAGTTTTAAATTTCCAATTATTTGAAAAAAATTCAGCAACTCACTGGTCCTCTTCGATATCAATGTGTTGGCCTCGTTCTAACTCTTTCTGTTTAACGGAATATTTATTACTTCGTTGTCTTTCGCAACAACACATTACCGCTGCGGTAAATAACGCAAGCATTATTGCACTCAATACTGCGATAAACCAAGCTGCACTTTGCAAGTTTTCTGTAAACATTAAATACAGCTGTTGTAATTAATCATAATTGAGCATGTGGAGTGGATTCTTATTTGTGTTGCGGATTTTCCATAGGATCCGGACATAAAAACATTGAATGACCAGCCCCCCAAATATCGATGAGACTTTCAGGTCAGATTTCATGCCAGAGTTGATCCGTTATATTCAAGTCCACTTTTTCTGCTCACTCATAAGAAAATGTGAAGAAACGGCCCATATTGCAGCACAGATTCAAGCTAATTATAAGTCCCGGATAATCTGATCAACATAAATCAGCTTGCATCTTCCCTTCCCGCGGTACATATTGCACACGTATATCTTTAAATATCAAATTACTCTCAAAATTTGTAGAGTATTTCAGCACTACTCACTTTTGTAGCACTCATTTCACTTTTAGTTTGCTTAGGTATGTAAAGCATCCATACCATGAGATATGTGAGTGATCGTAGCTCGACTTAAGCTTCGCATTGTGATTACTTCGGATGTTCGCTGCCTTTGACCTTCCTTAGCGACACCAATCATTTTATATCGTGTGTCTTCTTCTAGATCGCTTAATAGTACCTCAGTTCGAGGCAAGCTTATTTGCTCACTTTCTATCCAATCATTACTATCTGAATTTTGTTAACATTAAAGAATGATAATTGAATTCCCCGTTATTACAATAATTACAAAAAACAGCTCAAGTTTAAAATTCGCTTAGTTTTTTTTTAAGTTGAAATCTTACTGGCAATAGAATAATTAACGAAAAAAGTGGATCCTGGCATAGCCCATTCGGAACCATTTGAAGGTAACCATTGAACTCGAACCGTAGTAGGAGAAATTGCTTCGACGGTAAAATTTGGTATATCCGGTTCTGTAAACATATTTAAAAATTAACGGCAGTGTGGGTGGCTTGCTTTCATTTTTGAAAGAAGAAATTGGAAATTTCAGAAAAAACAGTTTCAACACGGAAGTACCATTCTAGTGACAATTATGGTGAAACGCTTATTTGTAATTTTCACAGATCGTATGGTACGGAGGTGTTTAAAGTTAACGGAACAAAATATTGAGGACGATGGCAAGAATACTTCCTTTTCGTTACTAAGAGTTTTTTTAAATAAATTATTGGTAACAATCTTAATATATCCATTTTTTTTCCATCGCCTGAAATCCCGAAATTTTTGCATTAATGAAATGAATGATGAAATACCTCGAAGTGGCCAAGTTCGTACTGGTCGCACAACTTTTGGTCCCTCACCACCCTTCGTTTCTGCCCAAACAGAAACCTTATAGCCAGTGTCTGGCTCACCATCCTCATTTAAATAATATAGTTGTCGGTTTAATACAAATGTTTCGTCTTTTGCGCCTGTTGAGGAATCTTAAAATTTATTCACTTCAATGTTTTTTTTAGTAATTGTCATCTTTGCAAAATACCAAAAAGTAAAACGACAGGTATAATTCGTGACAATGGGGCCTATGTAGCCCTATTATTGAATGCTAGGATTCAAGAAAATTATTGAAAATAGTTAATTGCTTGAAAGAACAACGTACTTTCAAAAGTGATGAAATATCCTCGGACGTATCCATTTGGTTGTCGTGGTGGTTCCCATGTAACATATAAGCTTCTTGCTCCAACTGCTCGTACCCTCATATTATGTACTTTGGATGGGACTGCAATACATAAAATATTAGTTGTTTGTTAGATTTAGTGAGATCATTCCTCGAGAATTTCATATTCCTTACTTCCTTCAGGAGTTGTAAATTTGATTGCTGATGGAGATTCACTTAGATACCGACTGTTTGCTGTTCTAATACGTGTAGTATAGTTCGTTATCGGCTTTAAACCATAAAGAATCGTCTCGTTCTTATGTTTTTCAACCCCAACATTTGTTATTGCAAATGGCTTTTCATTTTCCCAGTAGTCGATCTAAAAAAGATGAAGAAAGTATGAAATGAAGAAATTATATGAGTAAATGTAATTTGTTCATATTCACTTTAGGAGATAAAAAAAGTGTATAACTTTACCAGATAACCCTTGAAATGACCACGTACGGATTCTCGATCCACGTGCTTCCATACAAGAAGAACAGTAGTACAATTTACGAATTCAGAAACGCTAAAATCAGTCGGCGACAACAGTGGTGCTGTAAAGAAATAGCGTTTATAACGTCATTTTAAGATTTGAAAATATTCTTTACTTTCGTAATTAAGTTCAAAAAAATTTACCATCTTCTCCCGAATATCCTTTGACACTTGTTGGTTTCACAATTGCACGACCAAAACTATTCAAAGATTCAACTTGAATCAAATATTCTCGGAATGTTGGCTGCTCTCGAACAACTGTATGATTCTGAAAATTTCAAATAAATGTGTGATTCTTTTGTAATCATCTTGACTAAAACGAAGTAATATTCAAGAAATAACTTACAGCCAAAGGATCTTCAATTCGTATTTCTGTCCAAGTTTCCCCTGGTTCATTAAGCCTATAACGGACGATGTACTGTAATCCTGGGCCATTCCAATCATATTTATCCATAGGCTTCCATTCAATAATCATATTGTTTGGTTCACTTCCTTCGGCTCGGACATCCTTTGGATTAGTATATGGATAGTATGCTTTCGTAGAACATACTACCCCTTCTTTGAAGCCTGGCTCACTTTCACCATGTGAATTTCGAGCTATTACACGAAATGTATAATTCACCTAAAATGCAACTTTTTGTTTACAAATTTTGCTAAACGGACCTTTCATTAGGCAGGGGAAATTGGCCTAAATGGCTTAGATAATCACTTAAGAGAGTGGTAATAAATTTTAACTGTATTTTACCTAGAAGTTGAAATTTTAAATTCTCACCCAGGGTGATAGTACAATATTCGCTTGGTAAAAATCAGTAGCAGTATTTTTCTCCTCCATAACAGTTTGCCATAATCCCTGAAGTTCAAAATGTGGTTTTCTTCAGAAAATAAATTCTAAATGGAATTTTATTTTAAATGAAACACACTTCTTCAAATTCAGTATGCATTTGAACCAGAAACTGTTTGATTTGATCACCATTATCATCTGGTCGACGCCATCGTAGTATCGCTCTTCGCTCGTTGCAATTTACTTCCGTTACTATTGGCGCATCAGGTACATCTAGAAATTTCCAAGTGAAAAAGTTATGAAACGTAAGTATAATTTTTAAGCGTTCAAGAGAGCTTTTGAAAAATCTTCTCATACATACATATAAATACTTTTTTTTTGGACAATCCTACCGTTTTCTTTCCCAGTAAAATAACGCTTTCCAAAATAAATTTCTGAAAAAAATATACGAAAATGAGGGAAGTTGAATTCAAATCAGCACCAAGTACAGTTAATTCAATTCCTGAAATCTTGACATCAACATCTGTAAGAGCAATGCAATCAATGGTTCCTGAATGAAATCCACGAGCATCAACGATTAACAGAGAATTGTTTAACAACCTGAAAATTTTTGATTTTAATGTATTTTGGAATTCTACTTCATTCAGAACTTATAATCTGAATGGCCGGAACTATAACTAAAAAATAAAAGTCCAGTGAGGACAGAAAATGTTGTCATTGATTCAAAAATAAACTGCTTCTAAATTATGAATATCGATCAAACACTTCAAAAACTTATTAAAGTGAAGCATACTTAAAGTGGACGGAATCATTAATTGGTACTCCATTATGAGTCCAGGTATATTCAATCGTAAGTCGAGAATCACAAACTGCTTCGCATACATATTCTACTGATTCGTGTGCTTCCAAAATTGATTTCTTTGGACTTGGTACACGAATAAAGTGTGTTGGACCTGATATCCAAAAAGTAAATCAAATACTAATTAAAAAGGAAAAATGTAATAAAACATTCGATTTCTGTTATTTAGCAATTGAACTAATTAGGAAGAAGATTACTAAAAACTTGTAGTCGATTGACAGCTCGATTGATACCATACTTGTTCGATACATTGCAGTAGTAAAGACCTTCGTCAGCCGAATTCACTTGCGATATGCGTAATGTGTGATTGGGAAAGATCTGCGAAGAAATAGAAATTTCAATAATTGTAAGAAAAGTTCAAATTTTTTTTGCATTAGTTAATTTAAAATGGATTAGCAATTTCAGGTTATTTGGTTATCCATGACGGCAGAAATATTGGCGGAATTATTATTATATACATGTAAGTATACTTTCATGAATGATACCGTAGCCGTGGGCAAGAATATTGATTGATTTCAAGGTTCAATACATTTATGAGAATCTTTTTTATCACTTTCTACGAATAATATTGCCGAGTATTGCACAAGAAATAATAAAACAAACAGCTAACATGGATTTTTCCGAGAACAACAGCAATGGAATGGTCATTAATGTCCACCCATTTGACCGTTGCTTCTGGTGCTGCATCAACATCGCATGACATCTCCACTGTTGATTTACGTACCACATTCCAGATACGACGACTTGGCATTTTGAAATATGGAGCGTAAGCTATAACCAATTCAAATTTGATTCTAATTTGGATCTCATAAATTTTTCTCAACGATTTATAAATATTTAAGTTAAGTTGAATGAATATTTGTCAATTTAATAACCGAAGAATTTCAGTCTGTCTTGTTCAGAGCCTTTCAACTGATAATGGCAGAGTATAAAAGCACATAGTTTCATGTGAATCATATCCGCTAATCAGAAACTTTGCAAAGCTAACGATTTAATTGCATTACCGCGCACATTCACGAAAGCATTTCCAAATACGTATCCAAGCGGATTCGACGCATTACACTGATACACAGCTGTATCAACATCATGATTCAGATTTACAATCCGTAAAATCTGGCCATTATTTAAAATCATACGTCGATTGTTGTCTGCCAACTCTATAGCAACTATTACAACTGATGGTTAAACATAAAATTGAAATTAAATTCAAGTTAAATTAGAAAGCATGAAAAATTTAAAATTGCACAACACTCTCAAAATCATAAATGTGTGGAATATTGGCAGATAATTCGATTGTATTGCTTCTATAAATGGGAAGAAATAGGGAAGTTTCAAGATCTTTCCAGACTATCTATCTTAATGATAGGATCTCGAGACAAGCACCAAACATAGGAGCAATCCATCAATGATCAACAATGTCTATGAATAGCCAAGTCTTTTGAATTCAGATATACTAAAACATCAATCAAACCGTGTAATGGTACGCCGTTGATGAACCATTGAACGATTGGTGTTGGGGTGCCCGATGTTACGCAATGAATTTCAGCGGCACTTCCTTCTGGTTCATTAATATCCTGTGGTGGTTTGTCTGTCCAAAATGGGGCTTCTGGAATTAATTTTGGATTTAAACCGAAATTTAAGTGGAAATTTAACAAAAAAGAAGCCATGTCTGACCAAACAAGTATTTAATTATTTCATTACAATTATTAGATTAATGAGCAAGATTTTTGAAAATTATGTGAACAAGTTATTCGATATGATTAAATTTCAATAATTTTAAAGTGCTGATCTGATATTTTAGAGAATTACCACTGATAGTGACATGCATCTGATGGAATAGATGCTGTGATCGGCATTCGTATATTCCGGCATCTTCCGAACGAACATTTTCGATGATCAGAGCTTTACCGTAATCAGTTTCTTGTGATTTAAAATCTTTTAATCGAGTAAGCGGCAATTTGCCATTTAATTTACTCCACGTTATGTTCGGTAAAGGCCTGAATTCATTGGAATTTAACAATGTTTTATTATTTTGTGGAAATAATAGCGATTTCTATTGTAAACATGTTAAGAGCAAGTTCTAGTCAAAAAAAAAGAAAAAAAAAATGAGATCTGATAGTAATAAGCTAAAAGTTGTAGGAAATTTACCTTCCGCCGAAGATGCACATCAGTTTGAGTTTGGTTCCTACTTTGACAGATACTTCTTCTGGGCTAAACCATAGCTTGTGTATAGCCGTTCCATTACTTTCTACAAAATGACTTTTTGCGCCTGCATTTAAAAGTATATTCAGATAAGTGAAAACTTTGAAACTATCGATCTAAAATATACAAATCAGAAATACTTGTAGCAGGATCGACAATAAGTTGAAATTCGTTGCCCGCCCGATATTCTCCACGCAATACAGGAGAGGTTGCTGCGCATTGATAAATTAAATTTTGCCGGCCATCACGTTTTTCAACTGCTGTGAAATGAAGGGTACCTGCAGAAATGAGACAAATAACATAATTCCGAAAAAATTCATAAATTATTGGAAGAGATTCAAGTCTTTAACAAAAAAAGCTGATAGCTGATAACATATACCTTTAATTTCAACAGTAAAATAAAGTTGCAAAATGAAGTGACCTTCGGTATCGACAGTGATATGTTTACGTCGAATAGTTTCAATGATATTTGTTTGTTGTGCATCACGATAGAGCCAGAAAACAGATGGTTTTGGTATTCCGTAAGGAATATCACATCGAATACTCAAACTTCGCCCTTCGTCCACTATTAGTCGACGCAAACCTCGGGGGGCAAAATGACCAAGCACTGAATTTGTTGGAATTTTGAATTTATGGGCTTTTAGAAGTTCAAGAAGCAATTTTAATCGATAGCTAAAATTTCTATCTTCTTTCAATCACCGGACGCATAAAAATTATGTGCATTATCATGAAATTATAACAGAAATAAAACAACAGGAAGTTTGTACTTCAAATATTTAAATCACCTGCAATGTACCACCAAATAGATTACCTCCAATTTGCACATGAAGTTTGTTGGAGACAGCAGTACCAAAGATATTGGAAGCGTGGCACTGATAGTAACCTTGATCGCCATCTCGAGGGTCATTAATTATTATGGTACCGCTTTGGAACTGTTTTTCCCACATAATCCGGTCATTATCGACTTTCAATCTTTTCCCATCCTTAAACCACTCATACCTGGAAAAACAATGAAGTTCTAGAGAAAATATCCAAGAAGTTTGAGAAGGATATATCAGTGATATCTTTATTTTTGTTTAATCTGAAAAAAAATTTCATCATAAATGATCAAATTTCACTTTTGACGTGTAACTGAAAGCTATGGAAAGCTATTTTATTTTAAACAACCTATCCCAATTTGCTAATTTTATCAGTTTTTATTTTTTATTTTTATCAAACGGAATAAATTTTGATGAGCTAATGAATGAATTTGAAATGCAGCCATTGTTCAACGAAAATGCTTTTCCTCTTCAAATTAGGAAATTATTTAAGACAGAAGATATGGCTGATTTCATTTATTTATGTCTGGACATAATCAGTTTACGCCTAATCTTCGAAAAATAAAGTGGAACAGGCCTTAAATGGTTCCTTAATGAGTATTTGTATTGAAGTAGTCAAAAATAAAAGAGTATTTCTTCGAATTAAACAGTCTTCAAATATCCAAGATTTTCTGAAGGTTTTTATACTAAACAAAATTTTAAACTAACGTTTCTGGATTACCAGTAGCATAGCATGGAAGAATAAATTTACCACGTGCAACACCAGTCTGGTTTACTTGAAACCATATTTCACCACCATTTTCTGGATCCAATTTTGGTGCGCCTAAGATTCATTTACAATTAAAAGGAATGGGAATATAAACAAATAATAGCTAATCATTTATTTTGGCTATCAGAGATTTTTAAGTACAATAATCCTTTCCAATCATTAATATAACATGAAAAACTAAACCTATACTGTAATTATTATGCATAATTACTGATTATATATCCTGAAGTGACTACACATATTTTTATAAAAATTCACAAAATCTATAAAAAATTATTTCAAATATCTTAAAAAGTTTCTGTTTATACTAATTTAAGCTTCTAAGTCTGCTTTATTTATTCCTGTAGAGAAAATCTTCGTTTGCTTGTATAGTTGAAATTTGAAAATTGAACAAACCGAATGTACTGGTGAGAGCGACAAACTGAAAAAGTGAACATAAACAAATAAATAACGTATTCATTGCCGGTCACTGATACTGTCGTAACACAACTGTTTAGAAAAGACGATACAGTGAAGAGAAGAACTATAATTCGATTATAAATTCAAAAACTGTAAATGTTAAAATATAAGTATTTTAAAATTATTTTTAAACTTATTTTTTAAGTTAATTTAAAAGCTGCAATTAAATGTTAGGATAAATAAATGTCGATTGAACGAATGTTGGCAATCCACAAAAGTTAACATTTTTATTTTGAATATTGTGGGGGAAAATAAAAACTCAATAAATTAATGACTGAAAAATCTACGAAGTTTCCCTTCTATTGAGAATGTTGGCCTAATTATTTTTTGATAAAGTATTTTAAATGACTTTAATTAAGCGGAAATTTTTTGATTATTTATAGCCTTCCGGAAGAAATGCAAACTATGCGAAATGCTACGCCAAAACATTTGTAGTCAAGCAAATTATTTTGAACAGTTGTGCCAGTTTAATTCAAAGATTGAATTGAGTCGTCTGTTCAAGTAGAGTTATGTGGTTAAAAATCACAAAATTGTCTTCAATTGCGAGCAACTAAAATTTTCTAAATCGAAAGCCATCCTTCTTAGTGAAATTTTTTCAAATGCTCGTGCTTTTACAGAGTTTGCAAGCATAACTAGTAATTCTTAAATTTAAATTTAAAATTTTGGACTCTTCAAAATCACAATTTATTTTCCAGTATAGGCTTCTTTCCATTTTTTCATTTTCATTCCCAATTTCGTTTAGCTTTTTCATACTTTCATGAAAGCAGTCTTTTGTTTTTTTTCTTTTTTTTTTTTAAATGATCCATCTATGGATATTAATGCTTAGAATAGTTATTTTTAATCATATCTGCTTTTTTTTTTTTTTTTTTCTGGATTTAATTGGACATTAGAAGAAGAAGAAGAGATGACAAATATGACAAAACGGCGATAAGGAAATGATTAGATTTATCGTTTTGTAAAGAATTGCTATTTTTCATTCCAAATACATCGATAGTTGGATGACTGAATGCTCTTAATTGACAAACTAATCTCTAACTTTGTTTCATAGAAGAAACGAAATCCTTTTCCTTAAAGGTATATTTTTGTAGAAGGTTTCATAAATAATTACTTTTTAGTTCGACGTACAATTTTACTTTTTTCCCATTATTTGTAAAAAAAAAAAAAAAAAAAAAACAGGAAAAAAAACTATCTTATTAAATCATCGCATCATTCGTATTCGTTTTTCAACCATTAAATTGTTTTGAAAATCAAGAAATATTCTTGAAAATTTTGCACCACAGATACATAGCTCATTTTGAAGATTGCAGATGAAATTATTTTTCAAGGAAAGGATTTTAACTGAATAGATAATAAATGATGATCGACATACAACCTGAAATTTACAAATATTGAGATCACATAATGTTTTGAGAAAGTGAGAGGACAACAAACGTTTCCAGCTTCTTTAAAGTCACAGAATGGACAAAGATAGGTCATCAATTTATTTTTATAGCATAAGTTGTTGCTTCGATTTAAGCATTCTAGGCTGGAAATAACGAAAAATAAAATGCAAAAGGAGCAAACTCGTTAGAGACAAATGAAATTGATTTGATTAACGTCCAACTGGCTCCAAACTAACTGTTTTACAAATTAGAAGAAAGATTTTAATTGTCCTTCATGAGACAGAAATATTTTATTTTCCGTTCCCAAACTTTAGTTTTATATAGCAAACTTTTTCCAACAATTTTCCATAGAAATTTAAATTGAAATTTGAGTATTAGCTGTAAGATAAACTAAAGCAACAAAATAATGATAATAACATTAGAATGAAACAAATCAATCCAAACTTTGTTTTTCACTTTTCTGTTAAACAAAGAATTAGAAGAGGATCAGAGAAAATGTTGAAATAGTAGAAAGGAGGGAAGGGAGGGGGGAGAGGGGGGGGATTGCAAGTGAAAGTTAAAGTATGGCCAACATTCGATTGGAGTTTGATGAGGCAAAGCAGAGCTTTGGCAATGCACCAATTGAGATTCTTAAAAACTCAGAAAGGGAGGGAGAAGCTGGTTAAGGCTATGTAATCGGGAAAAGAGGCTTTTGCTCATACACAGTCATATTATCACATCATCATCAGACAATAGCTAGTTATCTGCTCCTTCGACTATTATTCAAACTTTTGTCGAATTTGTTTCGTTTTAAGATTAAAGACATAAAAGAGTAAATCTTTTTTTTTCGGATAACTTCTAATTTTACAAAGAATTTTTGCAAGCAGAAACAACGCGTGATAATTGCTCTTCCTATTAATTAAAACATGAAACCGATTTTTACTTAAAATGGAACTGATATAGCATTATCTTAACTTGAATTAATAATGTATAAGTTTCAATGGTAAAGTTGAGTCTACTTGTTTTGCTGTCAAATTTTAAACAAGGAATTTTCAACCGAAAAGAAACTTCCGAAACTTCTCGAAAAAACAAACTAGTTAGATAAATTTTTATTTTAAAATACAAGTTTCATTGAATTTTTCTTTAATTTAATCACTTCCCCCTTCAGTACTGCAATATACAGCTGTATAAATCTGATTTATTTGTATTATTATTACTATGAAAGAAGCGATTTAGTAATGATGGAAGGTGAATTCATTCTGCAGTATTGCATTCTAGGAGAGAGTTTAATTTTCGAAAAATGATTTGCTGCAAGGCCAATACAGGTACGAATCTCAACATTAATATCAAAATTTTCAGCAGTTAACAGGAATATTATAATAATGATATTGAATGGAATCGACAGATCATCATTATCAATTAAAAGCTACTACCTAATCAATGAAAACTGGTGTAGTTAACAAATGTAGCGAGTAGTTTCAGTCTCTTAAAGCTTAAGGAAATTATTGCCAGACTTGTTTAATCAGATTTCAGTAATTTCAATATCGCAGAAATTTTTTCAATGCCAAATTTACAGAAGAAGAAATTTGCTTCTAAAGAACCGCTTGAAGAAAAGCAGCATTTTCTGATTGATGCTATTTTATATTTCTAAAATGTTTTAAATGATTATTTATTAGGTTGCTGCTCCAAACGTTATTCAAGTATATTGGCCACATGAGTAACATTAAGTTGAAAAAACAGAATCACAGATGATATCCTTCACGATAAAGAAGGTTAAATGACTTCATAAAAATATTTTACATTTAAACAATATGCCAAGGTTGAAATATCAAACGATAACAAATTAATCCATAGAAACGACTCGAATAACGCTTGCAGAAAGCAGAAGAAAATTTTCCTTCTGAATAACAAATGCGAAATAATTTAAGACGAACAGTCACTAACTGAGTTAACTGTGTTTTGCATACAATGACAAAAATTCTACAATGAACAAACACCACAGAGGTTTTACTAATTTTTTCAGTCGTCAGTTAAAAATGATATCAAACTTTAGTTCCGGAAAACCGGAAGTCAGGAGAGAAATATTTTGTAAATTCATTTAGTAATTAATGTTAGCTTATTTAAAAATCGAACGAAAAGTGCCATCTTCTATTGTAGAAATAAATTAAAATATGTAAAGCAAAGAGTATATGATAGTGCAGCTATTGGAAGGGTAAGCAAACTGAAGACCGAATACATCTTATTAAAAGGATGTGGAAAACAACAAATTTTGAAGCACTGGCTGAGGATGACATGCAGCTTGAGTTATCAGCCAAGGAATTATAACGGAGAAACTCAGTGCTGCTTTATGTTAACTCACCAAAAGCAAATTTCGACAAACAAGGTTTAACAAAGAGGCAGAGAAGACTGGCAACACAATGTTAGGCCTGAAGGAACATGGCTAAATCTCATTAAATGATGCTGCCATGATACTTTTGTTTCAATAATACAAAAGCTTATCCTTGATAGTTGGAACTAATACAGTGACTATAAGAATGTCTAAATCTTTTAACTTACCCTTATAAGATTAGCTTATATTTGAGGATAAGAATAAATTATATCAAAAAATTCCCATTACTAATTGTAACTGATATTGGTACGATTTGAAGTTTGTTTTCTGAAATGTATTCATACGACATTTTTCATACTATGCGGTCCCCTTAGCATTATCACTCTCCCCTCCCCTTAATCAGGCTAACAGTAGCATATTTTTGTAAAATTTAATCTATCGTAGTGGTAAATTGTTTCCTCAGTTTTCTTGACGCTTCCTGAAACTTGTCATAGAATTGAAATCTTATAATTACATTTCAAAAGCTTATACGAAATTTATAGTGGAGAAAGAAATTGGTGCATTTGTTACTGTTTTTTTTTTTTTCAGTTACGTTGGCAACTTTTAAGTGAAAGTAAATGCACTTGAAGAAAACTACTAAATTTAAGGAATTTTAGGCAAAATAAAATGTTAAACAAATATTAACCAAACGAACAGACGCTGTTAGAAGTAAATTTAGAAAAGATTTTAATTGAAGAAGGGAAAGAAATTGGCAGTAGTGGATGAAAAGGAGTCGAGATATGCTAAAAAATTTAAAATTTCAAAATTAGGGTATATTGAAAAGCAACGACCGATCATCAGCTTGAAACTGAATTTATTCAGTGGTGTGTATAAAATCCAAGTGCATTGAACGTTTTCGCTGAATTGCTTAAGCAGGAAGATACTTTAAGGAAATAACAAAACCCTCTTTACTTCAGATAAAAAGAAGTGGAAGTTTGAGCTGATATTCATAGATTCCTTCCTATTGCTGTTTGCCAACACTAATCTAATACATTTTAAACTTATTTCCATGGATATTTTGTGATAATTAAATTTATAAAATCCACAAGAAAAAAAGAATTATTTGAACGTGTAATCTGTTGAATTTGATATATCATTGGCAAGATTAACACATCGTAAAGGTATCGGAATAGAAGAAAGCATGAAATAAATATTGTAGAAAGAATGCAGTTCATTGCAAATATTTTACATTTCACCAATACAGCTAAATTAAGAAATTTGCAATTCTTAATAAACTTCGGAAATGAATATATGTAAAAAAAATTGTATAACTTCTCGGTAAACTTTAGGCTTCATCCTTGTGCAAAAACTTTATTAATAGATATAACATTTTTATTTCTTGCAATAGCCGATTTGGTTAATCTTATCATTTCAACTGTTTCAGTCCTATTTGTTTGTTGACTGATAGTGTCTGGTCTTGTTGTTGAACATTGAATATTCATTCGATTCCTTCTCTTCACATCCGATGGATTGCTGATCGATACTATTGCTACTGATAGACTCATGTAACGAATCGAATACTGATTACAGCTCCTTATATACAAATAAGTATGGGTGTACAGATCGTGTATTATGGAGATATGGTAATGTATTGTAGCTTTAAACTCAATTTTTCTCAAATTTACAAGATCCCAATCAGAAATTAGAAAAAAAATCTTAGAGACAGCATTATGCATGGGGCAGATAGACGAAGATACACGTAAATTAAGCTTTAGTCTACAATTGAGTGCATGCGGATACATTACGAAATCATAATAAGGTATGAAAATTTCGGCGTTTTCAAACCATGGACAAATATTAGTATGAATTACGAAGTATACATCATTATTTCCCGGAAATATAAAAAAAATTGAGCAACTTGAATCAAACGACTGATGGTTGATGTAACAAATCTTATTCAGAGATTCGTGTATGATTGCAGTTACGTTTTTCGCGCAAGATGCTTCGTATCAAGTGATGGTTAAATGTTAGTAACTTCAGTAGTGAAGAAATTCAGAAATTTGTAATTAAATATATTCAGAAATACTATATGTCCATGAATAATTTAAATTTGCGCATGGAGAAAGTTAAAACATTTTCGTATTTTCCGAAACGAATGATGGACTGTAAATAATAAAAACTGAAAGAAAAAAATTGAATATATTAATGTTGAAACATTAATATATTCAATTTTAAAACAAATAAAATAGAAAATTAAAAAAACAAAAGTGTCATTTATGCTCAAAGTTTCCAAACGAATAGATGAAATAAGGATGGATTATATTTCATAGTTGCATTCAATCAGTTTTTTAGATCACAAGTTCTAATAAACTATGTATTTCTGATAAGTTGGGAAGGAAATTTTCTGACCAATTGATTAGGATTAGTAAAATGTTTTAAAATTATCGATATTTTCTTATATTCTAAATTTGATTCGGACTTACTTAAAGATAATCTGTTATTTTTAAAATTCTACTAATCCTTGAAAATTTGAAATAAAGACTGATAAAAGTTAAGTTTAGGGACTCCGATATTGCTTTGATATAGAAAATAGTTGTAAATTGTAAGTGGCAATTTTCATGCTGAATATCGAATTCACTGTAAAGAGGAAATGAGGAAGAAAAACATAGTCTGATACATGACTGTTCCCATAGGATTTCAGACATAACATCACCATTCATGAGAAAAAATAACCTTCAACTGCACTTCAACCTCAAATAAAATCAATTTATATTGTCCAAATAAACCAGAAGTAACTTGTTGCATCCCCTTGTCATTAAATTAATTTCAGAAAAAGAAGCAGCCTATTCAGCAAGCAAAGAAATTATAAATTACTCATAAATTATTCAGAAACAGCCAACAAAAAAGTAGTGTTGTCGAAAGCCTAGCAATATCTTGAATATCCACAAATCGGGCATTTTAAGCCATAACAGATAAGATTACACAGATTATTCAAAAATTTATGGTGTTGAAATTTCTAAATTAAAGTTACTTTTGGCTTTTTTCACAAATAAACGTAATGTTAAAAATGTTTAATTTAAAATATGCAGGATCGGAAACAAAAAGAAATTTAATTGTATCAATAATGAACAGATTGATTCAAAGTTGATTGGTGTATGGCAGGTGAAATAGTTTACAGATAGATGAACTTTCCGCCATTTTTTATGTGTCCCATAAGAAGCGAAACATTGGTATCGTTGCAATCTCCCAATAAATAAATACATCAGATGGTACTTTTCAATTCTGTATCCAAAGAGTTAGTCCAACAGTATATCAGCCAGTTCTGGATATTATCACATCCAGAACTGAAACTAATGGTTTTTATAATTTCCATAATCTGAAGTCGTACACTGTATTAGTCTGTCAAGCTTTTCGTGAAGAATATGGTAAACATTGCGACACTTCGTATTCTTATTTTTTCTTATTGGCTTCTCCAGAATTAAATCTTCTATTAATATCAATTTTCCAAAGTAACTTGATTTTATTATAAATTTCAATGCTAAACACTTTTACTTCGACATGTTACCTATAATGAACATTGATGTTTTCCATACGAAATAAAGTCTATCTTTTTTCATGCAAAAATTGAGGAAGTATAAAGTTAGTCAGCAAGAAAAAGCAAAGATCGAAGGTCAAAGATCTTTATAAATGAATTAATTGGACATTGAAAAACCATATGGAAACAATGTCATAATAATGCATAACCATATAATAAATTAAAAGTAAATTTTACAAATAAAATTATCGAAGTAAGAACTGCAAAGTGCCATTACTGTTTTCTTTAGTTGACGGCACTGCCAACGAAGAACTATTGCGCACCGTATCTTGAATAGGCCGACTATTTGATGGGAAAAATGGATTCTGCGGGAATCCAAAACCGAATGGTTGAGTAAACGGTACCTCCTGCAAAGAGATTCATCAATTATTTCTTTGGAATTCAAGAAAATTTCGGTTAATATTGATTATTTTTGATACATCGTACAAATAGTTTTTAATATTAGAAGAAAAAATTTCTACAAGACTCACCAACTGTTTAAAAAAATTTTCAGCTTGCTGTTCTCTCAGTCGACGCTCTTCTTCTTTTTTACGATGATACGAGGCAAATTCATTTTTGCTTACAATACCATCACCTAAGATCCAGTTGAAGAAGATTGATATTTTTACTTTGACAAATGATATTGATATTAAAATAAATTGCTATACATTCAGATAATTAAGACTAGCCTCAGAAGTAGTATGTAGCGTCTTTTTGGTATGAGATTCATTTCAACAGAAGGATTTTTTACTGCTAAAAAAGCTTCAAATTTTTTCATCAGAAAGGAAAAAATTTTGAACAAGGAGATATTTCAGAAACAAATACCATTTAAATCTTGTTTGTGATACAATCGCGATTTATCCTCAATGTATGGCCGATCGGCTAATATAAATTCTGCAAATGTAATTTGCTGATCACCGTTTGAATCGATGCGTCTAAATTCTGAACAAAAGGAACTTAAATGCATATAATTTGTAATTAATAATAATGAGACTGGAAATAATATACATAATTGCTAAAATTTGCATAATTCAAAATAAGTCATGAATAGCAATATCATTGTTTGTTACCAATTTATTGTAAACAGAAGACTATTTCTTTCTTAAAAGTATTTCTGTTTTTTCCTCAAAGGAATATCCCAAAAATTTTTGCTTTGAACAACAAAATATGATTTCCATTTAAAAAAGGAATTTGTCTCAGCGGAAATATCAGTTGAAATGTGAAAAAATAATGGAACTGCTTATATACAAGTATGAAATTCACAAATATTTGAAAGGAACCCTACCTTAATAACGCTGCTAATTAGAGTAAAATAAGTTTTTGTGATAAAAAAAAGAATTTTAATTTTATGCGAATTGCAAAACGATATAAAAAATATTGCTGAAACTAAAGCACACACTCGTTTTGGGAAATATCCCTAGAATGCCATGCAGAATGGACATGAGAGACATTCCCATGGAATCAAAAATTATCACTTTTCAACATGATAATCTTTTTAAAATATATTGAATTCAAACCATCGAATCTTGGACTAAAATCATCGGCAGGTATAGGTGTAATTTCGACAGGTATTGGTGAAGCATGCGCATTTAGAACGGATGTTGGTGAAGGGAGTGCTGCAGTTGCGATCGTTTCTGATTTTGTTTCACTGGTGATTATTTCCACAATGATCAATAAAACTATGAACAATTTCATCAAGAACTTTTTCGTTGTTAATTTTACTGAAAGAATTATACGAGTGAGTAAAAGTTTTATTCTTTTCACCTTCCCATATCTTCGATATTTCAAATTTGCATTCAAATTATTTGAATTTTTATGTTGAATTACTTCTCTCCGAAATTGAACAAAAATCCAGTAAATATCTTTGTTATATACCAGTACTGCAATGTAGTTCGCTGCTCACAGCTGAAGTTAAATTTTCAAAAATTCCTCAGAACTATATGTTAAACAAACATTTAAAAGTTGTAACAAAGTATTATGTAAAAAATCCTGTGTTAATAATGAAATCGATGGAAGGATCAAATACGAGGAGTGCTGCGCCGGAAAGAGTTTATAATTCAGCAAGTCCACTGCTGTAGCATTTATATAGGGTAAGCTTCCATAAAGCTAATTTCTGGTGCTAGGTGTAGTCACTGCAAGCTGATATCATTATTATTTGCTGCGCAATTCGTTGTGGAAAATTAGTTGATGAAGAAAAGCTATAATACCTCATCGAACAATCTCTGTCCCACATTTGCTCTAATTAACATGTTTTTTCGTATTTCTTATTATCACGTTAAATGAGTCCTCCCAATCAAACATCTCATTCCATATGCATTATAAAATTAACTGGTTATTTTTTCAGCTTCGAATTCTCTTCTTGCAAGCACATTTTCATTCTCTCTATCCAAATTCAAAAATTGTTTATATCAACTGGTACAGTTTCGTTGTTAGTAAAAGCTTTCCTATCAAATTCTGTCACTGCAACCAAAAAAAGAAAAGAAAAAAAAAAATCTTTAATACATTGGATTATATACGATATTACACGGATATATTCAAACTATTGTTCGTCATCATAAATCTAAGTCTTTTAATTGTATCATGTGATCCCTTTTGTATCTTCTGCTCAAGGACAAAAAGAGAGTAACAAAACAGATTTCAAGAAATGGCAACACTGATAATGAGCTGAAGAACTAATTTAAAAATCAAAGAATAAGCAGGACTTTGGGATTGCTTAACTGATTATATATGTTTCTCATATTGATTTCAGTTGTGACTTTTCTTTACATGCTCATATAAATTTCTGACTTAGTATCTTAATTTTAGAATTTGAATCTAACTAGTTATTTTAATTACGGAACTAGTGGGCATCGCCAAGAGAAGTTTGGCAGTATATACTCCAACGAACTGCGAACTTCTCAACCTGAGTTTCACCGTAGTTCTCCTGCGACATTTTTTTGTTTGTCATCGTTTACAGAATCACACACCTAAAGGCACGACCTGACCGCTTTATACATACGATAGTTGGCACAGCGTGCCATATGCATGCACAAAAATTTTGGTCCCGCAAAATGAGAAACTGATTAATAATGTGAATTCGCTTCTTTCTCTTTCAAAAATATTTATTTTTTGATTAAAACAATTTCAAGAGTTCAATAACGCGAGACATTCCACTTTTACAACAAAATGAGTTGACAATCGAAGTACTACATTATCTAAAAAAGCATACAACCGATGCATAAGCCTCAAAACCTACAATCAGGAACTTAAATTTCATCAATCGCAAATCTCTCAACCTTTGCACCGTACAAACACAATCGGTATGAATAGAAACTGCAAAATTGAAGTTCAAAAATTCCAAAATATCCTAATTTCTTAACTCACCTCTACAAATTTCTCACATCTCTCGTACCGCTTTCGCTAAGAACCACTCTATCACTTTGTGCAAAAAAAAATTTTTCTACTGCTTTGAAACATAAAAATAGTGCAACTAAACTTGAAATGAAGTTGTTCAATTCTAACTATGCTATAATTTATTAAATAGTAATCGGTATCAAGCAAAAATGTATGGATTTAAGAACTGATTATTAAAGGAAGAGATACACGACGTCCCAGGTGACATGCTATGAAATAGCGGCAGGAAGAAACAGTCGGCAACTCGTACTACCACACAAACATTTCTTGAGACAAAATTCCGAAGCACTAGCACCATAATCGTAGGTGAGCTCTTCATAAGCAGGTATATCACGAAGCGCAAACAGACCAACGTGTACCTGTGGAGTACCATACCTCACAAGGATCATTATCAAGTTAGGATTACAACCATGATTTATGAATCGTGATTGATTCCCACGTAGTGATGGATCGATGTATGTCACTTCAGTGTGATCTAAATTCATTCATTAATTGATGCAACAAATCAATCTTATTAGAAAAAGTGAAATCTATTAAAAAAAAACAGACTTTCAATCTTTAGTTTGATGGCTGAAAGGAATAAACTTATGAAAAATAAGGGAAAACTGAAGTTGAAGTATTTCCTTTCCTTTTTAACGTAGAACAGCTGTAACAACAATGAAACGATGCGAGAACAGAAAAAAAGGCAGGTAGATAAGGGAAGTTTTTACGAGAAATCATTGGGATATCATAATAGAAGGTTAACCACCTCGGAAAACTTCCTTAATCGTGAGAACATAATTTTTGTCGGATTGACGTTTCTCTATTTCGTCCGGTCCAATTACTTCTCCAATATATTCAATAACAAAGCGACCTTTTTTAATTAGCTCTCTACACTGTAAGCCACAACCTTTTTCACCAGCATCAAAGACCTAAAATTGAGAGAAACTTTGTCTTCAAACAGGATAGCGGAAGTCTTGTTGAATCTATAACAGAAAGACTAGCCTCGAGGGGAAGTGAGGGGCCTAACTGGACACATCTGTTTTTACAATTATCTGGAAAGAATGAGCAAGAACATTCAGTAGAACACTCCAGAATTGGCAAATTGTTGTTAACATTCTTAATGGAATTCCGATCCTTGAATATATCCTGAAAATTTCTCAATAAATTACTTAAATAAGCTTCTTATAATTCTTGAATAAAACATTAAAATACATGTCGACTGTCTGCGGTTCTTCTTTTCATATAGCGAGATGAGCTGCATATGGGAAAATTTAAATGTAAAGTTAAAAATAAAGCCATCTCTTTTTTCTTCAAATTTTCTAAAATATTAAACATGTCCTCCGCTAAATTCAGTATTTTTAAAATTTCAAGAATAACTGTTGAAAGAGTTGGAAAATCCAGACCAGCAAAATGGATGAAAGAATCATCACTATAACAGTATAACAAAGTGAATGAAACTTGCTTGTTTGTACAGAAGACAAGTACAGCCGGTACTTGCTGTGCATGGTCCCATACAATTACATCCTTCATATTTTGTCTCGAAATTTATTGAATTACCACCCGGTCCACATTCCAAGCTTTCTATTTGAATATATTTCATCCTGATTGAAACTTCGAGAACTCCTAGGAAACAAGCGAACTTGAACAAACCATAATGCCCACACTAATTTGCATAATGTCTCTGGCACTGGCAGTTATGGGCCGTCAACTTTGTGATAAGAGTGTGAGAGGGAGAGTGACGGTGAGTGATTCAAAGATGAGGGAATCATCATCCTCCTCGTTCGATCCTTACTCTTGGAGGAACTTCTATTTTCACGTTGATCGGGAGGAAGCAACACGGCTGTTGTGTCAGCCCGATTCTGATCTCGGCACATTTCTTATTCGAGATTCTACAACTCCTGGAAGCTATGCCTTAAGCGTCAGGTACTAACATCATGTATTTTAGTATTACTTGGACTGATGTGGTACGTTCCGTTCATTTTAAATATTTTTTCAGTCATTTGGTCGAAATTCTACTCTCACTTCAGTTCCATAACATTGTACAGATTTCACTGTTGTAGAGAAGAACTGTCCGGTGATCAGCAGGTTCGACATTATCTTATTGAGCCCGTTGAAGCGGATAATGGCAAGACGAATGTGAAAGTAAGTAGACAATTCACCTGGAACTAATAGATCTTTTTAATTATAAAAGTAATTCTACTTTCTCAAAATTGGGTTGTTCATACTACGTAAAGAATAGCAATAGTAACTGATACTGCAGATAGCTGACCAATACTTTGTCGACATTCCTGCCTTGCTCAACCATTTTAAAATGAGGATTTTGGCGAATGTAAGTTTGGTATCTCCACTCCGGAAAGTCGCAATTAATAGGGTACGTTTCTTCCTTTTTCCTCGTGTACCCTTTTTTTCAATTTTTGTTGTCAATCAGGTTATGAGATAAAATTTTTTTGTTTAGTATTATTACTATTTATCCATAGTATGATTTTCTTCTCGTTTTTTTGGCTAGTATATGAATTTTCATTGATCATGCTCGAAGCATAATTGTAGCAAGCTTATAATGAATAAAGAATGTATGATGAATAGTTAGAGCTGAAACATTTACTTGTATATAGTTCCACTCTCCTTTGTTCTTTTACTGCAACTATTTCAGATGATTGCTTTGTATTCATTTGAAGGACAAGAACCAACGGATCTCTCATTTGAGAAAAATGAAATTCTTGACATAATCGAAAAACCACAGGAAGAATGGTGGGAAGCTCGTAATGCTTTGGGTAATGTTGGCCTTGTACCTGGAAATTACTTGGTGAGACTTCCAGTTATATTGTTTACGTAGAAGATGCTTCGACATTACATTAATTTTCATATGTAATTTTCCTTCTACCGTGCTTCTAATAACGTCTAAGTATTTTCTAAGTGTTTTCTAGTTCCAGGCACAATTTGATGAAGTTCTGATGCAAAGAGATAGTCCTGATTCTTCAGTATCGTCAGAAAATCGTTTAAGCGGTGCATCTGTTCTTAGTGATACTAATGACGATATGTTAAACAATACACAACTTTCTGAAACGGTTAGTGCATAAGTGAAATTTATTTGGAGCTTCAATTTTTGTAAATATTATACAAATATAAGAGTTGTCATCACTGACGTTTAAGATTCGCATAAGTATGTTTCATTACAGCCAAACATGCCAACATTGGCGCGTGTAATCCTGGATAGACGACCAAATGCATACGATACGGAAGCGCTACGTTTGAAGGTTCCTTTTTTTCTAAAATTATTGACAGTTTGGTCGAAGATTGATTGGGCGAAGTAGTATAACGGTTAGGATAAAATACGTTCTTTAATTACTCCTTTCGTTACTGTGCTTGGTGTTCGCACGGTCACCGATAGCCTCTTTGTGCAGTATTATCTGACATCCTCCTTAAATTTATTGTAATAAATTTCATTTACTCTGTTAAATCTTAAAGTTTATATCTGAAATGAAGCCTGTATTGTAAGTTCAATTAATTCTCGTTTTAGAAAGGTGATTTGTTGAAAGTAACCAAGCTACATCCGTCCGGTATTTGCGAAGGAATATTGAATGGTAAGAAAGGTACTTTCCCGTTCACATACGTGGAATTTGTAGGCGATGCAGATGCTGCAGTAACACCTACCCCCGTATAGCAAACTGATTTTCTTTCATTTCATTATTTCTTCATGTAATCGTTTGCAGCATTTTGTCATTGAAAGCAAATACTTTTCCCAGGAATAAAGTACTTGATACTTCCCTGGATTTTTTTTCTCGTGTGTTTTCAAACTGCGTTTAACGGATTTCTCATTTAACTTGCATGTTATGCTTAATTTATGTTGTACATGAATATTTCGGCAGCTTTCTGCGTATCTCTGCTTCGCATTCCGTAACGGAAACCTTTCCTTCCACTCATTTTAATTTATGGTGACATAAAACATAGTTGAGCCATACTCTGATTTTAATGAGTAGGGCTCTGCACTTGTGACTCCTGACACTGAACATTTGATTCCATTTCATCAGTTAAGATGTACTTATAAAAAGTTGATGAAATATGGAAAAAAAAAAAAAAAAACCTTCCACATACATTATTTTTTGTAACGTCGTATCATAGAAATGTTGAAAAGGTCAAGAATCAAAAAGGAGTAAAAAGCGCTACATGTTGGCGCAAACATAGCAGAAATCAAATGTTTTTGATAAGTTGATTCTGAGGTTACGTCTCATCTTTTTATCCATTACATATCATGTCACTGTAAAACACTTCCTTTCTTAAGAATATATTGAAAGTGAATACTTTATGAAAATATATTTCCATTGGTGCTTTTTATTTTGTATATTAAATCTAAGATTATACCTGCAAAGTTGTGGGTGCTGAAATGCTCTCTGATGGGAAGCATCTCTGGTGCTACAGCAGACTGACTAGTAATGCTGTTATTTGTAGACATTGTATTATGTCAGTACAGCTTGTAACGATGCAAATTAAAAGCAACATTGGATTACATTATACGGCTTTTGTCTTAGATATTTTACTCCTTGCATATATGACCCCCCGAAAATTCCCTGAAATTCTGCTTGTCATTTTATTCCCCCTTTCCTTTTTCCCTTCAAATCGTCTCGTGAAAGGTGCGTTGTAAGAAGTTTGTGAACAGTTTTCAAAACGTAACGAAAGATGACTTCTCATACAGGCAGGCGACCACCATCTGCAGGATCGTTAGGAAGGTTGCGTGAAAATTAGAATTGGAATGTTTAGAATTTTTGTATTTTCGACCAGATATGGCATAAATCTGAGAACATACCGCTTAAAAATTCTGTACTGGTGTAGTTGAGCAGTACATTGTGATGGAACTAAGGAAAAGGAATTTTCAGAAAGTTATTCAAAAATGTTGGAATACACATATTCAATATTATCAACATTACCTAAATCATGCTCTACTTCTTCAGGAATTCATTTATTTAAGATCGATCGTCAGATGTACCAATGCCATTCTTTTATCATGACACATAAAAATGCTGCTATGCATACCTTAAATTATTCCACTTAATGTATTTCTGTTCATACTTTAGTGAATGAACACATAGCAAAATCATCTCAAATTGACTACTGATATACTTGAATGAGGCCTCATTAGAATGCTAGTCTTCATCATATTCTAGATTAGTTAGCTATATATATATATCCCATTATTAATTATTTAATTAATTGCCACCATATATACTCTCAATCACACATGTTGTTAATTGTTGGCCGTAGTGCTGCAACACACAAAATTTTAATCTAATTTGAATGAAGTGGACAGAATAGCAACGATTGAGTGAAGTTGGTTGCTTGGCATTATGCCAGAATGTGTCTTGATACGCGTCACGAATGCGTTGCGTCGTATGGATGTTAACAAAATTTCGATTAATTAAAGGGATGCTGTGACTACTACAATTATTTACACTTATCTTTATCACTCATAATTATTACTTGCTGTGATATCATTAACCTTTGATTGACCTATTATGAAATGAATAAAATGCCGTATGACCATTCACTGTTGTGATGATTGTTAACGTGTAATGCATTTGATAAGATGCATATTTCCCCTTTATTAACTAATATTACGGAAACGATCAAGCTGTTACACAACTTGATCGTTTTATAATTGCTGATTGCCCTCAGCTCTTATCTTTTCTTTTCTAGCAGTCAAATTATCTCTGACGTGTTACAATTGTAAAACGAAATCAAAACTTTGTTTCTTACTATTAATGAAGTTCACATGGAATGAAATGCAACCTGATGATGATTTACTCGGAATATCCTTACAAGCATTCTGGATATCGTTTCCGGAATCTTTATGTAAATGCTACTCGATATAAATACCTCAACTTACTACGGCACATATGTGGAAGATGAGGTAGTGAATTCCTTGATGAACTATTCAGGACATATAACGTTGTACTGTCGATGCCGCAGTCTAAATCAATCTCTTTCATTAAGTAATGTATTTTTTAAACGAACATTAGAATGGGAAGTCATGCGTAATAATTTGGAGACTGTGTCACTCCTGATTTGAGGCGTTTTCGGGAATAGTGATTTGTATGCGGTGAAAATAAGATTCGAGAATTACAGAAGTATTTAAATCATTGTGCATGTGATGTCCTGAAAACATTGGTCGAAATATTAAGTATGTTTTTTCCTACACTAAGTATAATTTTTTGGATTAATATTCCGATGTCATGATCTATTACTTGTCCAAGGAGATGCGTAAGTTCCTCGCTAACATTATAATTTAACTGTTTGCCATGTACTTTGTCTTCAGCCCCATTTCACACCGGTAAAGAATATATTTCTTAGTGCAACGTCAAGATTTTCGAATGTGTTGTAGGATTGAAATTTTTTCGGTTTACATCGAAAGTAATGGGAATCTACGATATTCCTAAGATTTATGGAGTAAGTGACAAAGTAAACAGTGAATGTAATTTTTGTAGACCTTGTTGGAAGAATTTCTGGTTGGTGGAAACTTTCTAAAATATTTCAAAATCGTCTTCAATATCATATACATTATTCACTCTATTGCTATATTATGTAGTTCGTGCTTATTAGCTGGACGAGAGTGAGGAGAGGACAAGTGTCAAAGGGAATATGAATAATGTGGCAACAGAAGATCATTCGACGCTTTTTTGTTTAGTGAAGTTAGCAAGCAGGAATCAAAAATGAGCGTATTCTTTTTTTGATTCTTACTGTCGGAACACAAATATTTGGTATCGTTGACTTATTGTGAGCGATAAACTAAGGTTAGCATCTCTTTTAGTTACTTCCATACTGGATTCTAAGAAAATGAATCGGATTCCTTGTAAGCGATCTGCATTTGGTTGAGAACGTTATTGAAACTGTAATCTTTTTCGTTCTCTAATCCGTCTTGCCTGTATTTCGTGTGTGCTAAATATCTTCGTATTCATCACCTTTTCAATGTTATGAATGTGTTTTTATGGTTTGCTTGCTCTTTGTCAGTACGTATTTTTAAATACAACTGCTCATACCATTACTTCAATTAGAAAACAATTAAGTTTAACGTCGATCTGTCTAATTTTAATAGAAATTATTAGTGTCTTCTATTTTACTAAACAGATTTTTAGATCTCCAAACTGCAGTGATGAATTACATAACGTGATGGATAGTGTGCTTTGGGGTTTCGGAATTACATTATTGAAAAAAAAAAAATGACCATAAGATAGTCCTCTTATAGTCCAGTTTATTTTTCAGGAGCTCACGTTACTTGAGTTTTCGATGATTTGACTTTTTTCGCTTCGACGGGTCGTTGTCGGAAATTGACTTTATTATCACTGTTATTAATGCTCATTTTCTTTAGTGAAAATGTGTGAAGAAAAGAGTGATTCCTTACGTTATTCATAGGAATATGATGTCTTCGAGCGGGTTTCGTCCTTTTGATGATCTTTCCGAGTAAGTTGTTTCTTCGTAATTATGGTCGAAATTTTTGGATTTATGATTTTGTGTACTGTTGATGAAACGTTTATCTGCGTCATGAAATGCTTAAATTCGGAATGCTTTTTTCACTGACAAAATATCAAGGCTAGATTCGATTTTAGTTAACGAGTTTGAGTTAGCGCTTGTTTTCTTATGAAATTAACATATGTTAATTTGAGATAAAGTTTGTTACATCTAGAGTAGTCCTCATGGTTTCGCATTTATTTTTGATGTTAACAGAAGACATTCGTTTTATAGGCATTATGAAGATGAATGGCTGCAGCTGGGCCTAGAAGATGAAACGTTGAAATGTAGTAGTCCTCCTACAAGTGGAGCAACCGATTTTGGTCTTACTGTATCGACACGGTCCTGTCCGTCACCACTGAGCCATATCCCAACCCGCGAACCTTACCCTTCCGACCCTCCCCCAAAACTATCCCCAGTGTCTGCGGAGCAGCAAACTTTCATCACTTTAAGTAATAGCCGTATTCCTTCAGTACCTCCTGGTCCTTCGCAGCCCATTTTGCAACCTCCGCCGCAGGTCCAGTCATCCGAGCTCACCAGTGTCGAATATGAACTAAATCCAGATTTGAGCGTCTTATCGATACCCTCCAGCTCTCCACTTCTAGTTACCAAACCAGCAGAATTGCAGTTTACCCAGCCATCTGTTTCAGGTCTCCACCAAAATGGAGATTTCGCATCGTTTGTACAACTCGAACAAAGGGAAAAAAGTGTGCATTTGGTTTATTATTTCAATAGAATCTGGATTTTTTCTTTTGTAGCCTACTAGCCTTTTTTTGCGCCAATCTGAATCTTAATAAATTTTGGCCTAACTGATTTTCATCATTCCAAGTGTGTTAGCAACTAGTGGTACAGGTTAGTGGTCCTAAGTTTCAAAGAGTTTCATCTCAAATTTTTTCCCGGTTTGATTTCTCATCTTAATGTATATTCAGGAGCAGTTATTCAACCTCAGCAGCATCCTCCCGGTTGTGTGCAAGCTGTTAACGGACAGTGGTTTGTACAGGCTCAGGTGCAGCACGTTCAAACCAGTGCAGGAACAGTTATAGCTGTTGTGCCAAATTTTTGTCGACCACAAACGCAACCAACGGGAAACAGTCAGAATCTGTCGCAAGCGCAAGTTTCACAATCGCAGTTAATTGCACATCCTATAGGAAATGGACAAACAGTTAACACTGCTCAACCTACCACAGTCGCAGCACAACATGTGATGCAGAACCATCCACACCATCAGATTCAGCAGCAACAGCCACAACAAGTCGTGCATGCCACCCGCGTGCCCCGTTCACTTACCGTGGGCGTTACATCCGGTGCACCACAACAGGGACAGTCCGTTATGCAACATTTGTTATCACAACCAGCTATTTCTCGTTCACAAGTTGTAAGTTTTTGCAAGGAAAAAAAACATTTGTCAACCGAAAGCAAATTTCAACAAACTTAACTGTAAACAGTCTCACCGCCAATGGAAGAGGTAGGGTAGTTCTAATTGAACACCATTGGTCCCTTTTAGACCCTCGACTGAATCTTGGATGCAGCTGCGCCTTTACTAAAACACTGCACTGAATGACCGAACATTCTCAATAGCATAACATCTAGTATATTCAAAACTCCGTCCAGTCACATGTAATATTTATAGTGATGATGATAGACATAACTAATACATTTTTATTGTTTAAGCAAACAACAGTTCAGGCAGTAAGCTCAGTTCCAACAACTACCAAAAAGCAACGGAATTCTCAACCTCGAAATGGGCGGAGAAAGGTTTTCAACTTTTCTTAACTACTCACTGTTTTGTATTATCAAAAAATAAATTTCTTTGTAAAATGTTTTCCTGAAAATTTTTCGATAGCGAAGAAGTCTGGAGTTCTGTTTTATTTTCAGAATACTTCGTATAATTAATCTGTCTTTTTCATTTTTCAGAACACTAATCAGGGTGGCACTCTGGGCTCTGTTCTGATAAAAGCAAACAAACTTGCTGCTGCTGCATCAACGGATGCATCAATAAATCAATTGTTACCTCCATCGCATGGAATTGAAATGAGGTTAAGTGTACAGAACAGCGAACAGGTAGCCAATCTTTCGAAGGAAATATCACGCTTGCAAAATCTTGTGAGTTTTCAAGTTTCATATATTAATTTTGTAAGATTCTAAGCCTTATACATTTTAACGAACTGTATGGTCCATTTCCATTGCGCTAGAAATTTCGTTATGTCCATAGGTGGTTCGGTCATTTAACAGCAATCGTCAGCAAAAAGTCGAATTTCTATTTTTTATATGGTAGTGTTGCAAATTTCGAAGATTTTTCTCGTCAGCGGAATTATTTTCAGCAAACGGCTTATAATGTGGATCATTCAGCAGAAATAAAGGAACTCGAAAATAAGCGAGCACAAATATTTTTTGAAGCCCTTGCGCAACAGCATAAGTATGTTATTTTGTAGTTCACTTTGATTCAAGGCATTTTTCATCTCATTTTTTGCCTAATTTTGCGCATGTTTCTTACTTGTTGCTTCTTCTGGTACTTATCGACTTCACATTATTCAGCTACGTTTTCACATTTAAGAGACAAAGACTTGCTGTCGGCGGTGAATCCCAAGCCGATGACTTTGACAACGCACACCAGACAAAGGAATCATAATAGGAATAACCATAACAGTGGGCAAACAACTGTAGTGGTACATCAAGTACAGCCTTCTACAAGCTACGAGCAACAACATCAGCAGCAACCAACACATCGGCAGCAGCAACAGCAACCGAATTATGAAGCAGCAACACCAGCAAGAGTTCCGGTTTCTTATCATAATTCATTCCAAATCTCGGCCCAGTACACTCCTACTCATGAAACCCTTCAGAGCAGTCAATTCAGTGTCCGCAATAACAGTCAAATTCAGCAGGTATAGGATTCTCGATATTAATTTATGATTTCATACATTGCAAAAATTGAATTGATATTTGAAACTTGATCTCCATTGATGACTTTATAAATCTCTGAACTTTTTGATGACTGAAATGGTTATTACTTTTAAGGTATCGACTACGCAGTATAGTTCATACCGAACAACTGTCAGCCAACCGTCAGTGCAGCAGAATCAAGTACGGGAAAATTATATCCACTCAGTGCCAAATGCTGTGCCGCAAACTGTTATTTTGCAACCTGAACAGCACCTCTCTCGTCGTGTAGTTCGTGAAGTACCTTGCGAACCACCCCCTCCACCGGTGCCATTATTTCCGCCACCAACTCTCAGATCGTCCGCTGAAACTGCTGCATGTATTGCGAAGAAGAAAGCCGAAAGAACCAGAAGGTTCGCTAGCAAATAATTCATTCAGTTGCATTGTTAATTTTGTAGAATTCTATGTTATTCATTTTAGTTTTGACACCTTTGCTAAATCGGTCAAGGAAACCGTAGACATAAATTATAAAAATTACGATGGTTCCTGTTCATTGCTGTTTGCTGTTTTACCCACAATTACAGGATCAGCGATTACTTTTTATCACTGCATAATTCTGTGGAACATCCAGACGTGTCATCGCCTTTCCATGATCTCTCAGATGTGCTTCAACGCCTTCTTCCGTTCCACATCTATTCCGAACCGGATTTTAATTCCGAAATACTGGACACTTGTATGTTTCTAATGAAGAGAATTATATTACCAAAATAAGTAAAGGACATATACATTCTCGCTGAAATCTAACTTTAAACTATTTTAGTTTCATTTGATAAAACAATTAATTTCATGTTTTTATTTCAGTTGATTATCACTGCCTGCGACACTTCGTGCATTTAAACAACAGAAGACATATTGTCGAGCAACGGGTGCGATCTCTGCTGTGTAAAGAAGCCATGGTTTGTTAATTTTCTTAAAAATTGGTACTTTAATCGCTGGCATACAAGTGGAAAAGTTGTAGATTTTCTCTGTCTTTTATTCAGGCTAAGAATTCGTAAGTTAATCAACTGTCATTTGATGAAAAATACGTTGTTTTAGGCGCAAAGTCAGATTAATTTTTTTAAAGTTTAATGTGATGTACGTTCTGGAGTTTTTCTCTACAGTGACGAGTAGAACATTCATCAGAAGAATAACAATAAAAGATGGAATTTGAAGAGTCAGGTTAATCCAAGTTCGAGAAATTATGAATTTAATGAAGTTCCTTATTAATTTTCGAATCATGAAATAACATTAGAAATTCTCCAATGTTCTGTTTGTTGCTTAAAAAGGAAAATTGGACAAGTGATTTCCTCATAACATTTTCAGGAAGGATATAGTAAAGCGGATGAGTGCCTTTTACTTTCACTTGATGCAGAACATGAACGTCGTCTACTGGATGAGGAGAAACGATTGGCAATTGTCTGTGGCAGAGGTAGGAAATTTTAACTGTCACAAAATTGTTAGAGCGGAGTGTAGGGTTTGGTTGTACGCTATGGTTTTTGGATTAAATCTTTGAACTATTAAAATTTCTTTTATAGAAGAATTCGTTGCGAATTCTGCAATATGCAATCGTATGAATGGAATGGATGTAGAAGGACGTCGAAAGGAATTGGTACCGAAAACTATCCCAAAATTGCACTTTGATTACCATACTTTCTCGGAGAGTGAAATTGCTGCTCGTACTGTTAGCCCATTCACAACATCTGATAGCGAAAAGTCTCCAGTTTCGAAGTCCACGGGTTCTGACGACGAAGAAAGAATGCTTTCTGATGTGACTGACGAGATGCTGGTTTTTGAAGAGACTGCAACAATATCCGATATAGAAAGAGGTTCAAATGATCCCGATATAAAGGAAAATGTTACCAAAGCGAATGGAGAGGTTAATTTTCAACTCGTGAGAAATATAGATTATCATCCAAGTAGTAGTTACTCAGATACTTGTTGTTAAGAAATTCGTAAATTGTATGGAATTTTGTTACTGTAACTGTTTTGAACTGGAAGGTAAGTAGTGACCCATATATTTTCAGAAAAACCCGACTACAAATGATTGGATTGATTCAAGCCCGTCACTCGATTTACCTACTACAGTTACTTGTTGCACTTCACGGAGGAAAAGTGATTCAATAAGCTCACATCAGGAATTATATTCGCCAGTCACTGCTGATCTTTCTGAACAAATGTTCGTTGTAAAAAATACGGTTCCTTCTATTAAATCAACTGAACAGCTGGAAGCGGTCATTGCTTTAGCACATGCAGCTACGCTAGAAAGAATTTCATCACCCATCATCGCGGAAGAAAATGAAGGCATCGAAAATTGTATTCCAATGGAAGATAGCAGTAAAGTTAGCGAAGCGGAGGTAGGGAGCTGCGACAATGATATTTCACAAATTCTGGAACATAAAGGGGAGGTCAGTTTTTATCTAAAGAAGTTTTTGAATTTTAAGAGGAACAAACTATCTAGATCGACAACATTTGGTATACCTCTGTGTCGTTTGGTCAAAAATTATTCAGGGCGAAATGCTCAGACTGTCGTTCAGAAAGCCACCGTTAAAGCGGAATGGTATTTTATAAATAAAGGACACCTTGGATCTGAAATAATTATTTAGGCTGAAAAGATTGAAAGGCCGCCAATTCGAATAAAAATTGCATTAACTGATGCCAGTTTGAAAAACTGTTTGAACAAAAGCAGCAGCAAGAAGAATAAGGAAAAGAAGAAGAAGAAAAAAAAGAGGAAACATTGTGATCCCATGAAGACTTGCAGTGGAGAGGTTTGTACCTTTGCTTTTCCGTTTTTTCTTTTTTTTTTTTTTTTTTTTTTTTTTTGAAATTTAGTTTTTCTGTAGAAAATTTGAAATTAATAACTTAACGGCAAGGCACTAGAAACTCTGCATTCAGGCAAATGGTTTATTGCCGAGTTGTTCGGGATTGGAGGATACGAAATCGGAGGATACGACCTTGCATCGTGATGACATATCTCATCCACGTATTCTTATGCGTATAACGCGTAAAAATAATATTGTATCAGTGACAGATCCGCGAACGAATCATATATCTCTGCATATAACACCAAAAAGTATTCGGCTTTTTGTACTTTGGCCTTTTTGATATTCCGGTAGATCTTTCACCAGTTTTTGATTGAATTTTTGCTTTACTTTTTAAATGTACCCTTTAAATTTGAGGCGAAGTTGATGATGAACGAGAGCCCCCTCTGAAGGTTCCAAAGTTGAAAATTCGACTCGGTCGAAATGGAGAAGAGCATGTAGTTGATTCGGAGCAACCAACAGTGGACCATGTATCGAAAAGTGCACCGCATGAGATGGATAGGTTGGAAATGAGGTTTGGAAGTAGCGATGTTGAACGACTTAACCGACACAAGCGAACGGCTGGAGTGGATCACAACCGAAAAATGACTATTATTATCCCGAAATCTGTCATTAAGAATTCATGTACATCTTCTTGTAACCCCGGCAATTCGATCTCAGCGGCTGTCAGTTCTAACGCACAATTCTCACCTAATTCAGGTAATTTACCTTTTCTTGAATAGTAATCGCTTTTGATTTATCCAGGTTTGTTTTGCCAGGGCTATTTTTTGATCTAAAAGCAGTTTTGTAATCCCCATATGCTGGTTCTTGACCCATTATAGAATTGGACTAAAATGCAATGATGGTATATGTAACTCTAATATGCAGTAGTAATTGTAGTGGTCTGTTTGGGGTTTTTTTTTTAAGTTTTTAAGGAAAGACTTATCTTTTTTAGTGCATATTTGTTTTTGTCAACAAGCTGCTACTACCGTTACTAGGAGGTTGGAATCTAATATATAATTTATTATTAGTTATACATATTGATTAAAAAATCTCGACCATATACAGATTTGAAATGTAAATGTCTCCCATTGTAGGAGCACATCAATTATGTTGCATCATTATTTCTTGACTACTTTTCCATCCTCTCATCAAGTACATGAACAGTTTTTCGAGCTATAAGTTTTTAAGGACAGTTCTGAATTGTTCCTTTGTTCTTGAATGTACATATAATTTTTTTCCTTGCGGCTGTCTAGCAAGAATTACATCACTTAACTTGTTGGGATTTTGTTATCAATTATCTTTTCTTGAAAGGCTTAGTAAGATAATTATTTCTTTACCGTCTATTTCATAAATACATTCAGATAAAATGGTGTAAACGGAACGGATATGCAGTAGAGTTTCGGTAATACCGTAATAATTGTAACAACGAAAGTTCTATCATCGCTGATATTCATTTACATTTGAGATTTCCAGGAATTATCCAGTGTTAATCAGATAATTTTTCAGAATTATCGGACGAAGAAGAAGATGAACAGCTGCGTGCACAGGCTGATAGCGTCATCAGTCGTTTAAATGACTGGGGCACGAAAAATCCTGTGACGCGTCAAGCTGATGCACTTTCTCGACTGGTTGGTACTGCACCGTTGGTGACGCCGGTCCTGGATCGGCTTCTTCCAAGTGACCCATGGTTTTTTAGTATGGATGTGAGAAATCGCTCAACAGTCGATTCCAATGATACTGCCCCTTCACGCATGACATGGCTTGCATCTGCTACCAGTCACCCGCGCAGTTTAAAAACCACAATCAGCATCAGTAAGCCAAATTAGAGTTAAGGTTTTTGTCTTTTTTCATGGCGTCTTCACTTTCCATTATTACGTGGAACGACACTTCTTTTATTTTGTCTCATTAAACCAGTTAAGTCTTGGGGCGTATTTATTTAATGATTTATTGAAAATCACCCTGTATCTTCAAATCATTTGATTTTGATTGAAATTTTGAATTAATCTTTCAAGTTGAAATTTGCTAATAGATAAAAAATTGGAGAGCAAATCTTTTTCTGTCGCGAAATCAGAAAATGGAAACTCACAGTCGCCTGCCTGTTGTATGTTCATTTGAGCGCGGGTTTCATGTCTTTCTGCTGCGTTTGTGGTGGTGCCTCTATTACAGTGAATAACTACTACTGTTACTAAGATGAACAGTTTTGATTAGTTTTACTATAATTTGATTTATTTAAATGTTGTTGCTCTGTTTCGATCTAAAGTAATTTATCTCACTATCCGAGTGGGGACAACAGATTCAATTTAACTGCTTTTATCGAAAATAAATTATATGAACTTTCGAGATGATCAGAATTCCAATATATTCATCTCGTTTTTTGATTTTTAATTTTATTTTTGAAAAACACAGTTCAATAATCTTTACGAAAATCCTATTCCATTCAATCTATGCGCTTTCTTGCACCTTACGATAGTTCGGTTTTTTGCAGTCTTCCTAAAATGAGTTCTTTTATTCATTGAATACCATGAACTCAAAACATTCTCGTTATTGCTAACCGTTTCCCTCCTTTCATCCTTTCCCCATTTATTTCATGTTTCGTCGCGGTGCTTTCCTCTATAACTTTTTTTAAATGTGCTGCTAGAACACTGTTTTACGATTGTTATGTATCGTATGAATATGCATGTAATGTTTTGTCCTATTTTGTATGGCATTATGTTGCCATTGCAAAAATTGAATAGAATTTATTGGTTGATGCTTTCAGTTCTAAATTTTATTTCTAAATATAAAAAGTTTCTTCGTACAGATTGTACAATATTTCTGTACAGGTCCGAACAGTGTACGCGTCTTATCATTTCTTTTTTTCTTTTTTTTTTTTTCATTCTGCTGGCCCCTACACACACCCACAAACACATACACAGTATTCTAATCTCAAGCTGATCTAATTTGGCCATTTTATCCAATTTTTAATTTGTTCGTTGTCTCGTTTTGGTTTTTGTTCGAAAAGGAAAAAGTGTATATTTTTAATATCAAACTATGTGTATCAAAGTAATGCGCCTGTTCAGAAATAATATGTAGATATGGAGTATAAAGCATTCCGCAGTATATGTAAGAGTATATTTTATGACTATTCAAGTCAAAAAACTGAACTTTAAAATGTTCATAATTTCTCACACTGTTTCTCTTGATTCTTTTAATGTGAAAAATGAACTCTCCAAACAGAGGTATCGATGGATAATAAAAAACAGATTTTATAGAACGTATCGTGGGTTGTTGGGTCAGATTTGGTAGCGGTTGGGTGGTTAATTATTGGGGAGTTACGGATTTGGCAAATTTGCAGTCCGTCGCAGACCACTTGTTTATTACTAAGCATCATCCATAGTTTTCATGCACGGCTGTTGAACTGAGCGGGGTGGGGACAGTGTGAGGAAGCATCCGTTAACCTCGTTGAAATGGTTTCTGCGAGTAGTAGAAGTGGTCATGTAAGCAAATTTGAAAAATATATCATACGGCTGACTAAGTGATTGTGCATATGGTAAATGCAAGTGTGTACCATATCTGCTCATTAGTTTGGTCTTAAAGATATCCCCAACACGATCCGTGACGTCGACTGCTGTTTTGGACCTTCCGATGTACTCTTCATTTTAACCTTTTTTGAATAAGATATGGGTTGGATGTTTGGTTCGATATTTCTAGAGTTCTTGGAAGATTTCAACCTTATCGCTGCACCACTTCAATATTGCTGTTTTCTTGTTCACAAAACATTCAATTGTAAATCTGTTAGTGTAGGAGTAAATCTCTCATTTATTCTCTTACTGTGCTGTTGTAGGATGGCAGTGGATTTCTTTTCTTCGAATTTTAATGCTGAAAAAGTTTTGAGTGATCTCAGACTGCCCCTTATCGAGTGTGAAAGTTTTGAATCAGTTGATGAATTTGAGCAACACTTATGGAACACAAATGCTGCACTTGTCGCACAATTACAAGAGCTGGAAGTTCGGGAAAATGTAGAGAAGAAATCATTAACTGGACTGTCCAGGTAAGTTATGTAAACTTGAAGGGACGGTAGGGATTTCAAAAATTCTGTTGCAAAATTTGAAATCAGAATTTAGAGTGCTTAGAAGAGGTGTTGGTTCCTGAATATTGAAATGTTGATGATTAGCATACAAAAAGTCTCCCTTATCTTTAATGATAAATTTCGCTTCTAATTCAGGGAGGCTTACGCATCTTTTGATGAGTTAAATATTAGTTTAAATTTCGTTATATTCTTTCTGCAGCGCTGCTGCGGTGATTATCGCATGTCAGATTGGCATGATATCAAGCGAACTTTGACCTTAGGCAGTGTGCTTTTCCGTCCGTTCATCATTTTTCAGTGACCATTTTGATATATGCTTATCTTAGAGGAATATGGCCAGATGTGCACGTAATGTAGATGAATGAATATAAATGATAACTAATATTTCCATTTCTATATTTTAAATATAACAAGAGCTATGTTGAAGGGAAATGTTTTCGAAAGTCCAAAGGATTCAAGTATTCCGATTATATTAAGATACATGAGCATGAGGTCTTCTCATGATTATTTCGTCTTCTAGTATCTGATTTCCTTATTTCTTCTTTCTTCCTTTCATTATTGGCCATCAATGCAATCCATTTTTCCCATTCACAACTCCTTCTCACTACGGATTCTTACAAAAACCATCTAATAGGTTCGTCAACTGGAAGCCATTATTATGAAATATGACATTCGCAAAAGCCAAGCCAAATTTGAATTAAACAGTCAGGACTACCTCTCTGACATTTATTTTGTAGCTGCCTTTTTAAGCTGTTATAGAAAGCCTTACTTAAGAAAATACAAATTTTCAAACTCATGTTCATCTTCTTGCCAAATGAGGTAAAATTTATTTCAGGGAAGCTCGACTGTCACAAATGTGTGCACGAAGAGGAAGAAATGTAACTGAACCTGTTAAGCAAATAAAGGGAAGCCTCGATAAGGTAACATTATTTAGTCCCATCAGAATCAACTTTATAGTAGCTTTCAAATTTTAATATTTGTAACTTGACCACTTGTAGAGATGGAATGGAATTAATTTGTTCCAAACAGATCAGCAAGGACCAATGAAACGTTTGGAAGAGTGCGTAGAACAAGGACATCCAGTATGCATTACTCTGCGAGGACGGAATTGCGTGAACTCTTTCATTCAAGCAAAAGTTGTTGCATTTGATAAGCACTGGAACCTGCTGATAAGGTTTGTCATACACTGGCATGGACGGATTCACTGAAAATTCTATGTTTCTTTTCGATCTAGAGTAACCTACTACTTTAAATTTTATTGATTTCTGCATTTTTGTGATACGGTTGTGCGCCGAGCTACCTCTAGTCTTAAAAATGAATGGTGGCTCCGGAATGGTTATAAAGTTACGAGGTGGAATCTTTCATGTTCTCTTGAAACTTTAACGCCATAACGACATGCACTGCCCACTTGACGTAATCTCTCAGGTGGGACTGTGTTTACTCGAATACAGAAACGTGATTTCTGTTAAAGAAGTAAATACAAATCAATAAAACTCAATCCAACATCATACATTTATAGTAACAAAGTTTAATGAGCATTCATTATGAATTATTCTTCATAAGCGTGTAAATCAACAAAGTTATACAGAGATGGTGATGAGAATTTCAAACCACCGATAAGAATGAAACGTCGAGCTATCAAAAGTACGCAGATAACAGGACCACACCAGTATTCTGAAAGCCTATGCAAGGACAGGGAAGGTAAAACAAAAACACTATGGAAACGTCATCTACCGTGTTCTCTGATACGTGGTGACGACGTTGTTTTGATATTTGTTTCTCCCCAATTGACTGTTAAGAATTTCTTACGGTAAGTTCGTTGGCAGAGACTTTCATACTTCGTGATATGCAATTTGTGGTAAAAATATTCGGAAGAAAAAGTAATATTCAGGGATGATTAGCAAAGAGTTGACAGGATAAGGACTCACGTATCAAATTCCAGAAAGCCTTTTCGCCCTTTGCAGAGTAATGTTAACAAATAAACAGTTCACTGTGACCTGATTTCGCGCCACAAAACAATATGTGCATATGATGAAATTATTTTAGAAATGGATTCATTTCCTATTTTTTCACGGTACAATACCATCTGCTTTCATTAGCCTCAGCTGAGCATATTGCGTATCCAACGCCTTCTCCAGTTGTTTACCCTATAATTTTTCCTAGCTTGTAAGAAGTATATGAGCTGATCTACACAAAATGTAAAGACCTTACACTGAAATTGTACTATGTTAAGTCAACACTAAGATACTTACCTTATAACTAGACATACAGTGACAAAAATTTCGGGCAAAGTCTGCAGGAAGAAGCAACTGTAAATACTGGTCAAACCTGCAAAAATGGTTCTGTGATTACAACAATGTCTAACTTTGGACGATTTGATTTTATATCAAAGCAGTAAAATCAATAGGTATGTCTCACCTTTCCAAAGAACAAGATCGCAGAGTTTGTAAACATACATAGATTTCATGCTGGAGCAAAACACACTGAGCGTCTGTAAGGTCATGATATCCATTAAGGGGAGTCTGCAAATGATACTGACTAGGTTATGTTTGTAATATCGTGTTTTAAAGAAGCAAAAAAAAAAAAAATGCAAAAAAAAAAGAAAATTAGGCAAATAGAACGCTTCGAATGCTAGTATCCAATTACGAGTTATTGAATACTCTTCCCAAAATAATCTTTTGTATATATATGTGTGAAAATTACCTGAAGCGCGCTACAAACCGCCTTCTCCCATAAAAATTCGATGAAAGCAACTGAGCCATCATTTGACAACTTTAGAAATAGTTTGTTGATGATTTGAAATGTAATCCGCTGGGCTGGCACATCATTTAAGCTCATGAAAGAAACGAGTGAGTCTGCCATTTTGTGGAGGAATTCGGTGCCTTCAAATTAAAGTTATGAGGAACTAGAATTTTCGGTTATCTTTGGTTAAAGAAGGTAAAACCTGGAAATGAATTAACTGGATCAGTTATTTTTTGCCAAAAAACTGCATGCATTGGTACTTTTGAGATTGCTTACCACAATCCGTCAACATGACAATTAGGTCGTGTGTCAAGATGCTCAAGATTGTTTGCAGAAAAGCTCGGTTATAATAAATCATATCCATAACACGGCTTTCGTTGGACGTATCGAATGATATTCTTTGTGCGGTCCATAAAATATCAAATAAAGCAGGAATATTCAAGCCAGTTTCCAAAAGACGTTTCTGAAATGATAAAAATAAGGCTTGTTACCCTCTTGGTAGAAGGTTCCCAGAGTAGAACTACTTCAAATGGTGATAACAGTAAACGATCTGCTGAGAGTAGAGGAAAGCGATACCTAATAGAGCGAAGCAAACATGCAACAAAATCCATAGAAACGCACCTTGAACTTGCCGAAAATTTGCTGCAGTAAAATAAGAAAGTCATGCATTACTTTAAGGTCTAAACCGACGTCAAGATACTTGTCGCAAATAGCTGGCAACATAACTAATATTTCACCATCAAGACAAGTGACCATTCGATGAAGGTATTGTCTCAGTGCATCCAATCCTTCCATATTATTTGGAGTCACCTTATCCAGAAAAACCTAAGAATTAAATTAACTTATTACTGTCTCGATTATTACGAGTGTTGACAACCATTTCGAGAAACACAATATAATTTTAGAAACCAAGCTTCCATTTCACGATGGATTTTTCCCCACACAATGACCATCAGTAAACGAACAGATTTCGTGGAAGAGCCCAGACAACACTAAAATGTAAAATTAGCAAATGACAAACGTACTTCCATCAATTCCATAAAAATGATACTGCACTGACAGCACTGCATGGTGTAGTTGTTTGTAAATGCTTTTGTAACACGTCTGAAAATACAAATTAATCTCCAGGAATATGGTTAGTTCTTTGATACAGATAACTGTCAAAAATAATACAATCCTACACCGATTTTAAACCAAAAACTCACGCGCTGTAACCAATAACATCAGCATACCGCTGATGAAGCTGCTGTACTTCTTCCACATTCTTTGTTCGTGATAGCCTTTCCGTTATGCATGAAAATTTCTGAAGCAAAGATAAACCGAGAATTTTCATGCATTCTTGTTTCCTTTCAACGGGTAGATTGCTGTGAACAATTAGCATTGACGTAGATTCATACAAATACATCTGAAATCCGATCAAAATCAACAACTCAATGATTCTAAAAATTTCAAACAAATTTAGAAACAAATATGCTGGACAATAATGATTAGATAGTATAATTCTCAAAATACTTAAAACCGCTAGCTTACTTAGTAAGTTGACTGAATGAAACAGTTTAACTGTTAAAATTGTATATATTGGTTAGAAAGCGTATGATCACTGTGAGAAAATAGCAAGAATTATGAATTGTCCAGATGATGGAGTACAAAGGAGTCTTATAAAAAAAAAAAGAACCTGATCCTCTTTCGAGAGCTGATAGTCTTCTTCCGATGTAACTGTGAAGAATGACTCCAATTGTGAAAGGATCTTTTCAGCTTGGTTACCCAAGAAAAGCCTGAAAATATTTTTTAATGCGAAAGCGATTTAAGGAATTATTTGTAAAAAAAATTTTGCTTACTTATGTGCTTTTACAAAGCGACAAAATAAGTAGATGATGCGACTTCTTGACTGCAACGAAGTCTGGCGAAGACCACGTGTATCCAGGAATGCTTCCTGAAAAGGAGACTAAGAAATGATTGTTTAGATGTGTACTGGTATTTATGCGAATTTGAGTTCTTGAAAGAAAACATATATGAACATCCAAGTAAGCTGAAAAATAGTCATTATTTGAATCATACATAAACACACAACACTCACTGCTAGAGATATAACTAAGGCTGAAATTTGAAATCCAAACCAATATCATCGGCAGTGGACCAGTACTACTTTGTAAGATCCTTTCGTAACGACAAGCAATTTCGAAGAATAATGTATTGATACAAGTTAATCCACAACGATTTATTGTACTTTGTAGAATCTAAATGAAACACGCAAATGTTTGAATGGCTTCAGTGAGAACAACATACAAAAGCTTTTCATTGTACTGCTCAGCCATTAGTTAAAATAAAGTTTATAATTTTGAAATAGAATGAATTGTAACGAACCTGTATTGCCAACGTTTTTGCACGCTCAGAGATCAGACCACTATTACTTCCGAAATTTGTCTGTAAAAACTCTTTTGTAAAAGACATTTTATTTCACATGATTTATATTGGCTTGACTTATATAAGTTTCATTTTTCTAGCAGTAGTCCTTTTACTGCGTGTCCTTCCCAGCGTTATGAGTAAAAAGAAATATACATCATCCAGTAAAATTTAACGTAAGATAAAACGTTCGGCTGAAGTATATGTGAACTTATAACAAATGACTAAACACAACACATACAAGTATAAGGCCATTTTTTATTTAGGATATAATTCGAATTCAAAATTAAACTTTGGATTTTTCAAAGCATGCAAAATAACATACGTGAATGAAATCGGCAAGGTCGTACACTAGTGCTAAGGTAGCTTCAATAACATTCATGTGGCACTGCTTCCAGTTTTTACATACATTTAATACCGATGGCTCCAATTTCATTAATATCGGTTCCGGTTCCTAAACTTTGGAACCAGCGGTTTTAGAAATTAAATAACCAAGAATACCAACACAAAAAAATCGGTGTTTATTATAATCATCTATAGAACATAGTGAATCCAAGCTTACTGATCCGGACTCGTTTAATAACCTAGGAGCAATTTTATGTTATTAAATGCGGTTAAAACTATTTTTGGTTAAAATGTTATGCATTTTAGTAACTGTCCACAGCTGTTTTACGCGTCCAGATCTATCTTGATTTCAGCACTCTTCAGCCCTGTTTCCTCTCTCTCTCCCCCTCTCAAATTTCTCTCCTAAATTCAATGTCAAAAGAAAACAACATACAAAATTTCCAACTGCTGATAGCATATTTCGAAGTTGTCTTCTATACGCCATGAATTCAGATACAACCTCACCATCCGCATTATTCAAATCAATATCACTTGCTGCTTTGTACCTAAACAAACAAAAATTTCTCATAATATTACAGAAGGTTGAGTAAGGATAACAGAATCCCATTTCCAGCCAACCACTGATTTTCTTAGCTGTCTTTAATTTTGCAAATTGCAAATCAACAAAATTTAAGTCAAAATGCAATCAGTGTGGGCTACCAAGCATTTTTGCGGACAAGCAGACAAGATTGACGTGAAGCACAATGCATCATATTTATACAGTCAAATGACATCAATAAATTTTTCGCGTAAATCTGATAATTATCTAGTAAAATTTCTTCGTGGTCTAGAAACAAACAAATCAACCTATCCATGGCTATGCAAATCATTCGACTAGTGAAATCGTGACGCTTCTCAAATTCCTGAGTTTTAAGAACACCGACATAACGTCGCAGGAATTCGATAACAGTTTCGGATGCATCCATATCCTGAAACTTCGCAGTTCCGGATAAAAAGATCTTCAGCTGAAACAATAAGGAATGTGAACAATGAATGCAGAACAATTATAAAAAAACCTCATTAGAAAAGCACAATAGAGCGATATCAGCTTGTTCCTGAAGAAGCATCTCACACTGCAGAGATTTTTCTATGTTGCCAATTTTCAAAAAGCTGAAAACTGTTTTATGCAAAATTTAGCCAATTTCAACTTGCCGTATATAGATTTTACTCTTTCAGTTATAGCTAACTTGGGAAATGTCGTATATACCGTTACGAGCACAAAAAAATTCCAGTGTTTTGAAACTTGTCAAAGTATGTTGAAATAAAAATGAAGTTTGACCCTTCAAATTACTATGTTTCTTCTTGCAGTTAGTCGATATTACTGGATCAATTTAGCCAATTATAAGTGTGTTATGCAGTATCACGTTGGTGATAAATTCAAAAAGGTACCATGTATGGCAATCGATCAAAGCGCAGCCTAATGAGCTTATGAGAGCTCCAGTTCTCAAAACATCATCGATATCATTTTCCTATAAACATCAGATTGTATTTCATCTATGGAGAACAGACAATGTTAACTTCTCAGAAAATTTACATTCCATGTTTTCAGCTGCTGTGACAGATTCAAATTTACTTGGAAATGCTTACTTTTAAATCAAATGACCCGTTCTCATGCAAAACAGTACACAGCGATGCAGTTAGTAAAAGTTTTTTTTCAGCATCCATGCCTTTTGTGACCATTGCACTGATAGCTGATACTGCTGATTCACAAGTATGCTCATTTTTCAGGCAATCTGAAGATCATCTTGATAAATCTGTCCAATGTGATATAGAATACGAATATTTAAAAACTCAACAAAAACTGTAAATAGTTACTGATAATAAATGGGGTGGTAGTATTATTGACAACAAGTTCCAAATCAATCCAGTCGATGTAACAAGCGATAACATCCAGACAAAGTTCTCGAGTTTTTGAATCATTGCTTTCTGCCTAAAAATATCGCTTTGCGAAGCTTTAAAATGCAATATGCAATCGAGTATTGATAAAATGCACTTTTGAATATAACAACCTCATTTAAAGATTTTACAGAATAAGAAACTCTGCTGCTCCCTTGATAATCACACTGCTAGCAACAAAAATTGCTTAATATTCAAATTCAATCGGAAAAAAAGAAACAACAAAGTGTATTGCAGAATAATATGACTGATTTTGCCAAGAAACTTTGAACTATATCAATGCAACAAAACTCGTTAAACTGACCAGTATCTGAGTCCATATTAGTGCCAGGCTATAGTTGCAATTATCACGCATAGCATCTTTTATCCGCATATTTCTCTCAGTCACCTACAAGAGAAAGAAATTAAAACAAAGACAAAAAAACTAAAATGCAGTGAAGCAGTACTGAAAACAACATAAGCAAATAGTCAGTTGCTAATAAAATAAATTTAACAGTAATTACTTATGCACACTTTCTTTTTCTTGTTTTACTTCCTTATGCAATAGAAAAAAAAGCCAAATCTGTGCAGAATTTTTGCACAGTTTTTCCGACATTTTACAAAGGCATCCGAAATTTAAATATAAATCTCTCCGAAAAGTTGAGTCATTGTATAGCACGATCGTCTACCTGTTGGGTTACATTGCTTTCTAAGAATTCATACAACATGAGAATTTCTGTAGTGTAAGTCATCCTAAGTAACACTGCAATCATCGGTTAGAAAAATCAAAAGATATCAAGTGGGGCCATCCGCAACAGCGTTTCTCTTTTGAGGAAATGGCAGTTTTCTTGTTTACGCAAGTTCACCTAGTCAGAAAAACGTTGCAAATTATACTTTAATATTATGGAGGTCTTTTACTTATTCTGTTTCTTTGTTCTGCATTACTACTCTTTTGTTTAGATGATTCTGACTCCTAATGATAGAGAGGTGAAAGTATCTTGAAATGGTACAACGATTTTTGGAATAGAATGATACACATGTTCGACCTTCAAACTGCAATACCTGCTTGGTACGCCGAATTTCTCGATCAACTACCTCACAATCGATAGCAATCAAAGTGCGCAGGAAAAAGACTGTTATTTCAGGCGATGAAGCCATTTGTTGAAAAAATATCTGGAGTAAAGAAAACAATGAATCGTAATGACTCTTCCTTTGATTTATATTAAAAGAAGGAAAAGCTTCTCGGTTAATGCTTTCTATTTTAAACCCACGGTACAGATGTAAAATAAACTTGCCTCTTCCATGAAATTCGGCCAACGTTTTGGAAAATCGGCAGCAAAAACCAACGCAAAGAGCTGAGCCATTTTATTCACTAAATACAATGGCTGACTTCCAGATGAACTTCTGAAATAAAAATTTGCGATTAAAAGAATAAGACTGTCTCTCTAAGAAAACAAGGCATTAAATAATGAACTTACAAGTGCTGCAACCAGCCCCGCATCCATCTTCGTATAATATCCTGATCCTGATCATTATCAGCATAGCGCACTGTCAAATATGCTTCAATCACCTGCAGAAGCATGAAGTGCTCCTCCGGGTCACTGAAATTTGCTTCGTAAATGGTACTTGTTCTGATAATTCAAGTCACCACTGCAGTTAGATAAAAAAAAATCGTGAGAATTAAAGTTATCTCAGTTCATAGAAAAGACTTGTTTTAACAAACATCCGCACCAGCCGTTAATGATTTTTTCGATGCAGTTCTTCCAACCATCGCAATCGTTCTTCAACTTTTCTATGTATTCGAAAATCTGCAAATTAAGAAATTATAAACTCAAAATAATATTTTCAAAGACTACAAGTAATCAGAACTGTTTGCTCACTTAACACAACGATCTTTCGGCGACGATGCAATCGTACACCAAAGATAACTACCGTAAAACTAGCTGTTTAAAAAATACATAAAGTGCCGCCAGTTAAATCATTCCATAAGACTAACTTGTTCACAAAAAAAGGATGATGACGATTTATAATGACAAATTTAAAGATGAACTTATTCAAAATAATTTACCATATGATGCTGTGCAGCATTAGCCAATGAAGCAATAGAAACCATAATCAATAGCAAATACTACAAAATCCAAGAACGTCAATCCTTCGAATAACACACCTAAAATGTTGAAGAAAAGCGGAATATATAAGTCTCTCCAGTGTACTAAAGCAGTAAGTTTAATTCATTACAGCTGCCAAAGTTCCCGATAAATCGCGTAATGTGGCTGTGGGATACCGATTTCTAAGCTTGCTGACATTTGACAAGGACTTTAGGGGCGGAAAGGACCATACGTTAGCTACCCTTTGTCCAGCTTTATTTCGAATCGTCCATAAACAAAGCGAGACAGAAAGTTTCACAGCGGAAAAGGCTGATTCGAGGTGAAATATTGTAATTGATTAGTGCCAGGCAGTTGTAAGAAGGTGCGGATAGCTGTCAGTATTATTTTCTCCCGTTGCTGGTGAAGGCGGGGGTGTGAAGTGATGGAGGTTCCATCCCTCTAGAAAACATTTGTCCGTTTTATCATGCTTAGAGGGAATAAAATCTCGACACAACAGTGATGGGATTTTTTCGGGAGGTCTCGGGTTAATCCCGGATATTTCTTCCGACATTCCTGAGTTCGCCATTATGAACAAAATACCTTTAACTTCATCATGCAGATGAAGATGTAGTGATCCGGAACGGTTGGCTCTAAGACCAGCATATTAATTATCTTTGTTATTATAATAGGATATACATTTTTCCCGCTGTATATAAACTATAGGTCACCGTTTACACCCCGCTTCAGTCATTCAAAAAAAGATAAATCCTCAGATAGTCGATTTTCTAGTGGAGGAGTTGGAGATTTTTATGGGAAAACATTTGTCACAGCGAGTATTTTGTGGTGATGGCCACATAACTGTGATGTTAAATATGGTTTAAATTGAGTACACAAGTTCTTTGTAGTTTTTCGAAGTGCGTTGTTGCTGAACGAGGTGAAGGACGATGTCTAGTGATGAGCAGTCCGATAAAGAGGTATATACTTTTTCATTTCCGTTCCTTGAACATAACACAGTAATGAGGATGCGGTCAGTTAAAATCTTGTATTTTTACAGTTCAGAGATCTCTGTATCAAAAAATCACATGCGCACATAGATGACGATTTAGTCTTCTTTAGATTATAGCGTTATAAACATTTATTATTCAGTATCACTCGAAAATATTGTTTTTGTTTATCTCTAGGTTTCGGAATAGTTGATCATTTCCACTGTCGAACATACTTCGGAAGATTTCAAGTCATTTCTGTTTCTTGATTTATAGGACATTCTTAGTATTTCTCGCTTACAGTGGCCTTAACTGTAATCTTTTTCAGTGCCCTTTGTGCATGGAAGCACTCGAAATCGATGACATCAATTTCTATCCGTGCAAATGTGAATATCAAGTAGGAATAAAGTTTACTTTAGCCAAATTATATCAAATCCATATTTCTTGTTTTCCAAATAAATTGTTGGTTTATCACTAATATAGTAATTCCAAGGGACGGACATTTTTAAACAGCATTCACCAAGTAGAGCTGGACTGGTTTGATGACTGCAGTATTACGTTATTTCATTTTGCGGTCCTATTACGTTCATTTATTACCATATCTTGCACATAATGGAAACTACTACTACGGGATGTGCTGAAGAATGATGCGACAGTTTCTATTTCAGATATGTAGATTTTGTTGGCATCGATTGCGAACTGATGAGAATGGATTATGTCCAGCATGTAGACAACCGTATCCGGAAGATCCTGTTAACTTCAAACCTTTGACTGCATCAGATGTTCAGAAAATGAAAACAGAAAAGCGGCAAAAACAACAGCTGCAAAAGATCAAAATATGCGAATCTAGAAAACATCTATCCTCATACAGGTTTATTTTTTATGGCGAAAGTTTTCATAAAAATCTTTAGACTTATGAAAAGTTTCCTCTCAATTTCGTGAAATTTAGCAAGTCGATCAGCGTTTCCCTTTTCAGGGTGCTACAAAAGAATCTCGTGTATGTAGTGGGTTTGTCGGCTAGAGTTGCAGATCCAGAAACTTTAAAGAAACCTGAGTATTTTGGAAAATACGGCCGCATACTGAAGGTCAGTCCTGCGAGTGCTGTTTCATATCACTGTAAAAAGATTATAGAGGAATTTTGGTGTTTATGTGCATGATAGCATCTTACTTTAGGTTGCTGTGGGATCTTCGCCATCTCTGAGTGGTCCACAGTCGGCATCATGTACAGCTTATGTAACTTACGCGAGATATGAAGACGCACTTAGAGCTATACAGGTTTGAGTTTTGGGTATTATTTGCTTGTTTTTCTGAATGAACAGATTATAATTTATTATATGAAGCTTTCGTAATTGTATACTGCTTAATTAAGGTCTTTTAAAGAGGGAATGGAAGGTGAAGATCTTTTTGATTTTGATGTGGACAATTTTGTTGTAGGCTGTTAATAATGCACAGTTAGATGGACGTATTGTGAAAGCATCACTTGGGACAACAAAATATTGTACAAATTTCCTTCGCAGTCAGCCATGTTATAAACCGGTTTGTTTGTTTTACGATTCAGTCACATAACTTGTCTGGTTTGTTCTATTTTTTTCCGAAATTTTTTTCAGAGTACTGCTTATGATATTTCAACCACACATGAGACCTGTTCTCTATTAATCTCGTGAAAGATTTATGTGCTTGCTTTTTGATTGCTTATTTTATATTTCAGTATATCGAAGTAGAAAAAGTGATTTTAAAAAATTTTATAAAAGATGGAAAGATTTATAAATAAAAAAGAGCTTATCGATTGTGGCGGTGAAAATTTGTACTTTGTTATAGGAATGTATGTATTTACATGACGTGGCAGATACAGAAGTTAGTTTTACCAAAGATGATATGCATCTGGGGCGGCATGCCGAATATGAAAAACGATTGATTGAATCAACTCTCAGGGAAAAAAGTCAACGTGGGAGGACTTCATTTATGATAAATACGGGTGGGAAGACATTGAAGTAAGTATAATATGCTTGTAATATATGGTTTTTTTTTTTTTTTTTTTTTCTTTGTTCATTCCAGAAGTTTGTTCCAAAAGCAGTGTCAACAACCCGATTGATGACAAGCTTTATATTTTGATTGAATTTTGGCATGCATTGTAAAGAGTCGGTATTTTTTCAATCACTAATGGCTGGCTAAGCGTGCAGCAAGGAGATTATGAAAGTGGAAACCTTAAAAGTCCTCTTTGTCAGTTATTTGCATTTAGCTGGTTTCATTTATTTGTGTCTTATATTATCTCCTGAGTTTCCCTATAATTTCTTTTTGTGTACTTTTATTTTAGAAGTGAGAGCGCAGAACGTGGACCAGACTTTCGCTCTGTACCGACGGAGAATAGGCAGGACAAAGGAAAAATCTCTCAAAGCAGATCGCCTTCAAGTGACAAAAATATGGTGATAGCTATACACCAAATGAATGGGTAAGCGAAGCATTTACCCTTGCATAGAGACAAACCTATCTAATAGTAAATATTATTAAAATGATAATACATTTGTAAAATGGGCTTTAGCTAAATTTTTGAAATTCCTTCGTATAACTGTACACGGTATATAGTTATGTCGTACTCATAGTGCGATTTTCCTTCGCTTCTCAAAATTGATTCAACAGTTGTCGATTTTTTGGTTGTATGAAGCAAAACTCATATAAATTTTAATGAGATCGTTTCAGGGTCGGCGTTCTATTCCTACTTCAAAAAATCCATGTACTATGCTGTCGAACTTACTTTGTTCAATAAAAATGTTGTTGCAGTGAATATTTAAGTAATTCTATGAAGTAGAATATGACCATTAAACTGCGATTTTGATGGATAACTTCGGCTTTTTTTCAGAGAAGTATCAGAAAATCAGTCGTGTTCTGTGACGAATAATAAACTGATTAGTGAGAATAAAAGTGCTGATAAAGAGAATGAAGTTAGTCATATTTTTATGTCCGATTTTTATCAATAATATTGGCTTATGTGACTTTGGTAGCTCTCTTTCTGCTTATCCTTTTTGAGTTGAATTACACGGAGATCGCACAGTCTTGATTCTTTCGAAGAAAAGATTGAAATGAGGACAGAGCAGGGATTAAGGTTATTTGTTTCAAACTGTAAGTGACCACTTCGCTTTTTACTGCGTTTTTTTAACAGTTTAACTTTGTATTTCTCAGGGTGGAGTTTTAGGCTCGATCTCAGATTGAGAAAACTTTGGGAAGAACAAGTGATGCACCATCGTCAGCGATGCTTGAACAGCAGGCAGTGATTCCTACAACAAAAATTAATGAGGAGATTGGTTCAAGGTAAGTTTTATAAAGCGCTGATGGAGAAATAACTCATAGCGGATTCGAATTTTTATTGTATTGGGTGACATTTGTATTTCAGATTTCATATCAAGTATAGGACAAGCAGAGCTTGAGAATAACTGACATTGGTTAAGAGAAACCTATCTACGTCTACCTACCGTTGTTTTGTAATTTCAGTTTTTTTTCGGTTCAGTTAAAAAGCTGGGTATAAAAAATACAGACTACATAGATTAAAAAACATGAGCTTTATTCCCAAAGTCAAAAATTTCTCATGTTCTCATGACATCGTTTTTAGAAAGGTTGGATTTTAATACAGGTCTTGACTCCAGGTTTTCATAAGAGTGCTCTAGGATTAACCGTCTTACTTTTTGTATTGGTTGGGAATAGAATTTTTAATTTTAAGTTACAAGAAGTTGAAAATTAACGTTCAATCTAGCTGTTAAATAAAATATTTGGACTTGAATACATAATAATTTAGATCTCGATTGTCAGAATGGATTTCATCTAGTCAGAGTGTTGTGCCGCGCACTGCCACCACATGTGCTTCGATAGAGAAAATGTTCTTAAATGTTAGTTACTTCTTGTAATTTCTACCATTTCTGATTGTTATCAACGTGACCTCTTGATAGATGAAACGAATTTGGTGATTGGTATTGTAAGCTTCTTCTAAAATAGCTTTGGAAGACTCTGACGGTACGGTAACATCATCACGGACCATGTAATACACAGGATGTTCCAATGTTGTCGTGTCTCTGTTATTCTCGCTGCCTTAATTTACGGGAAAGTTTCATTAAAGTTAGATTGTTCGGAGTTTTTCTGATGTCTCACCGTTTCTTACGACGTCAAGTTTAGCAGAAATTTCCGTTGTTTTTCCCTTATGTTTTCAAATGTGGACGAATCATAAATTCTGATGTTATTGTAGACTAAGGAGAAAATGGATGTGAGCAATACAAAAGCATTACCGAACAGCAATAATTCACAATCTGCAAATGATACTCCACCATGTGATTGGCAGCGTGCTCTAGGAATCTGTGGAAAAGTTGATAGTTTAACAGCAAAGAATGCGATCACTGATTTGCCGACAGCATTGTCTAACTCACAAACTAGAATGCTGCCGAAAAGCACACGTCTCAGTGTACATAGCGATGATGATTTAGGTTGCTTTTTTCCCTATATTTCTAAGAATTCTTTGACTGTTCTTTGGGAGTTCCTCTTATGATGGCTTTTGTATGTTGTAATAAGGTTTAATAATAGTTACATTGAAATGTTAAACAGTTTTAAGTGTATTCCGCGGTAATTTGAAAAGACGAGCCAAAAATCACTATAAACGATCAGATCCATAAGTTAAGATGGGATTTAAAATAAGGGAATTTCAGGCTTTGATCCTATTTCTGAATCGGCGAAAGGTCTAGCGGATTTGTTGGAGGAGGAGAAAACAATTTTGCCGCAATGCTCAACACAGAAGTAAGTTTTTCTTCATCCGTGTTTTTGCCAACTGCTTAGTCATGAATTTCATGTATAGGCATTCTACATATCCTCTTGAAATGATTAGTATATGTTCTATCTTTTCAAGAGCTTACAATTTGGATAATTTTCTAGTGTTAGTGGAATGACATCTGTATCATCGTCACTGATGTCACTGGGTCTGCAGTGTGGTTGGCCTTCAATGGGTATTTCGAATGGTATTTCCCCGATGTCGATGAGAAATACACTCGGAACAGATGTTGATTTAACAACGACGGTGACGAACAATTACGCTAATGTTGATTGTTTTTCACAGCCGCTAAAACTTTCATCGCAGACCACCCAGACATTCAACCAACAACTGTCATCGGTATTTCACACCAATCAGTACTCGCCACATCCGTATTTCCCACCTTCAAAACCCCAGATGGCTCGAGTCAATAATTTCGTGAATCCACCCACTAATTTGGCCTTCAGTTCAGCACAGCCACAGCGATGCCCTTCCTTCAGCAGTAACACACAGTATCACTCGAATGTTTCTCTGGCTGCAGCAAACCAAATTGATGGTACCAAACTTCACGAGTGGCAGGAAGGTTTCCGGGCGCTGTTACCGAATGTAAATGTTCGTTTTGTACCCGATCTTAGTTCTGCAGGTTTGTTATTTTTGCATTTATGAGATCAGGTACATATGTAAGGGTCAGTTTTATGCGTAAGAGGTTTTTTTTCTTTAACGTTACATATGAACGAATTTACTGTACTGGAAGAGTGGTTATTTTTTAGGTTTAAAACCAGCTAGATAAAGTTGTTACAGGTTATCCAGCTAGTCGAACATCACCGATGGAAATGCAACGCACTACCAATCAGTTTTCGTCAACTTTAAGTTATGATCAGACGATGCCGATGTCGACACAACTCTTGAACCCAATGGCATCACCCGCCCCACCACCGGTACCATCTATAAATTCCTATGCTCATCCATCACAACAGTGGATGATGCCTCCGCCCGGTTTTTCATACGTTTCCAAGCGATGAAATAAAGTGAATCTGGTTGTATTTTAGCTATCGCTTATGATTTGTATCTCTTTGGAAAAATTTCTTTTTCTACTCGATTGCTTTTTTCTATCGAATTCCGTAATTTTTCATGCTTCACCGAGGTCTTGAAAGTGTCATGTACAGCAGCGACTAAATTTCAAAGTGCAATTTACAACAAACGAGGTTCTAAATTGTTTCTGTCAATTGGAAGTATTGTAATGCATAGTGTGCATCTTTTTAGCTAAGAAAATTCGGGGCTTTGCATCAGTTTTCTCATCATTGAAATTGTGGTCAACTACTCGTTTCTCTTGCCACCGTTTAGATATTACTATTTGTATGGTATGTTGGTTCGTCATCGGAATTATATCTCCTTATTTTGCAGAGAATTCGTGATTTCCTGTACTGTGATAAAGTTTCTGTTGTGCAAAATATAAAAGAAATCAAATTTAGTGTGCTCAAGTGCTTGTATTATTTGTCCACCTCCTTAAATCAAGCATCGTTTTATTCTTACCAGCAGTGTGTAATGTATAACATTTTTCTTCCAACTCCTGTCCCGCTTGAATGATGTAGCGAGCAGGCTGCATTATCTCTGAGCAGTTTGTATTTCAGAGCGTTTTATCTTCAGTAAAGTCTTCAGCATTCATTGCTGTTTCTCTTTCTCTGCATCGTAATCTCTGGATAGATTGTTTACTCGGCAGGTTATAGGCAAACTTCGGGAATTTCCCGTGAATTATTTTCCTGATAAATGTATTATTATCTGTCAAAATTCAATTCTCATTTGGGGGATTCGCTCAGTTACCAAAACCAAGCGGGTCACCGGTAGCATTGTTATGTATTTTGTCTCCGAAGCGAAAATTCATTACTGAAATCAGCAGTTTGGCATGTAGCTGGAAAGTTTGGTGTGCTGACATAAATAGAATCCAAGATTATTGGTCAACGTCATTCGCAATTCTGGCCGAAGTTTAGGGCGATTCGAACGGATTTCTTGAGCTCCTTGTGGTATGTGGTTCGACATATTGTTCAAGGATGCAACCTACGCATAATTAGGATTTCTTTTCAGCACCAGAAGCGGTTAGAAGTAGGAGGTAAGGGAAATTTAGTTTGAGATTTTATTAGGTTTGGGGAGCGTAGAAGTTGTTGCTATATAGTAACCTAGGCGTACTTTTCTTAGGTCATGATGTAGCGACAGCTTTTACATAGAGTGACGTTCATATGCCATTCGAAGCTAATTCAATTTTTGAAACGAAATTTCAAGGAAGAAATATAATTAACAGTTATATATAGTTATAAGCTAAGTCTTTTTCGTCGGCCACGAATTGGATTTCCAACTTCACCGGTTGTTTGAGCAAGATTGAGAGAAATTCTTCACTAAATCCAAACATCCAATATATTTCACGGATATTTAGTCTGTTCCGGTAATGGAAGAATCCTGCCACACGGACACAGTTTCCTTGACGTTTTATAACCAGCTGCAAAACTTATATAAATTTTTGAAATAATAGCTGCATATTGACATAAGTTTGATGTGGTAATTACCAAAAATTAAAACAACAAAAAAGAGAATCAAGAAACCAACCTCACTTCCATCAATGGTCACATAGTCTGGGAAAAAACCACGTACGAAGCGACGGATAATCTCATCTTGTGCTATCTGAAAAATCTTTAGTTTTGACTGCTAAGGTTTTGAATTTAAAACCGATGACTTAAAACCAGATATAGTAATCAGCAATTGCTGTGTTCTTCTGACCAATTTCTGCTTCGAATATAAATCAAGTGTTTAGCACCTATAGAGAGGTATCAATGGTTCACTAAATTTTTCGGTTTTTCGGTTAAAACATAACATACCACGACAGGTTGACGCTGCCGAAACTCTTCCAGATTTTGTGAATGCCATGTTAACCATGATTTTTTAACTCCAATATGATGAGGTCGGTGAGCCATTTCGTATGTTAACATCTGCTTTCGTCCAGTTGTCGTCTGAAGGAGAATTATCTTAATTACTCGATACTGTTATTAATACGAATATAATTAGTTTAGGATTTCTTGAATGACAATATGCGATTGTCCAGTGAAAGATCTGGATAATTTTACAAATTTCTGGCTTTTCAAATCATTTGGCTTATTTAATAAGAAAACAAAGATACCCTATATTTTCCAGCAGTATTCTTCTGATGTGCACATGATGTCGATATGAACCTTTCAAGCTTAACAGTGCTCTTCACATTTCGAAGTGAATTCCTTGTCACATCAATCAAGACCATATCGTTTCAATAACTCTTTGTGATCTTCTCGAATGAATCCAACTTATCCCGTCAAACTAAAACAAAACGAAAACATACTGACAATATCAAATGCCATTCAGAAACTCATTATGACTACGGTATCTTTTACCAGCTATTTTCTATAGATATTCTGGTAGTGGTTGGTATGAACAATTTACTTGTTGCTGAGTGATGTTGAGCATCATTAATTAATGGAGTGTTTGTTGTGAACTTGGAGAATTGGTATTAAATGTAGATTAGCAGTAAATAGTGAATGAATATGAAGAAAGAAGATGAGCTTAATCGATTGAAACAGAATGCTTCTAAACTTCTCCAGGAAGCTCATGAACAAACCTTCGCCCAGCAACACCGGTATGTCTAAACTAATTTGGCTTTTTAGATGCTCCTTTCAAGTTGTTGAAAGTTCGGGAAGTAGCAGTATACTTACTGGTAAATAATGACAAGATTACTAGCCATTAATAGTATGCGTTTTTATGAAGTATAAATACAAAAGAAAAGGAAAGAATTAGTTCCTTTACTTCAACAAATGTGTTCATGAGGTTACTTTGGAGCTTTTTTGTTCAGGCTATCTACGAATGGAAGACGCCGATCAGCATGCGATCAGCTGGATGCACGTATCAAGAAACGATTGAGCTCTTTCACCGTATGTTAATAGGTTAATTTTTTTCGAAAAGGACATATACTGTGATTCGAACTGCTCATGTGGTTACTTTGGAGTGAACATTGCTAATCTTGGAGTAGTTTGGAGCAAAACTTTATCTTATGCGCTGTATGTTTTCTTCAAGGTTATGTTATGCTCTGTAACTCAAGTCATTACAGAAGGCATGTAACGTTTTTCTTTCATGTCGGTAGTCAATTTCTGCACTAAGATTAGCCACATTTTTAGCCGATGAAATGGGCTGGGAAACCGAGCAAGTTGTCACCTCTAATGTTCGCATCACATGGCTGGATTTGTATATCCTCAGATATGGTGCAATGTGAGTCCTGTGGTCAATATATGAGTGTTTTGATACCCTCATTGGTGCATGCTGATGTTAGTGTTTACCAGAAATCAGTCAGGTACTTCTTTACATATGCAAACTTTCTTTATACTCGTTGTCTTTCTGTATATTTTGCTCATTCGACCTTTCGTAAAATTTATCTTCTTGAGCTGCTCAAGACATCGTCTTTGCTTTTCTTATCCCTTTTTCGGCTTTACCCATTTTAGTTTTATTCTTCCCTCGAACAATAGAGGCTGATTTTTGTTTTTATCAAAGATGATTGAAGCTTATTAAGTGCAGTCATTATGAAATTGAATATGGTTATTGTTTCAGAATGCTTGTTTCTATGATCACCATGAAGCATTGTGTTACATGTCCGTATAGGTATACATCTTCTGGCACGGACGATACCGTACCACTGAACGCTCTCTGCAAAGACGTTGTTAATCACAGGTAACTATATTTTGTTAAAGAATTCAAATGAACGCAATGAAAGAGTAGAATTTTGCAGTTAGTTCAAGTCAAAATTCCCTTGGTACGTCCATGATGTTTGCGATCAAAATTATTACTTTAACTGCGAATACAGTTGAGTTTTGCGTCGATAACTTTAACTAGACCATGAGAGGGTTCCAGCGATGGTGTATGAATGAACTTGTTTGTACATGATGTTTCACCGGTAAAGCGCGGGAAATGGGTACTAGAGACAGCCGAGCTAGCAAGTAGTATTTAGTAGCAAAGCGGGATAATAGCACGGATATTGATTTATGAATCACCCAAAAATTTAAGTGGCCAGTACGAATATGATTTAATATTTCAATATGCATCTTTTATAAGTCCATCTTAATGGATTTTCTCCAGAAACTCATAGGACATTTCGAGACCTTCCGTGTCAAACGCATCAAAGTGTAGAACACTAAGTTTGGAGCGATTTATGATATGAAAAAAAAAGTTTTTTTTGGACTGGGCGAAGGAAGTAGAAAGATTGAAGGAACTGAGTTCACCATGCAAGAGAATGATATTCAAAAACTATTCCCTGTATATAATCATCTTTTCTGAATGGTTGTTCGCTCAACATCAGAATCCTCAAATTACCTGTGTTTACATCTTCCATTAACCAATTACAACACTGGTGAGGTTGACGAAACTGCATTCACTTTCATGTCCACTTGCACCGTTATGACAAGTTTTATCGGAAAACATATGGAATAACCAGGAAACAATCGTAAGAATTTGACCCATTCCTTTATCATTACTATTCTGTACTTTGCTGACGAACGAGTGAAGAACTCAACATGAACGAAAGAACGATGTGAACGAGTGATCTTGAGTCCATTAACCGTTATATATTTATAAATAACACCAGCCGTTCATTTGAGGTATGAAATCATGAAGGAGCTTGATCTCGAACAAGTTAAAGTGGAAATCCCCGAAATCCCATCAGCTGTGGTTCTTGAAACGACTGCACAAAAGTGCAAAGCACTTATTTGTTTTGGGTGGCAAAAAAGGTTCACTTTCTACTTTTTATTAACAGTGGAGAGAAGTAACTGGATCACTGCAGTTAGTCGTTTGCTGATAGTGCAAGCAGATAGACACGGCTGTCTGTCAGTACTCATTCTTAGAAGAGACTTGTGGTGCTAGCCTTAAAACATCTCATATAAACCATCTGCTGTGGTGACCAGTCATCTAGTCATAATTGGCTAGTACGTCGCACTCTCTCTCTGGTTTGCTTGAGGCTTCTAAAACATATGTCTTACAGTGTTTAAACACTACCAAGTTTTGCCATTTCCAAGTTGCAAGGAGTTTTGGCCTACTTTCGGATTGTGGTACTCTAAATTGCTTTTAAAATGTATCGAATTTCAAAAAGAAACCATTATATTTCGTTTCTCTGTTGTAGCAAATTATATTTCGTTTCTCTGTTGTAGCAAATATTTGGACGATGCTGTAGTTTGCACGTACTGCAATAGGACAGTGGGGTTATGGCTTTTAAGAGGACATTCTTTTGATGTTGAGAAACAGCATCATAAGTGGTGTACTTTTGCATCAGATACAAGTCGACACACAGATGGATGGCAGTGCCGTCATTTCGTATTAGAATGCATCAACAGTTCAAAGGTGAATCAATTGTTGAATTTCTATGATATATTTCACTGATAAAAAATGTCTTATGAATGCTATTCGGAAATCTCTATTCGAAACAAAATATTTTTCAGGACCTCCCTGTCACGAACTGGGCCGCCAAAGCAGAAGTTTGGAAGTCAGCTATAATGCCGAAAAATATATCACCGCTTATTAGAAAATAAGAACTGTATGAATTCCTTTATGACGAAGAAGCTCAGCAATTCCATAAAAAAATTCCTATTTTTCAAGCCTCTTATATAGCTGTTATTTCTTACTTGTTTCAAATTAATTCACTAAAAACTGTTACTTCTAAACTTTTATGCATTAATCGAAATGATTTTTGTTCATCAATAACTGGTTAACAGTGTTACATGTACAAGTAAAAAAACAAACCACAAGTAATTTGGTGAGCTGCCTAATTAGCCGACCCTGCAGAGTCGTCTAGATAATGCACATGGGATTATTTACAAGTAGTTTCTGGCTTTAAAAACAAAAACTAAAGGCTTAAGCACACGATGGTTTCAAAAGTGTCTTATTGTGGATTTGAGAATACGCACCACCCGCTAAAGGATGATAGAATGGAACTACATCTCCAATATATTTTAATAAGATGTTAGGGCTAACTTCTGGAAATAATCACAAATTTGTGGTCCCCTCTTCTCCCAAAGCTGTGGAGATGCATGCTTTGCCTTTTGAAAACAAATGCTCTTCAATTTTCTGCAGAGCGTTTCTACAGCTTATCTTTATGTGCCGTTCCTGTCATTTCGTGTCGTTACACCAAGAGCTTTGAAAATTGTACTACGTCTGGCAGTAACAGCAGGTTTCGATGGAATAGGTTTACGTGCCTGTGATCCAACAATGACCCCATTTTTGCCATTTCGTGGCAAGGAAGCGCTTCGTTTTCCTGAAATTCAGCTTTCACGTGTCGTGTAGGTGACTGACTCCACCTTAGAAGTGAGATTCTTGATATCATTAGAACTCGGATTTATTTACAATGTTAAATAAGTGCTCTTTCATTTGATTTCTAACTAAACAGAATTGAACCCACGCACCTGTGTTCATTGATTCGATTACTGCACCCAAATGCTCAATTTCAGGTTCGGCTGAGTATGTATTTTTCATCTTTTCGGACGAATCTGATGAGTTAGACATCCTCTCACGATCACGCGATGACGAATGATTATTAGTGCCGCGCGCTGTTGATAGTGTTATCGGCCGTGCAGCTGATGTAGAATGTTGTCCTTTCCTTAAAAATGAATATTGAATATATTCCGGAAGAGTTTGGATTTCTTGACAAACGGAAATAGAGCTTGAAATTCAGAGCTAAAAATGAACTCCGCAGTAGAGTTTATTGACATGAACTAAGTGATAATTTGATGGGACGAAATGTATTCGAAAAAGCTAACTTTGCGGGAGAAGGTGAGACAGTTGATGAAGCTAATTGAGGCGATGGTGCTGGAAGAGGAACACGGCTTTGAGGAATCCGATTACTTGCTGGAAAAGTCGAGGAAGTGGTAAGTCGCGGTCGTACTGGATGCCTCAAATCGCTGACTGCTGCCGACAAGCCTGGCGCTGGATTTTTGGATGGTGACAAAGCGTTTGAAACACCTTTATTTGCTACAACCATAGAGCCGTCGTCGGAAAATCGTAACTAAATGAAGGATAAGTTCGTAAACCTGTATAAAGACAATTTTTCTAGCACTTACTCAAAAGATACAGCTGGGAGCTAAGATCTTAATTTACATTTCAGACTGCCAACATGTAAACCTCGAGGTAATGAAACCTTCTCCTTATCTAGATAAGATATTCAACACAGGCTCTAATTATAAAAGTGACAGCTGTATTGGTTATAAGTCATATTTCAATATTAAAAGTTGTACAATAGTCACTGTGGAACACAATCAACTTAAATTTGCCATTTCATAATACGATGACCACTAAAATTTAAAATCCGGAAAAAAATGTGTTTTGCAGCTGAAGCATAGTACGAAATTGCTTTGAACTTGTAACTCTGTCATAAACTGTAATAAATGCTCACATTATTTGCATAACTTCGCGTATTAGCAAGTATATTGGTACGCATTAAGGATAAATCTTCCTCTTGATTCCTTGCAACCTGAAATCTAGTGAATGTGAATTTTAAACGGACAAGAGATTTTTAATCAACCGATGGGAATTATTTAAAAAGTATAAGGTGACCTCTTTGAGGGCCTGCACTTCGGAAAGAGCTGCATCCAAAGCTGTACGCAGTTGTTCCCTTTCTGAGCGTAAGGCAGTTACTTCCTTTCGCATTTCTGCAAGCAACGCTGTTTCCTGAGCATAGGAAGAACCTGTAAACCATATACATTATATATGCACAGAAAGGAAACCTCTGCAAGCATAGTAATAAATTTACAATTTCGCGAATTTATATCATTAGGAAAGACAATTACCGCGACCATTTTGAACCTTCAACTCATGCACTTCAAACAACATTTGCTTCCGTTCGTTTACCAAGAACAACACCATCGATTTATGACGTTCTTGTTCATCCCTCAATTTCTTCTCCAATCTTTCCACTTCTTTATGAGCCTTTTCACCTTCTTTTTGCTCATACTCCAGCTTAAAAAGAACTTTGGCACTTACTGCATCAAATAAAATGCGAACCAACTTAGATTTTGTTAAACGGAACATACTTAGATAATAAAGAAAGAACCGTGTTGTCTAATCCAGTCTAATGGAAAAGGATATATAAGATGCCCTTAAATCAATCAGTATGTAGCTTAGACTCGAATCACAGGTCTGCGTAATAAGTATTTGGAATCTTATCAAACTCACATATAGGATAAGTCCATTTTCTAATTTTCTTTACTCAATAAAAAAGAAAAAACAATAGTTAAAAAAATTGGTGAGAAAAATTGTTCTCATTCGAATGAAGGTAGATAATATTGGACTTCTAAAATGTACTTGCTGACGAAGACGAGTTCGTTCATTTTCAAGAAGAACACAAAGATCATCACCCTGTGCGGCATCCGCTGCGGAACGCTGTTTTTCCTCATCTAACTCTCGCAAAATGCGTGCATGCCGCTTCTCTGTAGCTGCTAACATCTAAAACACTAATGATTAAATTGGATGAATTCAAATCCCTTTATGCTTGCAAAAACATGGGAGGAAAAATTTTGTTAAAAGACAATGAAATAAATAGAAAATATAACTTACGTCGGAAATATCATTATTCTTGATTTACTGATCTTTCATGCTGTATGAACTCTTTCTCTATGCTTTTGATAAGATTTGGTTAATTTAACCCTTTCAAGTCCGCCAGGAGTTGGGTAAGTTTTTAGTAGATTAATTTGCGTTTATTTTGACTTCACTTTTCTTATGATTTACATTTTCATTACCACAAACAGTAGTCACATTCTATCACTATTTCCTATTGTCAGAAATATTGTTTATTAGCAGGAAAACTTGTGCTGATAAAAGGGAGTAATCTGCTTTTAATTTTATCTTGTTCTAAAATTCTTTTTTGTGCTTCGGCAGGCAGGATGTGTATGATCGAAAAATAAGTTTGTCAGCATAAAAAAAAAGACAATATTAAATGAATAGATGCATATCAGTGCATTTATTGGATGGCGTTCCCATTCTTCATGTCCTTTAAATTCAAAATTGACCTGTTTAGAGCGATTGTGACAGCGCCGCTGCACGGTAATTAAGCGTTCAAGCTGCATCAGTTGAGTTTCATACATATGTCCAATTGCAGATTCATCAACTTCATCTCCTTCATCCGCAAAACTAGAATCACGTTGCAAGGCTTTGATTGGGTCACTGCCGGCAAGTTGTCCATATTTCGCCTCATGCAACAGTTGCTTCGCTTTTTCTGACTGAAGCTATTAAAACAAGTGATATCTTCATTTAGCAAGGACATTGTTCAATAGCAGGGGGTAACTTGTATTTCAGCTACAAATATTCAAAAAACGTCAGTAATTATGGAAACTAAACAAGGAGAAAAATTTTACCTTCAAGGCAGCTATTACAATATCGCGGGCCTGGATTTCGCCTTCGAAATAGGCCAGGAGTTTCAAAAGCTCTTCAGTCGAATAGTTTTTTCGAGAAGATTCTATAGCTAACTCGTCATCCATGAATTTAATACATTAAAATTCATCAGTCGTTCTTAGATCAAGAAAGAAAATCCTGTAATCTGCGATAAACAAGCATAAAAATTTCTTGTAGAATTACACTGTCACTAAGAGTGCGTTGAACCAAATGGATAAATTTCACAAATGATCCTAAGATGGTGAAACTCATCAATCTACCCGAATTTGAAAGAGAAACCACTGAATAAACCCATCATCTAGTTGTTACTGAAAAGGATGCTTTAAAGACATGAAATTTATCATGATGCATTCATGAGTAAGGGGGTGCCGAACAGAAAAAATGTTGTACAAAACTGAATGAGGATCTGAAAAAGCTGTAAAATCTGAAAAAATTATCAATGCATATATAGAGAATCGAGTGAAGTACAGAAAGAAGAAATAGGAGAAATGAATATGCATGAAACTTATGAGAGGGTGGATTGAAGAAGTGATTAAGAGCTATACTATATGAATTTCAGAAATAATATTAATGTATTTCAATTCTGTTCTTTCCAAACTAAATTTTAATCCGAAAAAATAACTCTTATTAACAGTGTGAAGCAAACAAAGGAAAGTGAAGAATAAAGAATTAGCTTCTCCACACTTGGTTTATCACCCACAGAACGTATTGTTTCTTTTGTTCATTAGAGTTTGACCAGAGGTTGTAGCATGCCACCAATTCCATCTCTATCTAACAACCACAATAGTCGATCTATTTTTCCTCACTTATTCCATCATGTTGTGGTTTCAAAACTGAACCTAGGAATAATTGGTATAGTGGAGAACTAGGTAATCTGTTGCACAAAAGCATTATCTATTAAGAAAACAAAAATAAACTCTTTTTTACAGTGTTTGACTCCGACAACTTATCACAAACAAAAACTTACCCACTAATTTTAATACCTTGAATAAAACGTAAGTTAAAGATATAGATTTCTTGTATTTTTAAAGCTTAAAGCAAAGTTATTTGAAGAATAAAAGATAAAGTATCTTTTAAAGTTAACGTATGAAATAATTTTGAAACAAAATACTGTAAAGTATAGAATAGAACAGTGCTAGATTTGACATTCATCGACAACAATACCATGTCAGATTACAATAACCCTATAGACATTGGATCACTCCAATTTCTCTTCAGTGCTCTTCTAACAATAATTGAGTACCATTATTATAAAGATCTCTCTACATAACAAATGCAGCTTTTTATATTTTACATCGTCTTGACGATATCTTTCACGCTAAAGCAAAACTACACGTCTTTACAGAATTTATGCTCCAGCTTGCCGATACCTCTCTACTCGACCAACTGTTCTTTAAATCATTGTTGAATTTGTCACTCTCGAAACGTATTCTACGTCGCCAATCTGTACAACAGAATGAATTACGTTTCACTAGCTGTGAAACGTAGTTCATTGTTAAAAATATTTGAAAATGTAGTAAAGTGTACTTTATTTTTAACTTATTCTCATAAGATTACCCCCTTTCCAATGAGATACTGAGTTAATATTTTCACTCTCAATCCGAAATCGATTCATCAATCATCATCATCTACAATAACAGATGTCTCCTAGCTTTCCACTCAACTTCATGAGTTTAACATAGGTAATTAAAGAGAATAGATATGGAAATAAACAAAAATATTGCAACTACTACTAAAAATAGCATAACGATGAAAAAATGCGCAATGAATAAGGAATTCCGAAACGAGGAAAAGAAACCAGTTAACAATAGCGAATCAAATTTGATTCTAGATAACTAATCTTAAAAACACAGTAATGAAGATGAATTTCGTTGATCGACAATTGATACTCACTAAATTTCACAAAGCAATCACCTAGAAGTACTACTGCAACATATATATCATTGCTAGTCATCCTTCCTTACTTATTTCCTCCTTATCAACCATTTTTCATATAAAACTTATGTAAATATGCAATAATCTCACATTACTTCCTGAAAATTTAATAAAATGATCCATTATGATATTCGAGAGTACCACACGGATCGTTAGTCTTATCTTGTGAAGAAACACGTTACCAACTTACATCTCACAACCTCACTACAACTTCAACAGATCTCCTCCACGCACCTTACTTCCGAAAGAGTCTCCTCGCAAACCATCTCAACTGATTTGGATCTATCTATATCTATGCAGTTCAATTCATATACCTGATGGAACTGATCGATCCGGTAGATTCAATGCAGTAGTGGACAGTGTCCCTGATGATGGAGATAGCACACTTCTACTCTTCTCATTTTTCTACATATTTCACTTAAACTCTGAATTGAACTATTGGTACCAAGTACCATCGTTATATCTGTTTAGTTGAAATTAAATTATCCAAAAAGATGGATTGCAGCTTCTTCCATCTCCTCCTCTTAATTTTCGAAAATTTGAGCTATCAAGACGAGGTTGTAGATTGAGTCTTTAACAGTGAAATGTACGTCCGATGGCAGAGAAAGGTGGCAAATGATTCGAAAGGTATACGATGCTGATTTGGTATTTTTGAGCTTTAAGAACCGTATTTCCTGAGAATGCTACAGGAAAGTCCTGATGTGCTGGCAAAAAGAAAGGAATTTTATGTAAATAGTTGTAGCAAAAAATAACTGTACTAATACTTGTGAACAGAGTAAAGATAAGAACAGTACAGGGGTCACATCACTGAGCAAACAGTCGTATTACGAGACTGATCAGCTCGCAGTTGTTGCTGTAATGCTTTTGATTCTGCTTCCGTTCGTGTTGTAACGGAAGCTTTTACAACAATGATATCCCCTTCTGTATCGCTTTGCTCCAACGGGATTCCGAGGATTTCAGCAGCTGTTTTCCTATAAATCTACAGTTTTTTTTTTTCGGGATTTGAACCATTATGGAGATTTTTTTCTTGATTTACAAGGATTTTTCATGTTCTAAATGTTGATACGCATATGTAATAAAAAAAACAAAAACAAAAACAAAAACGAAAATCGCATGAGTAACCAATATGTGAACCTGTAACCTGGTTGCAGAATCCATTTGTTGGACAAATTATAGTTGGTCGAAGCCATTCTTTCATTCAGGTAGAGTAAAATTTTGAAATTTACCTGAACATAAGCGTAACACTGTCACCAGTTTTCGCTGATACGTAATAACTAGACATCCCATATTGCAATGCGAATTTGGTGTGCTTTTCAATGCGAACGACTCGACGATGTTCCAGATCTGTTTTATTACCAACAAGCATCAGTACAATTGGCTGAAATATTCCAAAAACTTGAGCCACAAACTATTTTTGATTGAACTGTAGAAAAGTGAATGTTGAAGATTTGATAACAGATTTAACAGAAAGTTCGAGACATTACTTTTGTTTTTTTACTTACTTTTTCCTGAGCTTTGGTAACTTGCTTGATGATGTTAATCCAGTCTTCCAGATTTTCAAAACTAGAGCTGTTGGTAACATCATAAACAACAACAGCGCCGTGTGCACCATTGATGTATTTTTCAAGCATCGGACTTGCGATACTTTGTCCTCCAATATCCCAAATCTACAAATTATTACTGATATCGCAATATCCAAATGAAAAACTGAATTTCTGGAACAAAGATTATATACTCCATTGATATTAAAATGGCTCAATAATGGCTTCAAATCTAATTCTACCACGGAGCTTAAACTTCTTTATGCATTAAACAAAAAAATATGTGAAACATTACTTGCCTGAAAAAGGACAGAAACATTGCCCGGTAAAATCAACCTTCTAGTGAAGAAATCCAGGCCGACAGTCTGCAAATATAAGATCATAAAGAGCAAAAAAAAAAAAAAAAAAAAAAAAAAACTATTCGAAGTGGACGAAATAAAGATCAAATAACCCAAAAACATTCACAGAAAAAAAGATTCTGAGTATTTTTTATATTACGTAACCTACAGGATTGATTTTTAAGAAATTTACAAACATTTGGCTAGTGGTAAAAAGCATGGAAAAGTTCAAAACCTGCTGATATTGTCGTCCGAAATTGTCCTGAGCAAATCGTACACAGAGTGACGTTTTTCCACTGGCACCATCACCACATACTACTATTTTAATAATTTTCTGAACTGGAGCTTCTTCGTCCCACTCCATTTTGCTTTATTCGTTAGTCTTATCAGTAGTGATACATTTGCGTACTTTATATCTGGTAGTATTTGACCGTGAACTGAAAAGTTCCTAATGCTAGCATGTCCAATGAGATCTTGGACAAGTGATTATCTATGCTTAATCATTTTGGGACAATGGTGCTACTACTAAAACAAAATAATGGAAAAAAGCAGAAGCGGACAATGTCTCGAATAAATTTATTTGATTGAAAAGTCTTATTAGAATCTGAATTAAAAGATTTATATTTGATCCTTTACATGTGCTGTACCCATGGTAACGCGATGTGCAATGTTTTGCATGCTTGCCGCCTTATTGCTAACTAAAAAACCTTAAGAAAACTTTTTAGAAACTGTGAGGCTTCTCCATATGACTTCATGCTTTTTCCAGTTATATAATATTATGTTGCACACGGTGCAACAATGGCCGGCTTTATCATGAAGAAATTTCTCAATTTTCTCCGGCATCTACAAAACTTTTTAAATGGTACGCATTGGACATTGATGATTACTCATTTTGTTTACCTCTACATTGCACTTCCTCTTCAGCCATTAATTTACAATTTTATGTATGTAAATGCGGCAGCTATCAAGAACAATATGTGGTCATTTCACAATTACAAGTAAACATATACCCTGTTCGTATCCCATGCATTCATTAATGATTCACCGGTTTACATGGATATTTCATAAACATTAGTTATTCTTCCTTTAGTTAAAGGTTCATGCCGCTTCTGCAATCGCAATAAGTTACGGCCTATGTGGAACGATACGAATTCGTCAGGGATAAAGAAGATAGTATGAACAGATTTCGATGACTCCAAACTTCAATCCTTCCCGGTAATACTGCATCTTCTCTTATGTATATTTTCCTATTATCCCCAAGAATGTACAGATTCTCATTAAGCAGGCCGCTTCTCAGACATATCCAAAGTGACTTCTCCGCACGCAGCACCTGAATATTTATACATATATTACTCTTTCTCTTTTTTTTAAATAATTTACCGGTTTTCAGCGCTGCATCCATACATGTTGTTCAAATTTATCATTTTCCAAACTTATATTGTTTAGAATAATTCGAGGCGTGCTGGCAAGAGATACAATTCCCAGTTTACGTAATATTAAGATTATCCTGAAGTGCATGGAATACTGACTAAAAACTTCGTTTCGAACGTTTTTTTTTTACAGTATATTGTGGCATGAAAATGTGTCAATTAGCAATAAGCGATATTCTTCAAAAAAATGGCAAATAATGGAAACATTAATTTCAATTAACTATACAGAAATAAAAATCAAGTTAGACACAAGGAAAAATGGTGAAGATCAGAGAGCACGATCACAATAAAAAAAGACCCGATAGTAAACTGTAGAATCCAACAGAACTCGTCTTCAGTGGTTCGTTTACATGGCATTTCATATATACAACGCCAACCCAGGTTTCTTCTATCATAATGAGCATCTTCTAGAAGATTTGATTTTAACTTCTCACCTTGACTAAACTCTAAGTTCGCAAGGTATGAAAAGCAAATAATAATTCCAAAACAATACACAATACCCAGATTATAGCAATTTTTGGGTCCTCCTTAATAATTTAAGCTATTCGTTTTCAGGAAACTCTCCACCCTAAACTTTTAGCCGTTTTTCTTGACAGGCAGTTGGCGAAAAAAAAAAAGAAACGTAACCTGACCAAAGTCCACAATGCCTTCAAATCTATTTCAAAAATTACAGGACTTCAACTTCGTATGAATAGATTTAATAGAGCAATGACATGCTCCCAACAGCCCATGGAAAAATCGAAAATATCTCATAATATTCCAGTTGTTTAGTTGAAGTCAAATTTCATTTCTTTTGTGCCTTTGGTGGACAAAATAACTGTTGACAATTTCAGTAAAGGAAAAACTAATCATTGACCAATTTGCAAGCGCACTGGAGAGTGGTTCCCGCATAAGAATTAGTAAGATAAGATCAACATGATAGCAAAATACATTAGCTCCAAAAACTGCACAAAACTTGTTTGCTCATCAAATCCAAAATTCAAACCAAAACTTGAGCATTAATAAATGAAAAAAAAAACCAATAATGAATAATACTATGAAGTAATTTAAGCTAAGAAATTACATATCTACACTTTTGATATTCATTTTTCGTCTGCCAGAAAGAAAAAAAACCTGCACCACATAAGAAAAGAGGATATGAAAAATCTTCGTGATAATATATCAACAGATGTATTCAAGAATTCAAAAAAAAGGTGGAAAAATAAAGAAGTAAAAGTACTGCTGTGGAAAAGAAGTACAATTTAATGCCATGGTAGAAATTAATAAAGAAATTAAATATAAAATGAAACAAACAGGTGGAGAAAATGAGGTAGGACATAGAACAAATCGAATCAAATTTCCACTAAATAAAAAGTTGTATACAAATATTTCAGAAGAAAAAAAGTATATCTCGCTGCTTTTATGCTGAATCCGTAAGACCAGATTTCCCTCGAAGTTATTACCACTGAATGTAAAAAATGTAACAGGAGGAAGTGCAGAGAGAAAACATTCATATTCACATAACTTAAACTTGAATTTCTAGAAGGCACATTTCTGAATACCACACTATGATTCCTCGCCGACCTCAAGTTTTGGACTGGATTTTTCATCCTTAATAAACATCTGCAGCGAGCTGGGAGTAACATTCTCGGCAGCTAATACTTCCTGCTTGATATCACAAAGGAGCACTGCTTCTGGATGCTCGCTAGCTGCAATCATCATACTTGCCGCGGATGCTGCAGCTGCTGTGGAAAGTAAACTTAACGGATTATCAGGTTTCGGTGTTGACGGCGTACTCCGTGACGTATGTGCACGTTGAGGTCGTCGTCGGTAGAATTCCGAATCATCCACTGTCCATACGGCACCTTTCACATTCTGTTCAACCCGTGCAAAACATTTGTGTAACGACAAGTTATGCCTCACTGCATTCTAAAAAATTTAAATTAAAATTTATGGGAGATTTTCAGTTCCACTGTTTTTTACAGTTCTAAAGTAAATTTCTACTGTATTTCTTATTTCCGTCTTCTTTTTCAACTTCATCTTTCAAGTGAAACTAAAAAAACATAATTATCTATGTTGACAGTTTAAAACATAGATAACGTCATATTTCATACATGAATTTGACATTAATAAACCACTGAATATCAATGAAACAATTTATTATCATCTAAACGTGGCGTAAGTAGAGAAAAATTCCTTCATCTAAACACACTCTATTTCACAACTATAAGATTTGAAGCCATAAATTTTTTTAAATCAAAATTTCATGATATATGGTAAAAATGAACCATTACAGTATCACCTTCCAAGTTGCAGCGTTCCTCCGAAAATATGCAAACGTTTCCGTGAACCATTGATATATTTCGTTAAGTGTTAATTGGCAATCCTTGGATTCCATGATGGCTTCGCGTATCAAAGATGCATATGTATATGGTGGACGTACATCATGTGTCCGATAAAATTCGCGGTTTCGTGCAATATCAGTTGAAATATGTAAAACAACCTTGTCGTTGATTTTCCGCCGCGCTGTTGGAGTTGTACGGTGATGATGTTGCTGAGACTGTTGTTGTTGTTGCTGTTGTTGTTGTTGTTGCTGTTGTTGTTGTTGTTGTTGTTGTTGTTGTTGTTGCTCTTGCTCTTGCTGCTGTTGTTGTGAACCTTCAACGTTTGACACACTTGGTAATGACAATGCCGAGATCGTCTGTTGCTGAAGAAACAATTTTGGTCGATGTGCACCGTTCATCTAACATCAGTAATGCTCAATTAATGCCAAATTCATTTGAAAAGAAAGAAAGAACATTACTTTCTGCCAAATCTCGATTAATTTTATCAAACAGAATTTGATTGGATATCGAAAGGTACGACTTCAACCAAACATCTCAATAAACAACTATTCGTCGCTCCTCACCAGTATGCTTTTTCACCTAATGCTATGAAAAGTCATTAAATTTTATATTTACTTACCTGTCAAGAAATTACAGGTCCTTACTTCCCTGACATTGAAGTAAAGTTAGGAAAATGAAAAACAATTCCCAAGTATTCTCTAGTTTAATGAATCTGTGAGACGAACTGACCTTCTTCCACAAATTAATGTGAACTTGAGAACTGTACTTAATCTCATATTACTCAACTCAATGGTACGAGAATCCAATCATTTCAATCCCTGAATTAACAGCACCACGAACAAGGGTCGAAAATATCAGCGACAAAATTCGATTCCCTGTATTTGAGTAAGGTAAGTAGCTATAAAGTTCAGAAGCCGAAAGAAAGAAGTCAATAAGGATGACCAACCTGATCGGGTAAGGATTCAGTTTTTGGCTCTGCAAGTGTTGGTGATGGAATAGATGTTGAATCTTGTGACTGCTGTAACGTGCCTAAGGTTGGCGTAGTGGTATCGGGTGATTGTTTCATATGTAAATGTTGCATCATAGCCTGCAGACGAGTACGCTCCCTGTTAAGCCTATGTTCCAGATTATCCACTACTTCGATTTGAGCTCGACACTGCTGAGCGGATCGTTCGTCGAGGGTATGCACCGTCGCCAAATGATGCAAAAATGTGGCAAAATTTTCGCATGGCTGATCACATTGTGGCCAAGTGCAGAGATTATGCTGAAAACCGAAAAGTTTGAAAGTAGACGGGAAAAAATAAAATTCATAACCTTGAAAAAGAAATGCAAAATACGAAAAAGAGAATTGTTCTAACGGAACCGTCAACACACCCAATAATTTTAACAGCCGTCGAGGTTCCCAACAATTCACGATTGCTAAGTATCCCCTCCTTGTTATACCATTTTAATCCTATCCTGCTTCCTTATCTCACTAGTCCACACTATAATAAAACATTCAAGTTGATTTTCATGGGTGCCTCTGTAGTCATTAAACTAATACAAAAGATCTCAAATGGAAAAATAAGTTTTCACTGGTGCTTCTGATAGCCTACATCATCAATTAACAAACAAAATGGCTATTATACTCAAATATTTTATGGGTGAAAATTTCCAGCTTCTATAACATGTCCATTCAAATGTTACATTCCGGAACGTCAATTTATTAAACTTATTCACAGTGATTCACAGTGGATCTTTACACGTACATGGCTTTAAAAGAAGATTTGTGATGTGAATTCAGAAGTAGAGTAAGAGGTAAGAGAATGAAAATTATTCTGGAAATTCAAGTGGATGATTAGTGAGTTAGAGTAGATGAATAGGCAAAAGTAATCAAGAAGAAGTTGGCTAATGGGATAATGAAATGAAATAAAACGAGGAAAACAAATACCACAGCAAACATCTTTAAAAAAAACACAGTTTCGCAATAGTTTTGGGAACAAACTTTTTTTTGCCTTAAGATAAACTCGTCGATCAATCTTCTCTTCGCCTTTTGGCGTGTCCCTTTCTTTCATTTCTCATGCTGATATTCGGACTGAATCCTTGTTTTGCAATGAATGTAAAATGGGGACAATTAAGCTTTTGCAGTATCAATTTAGAATATTTGTTTCTGATTTTCATTTCTCCAAATTCCCTCCCGATCTAATCCAGATAAAAATTCCACGAAATGGCTTCAAAATTCTGAGAATCACGACCACTCTCGGCTTTAGAAATTTTCGATGGGAATTACCTATTAAAAACTTTCAAGAAATCATAACACATCACAAAAGTACGAATAGAGTCTTGAACTATACACTAAACAAGAAAGTTCTACTTTATGATCATTTTATGATTTTAGACTAATACAAGCATAATGATAATATAAATAAACACCACAAAAAAAAGGGAACTAACTTACTTGCCTGAGAATAAAAACCAACCCTTCAGTCACTTATTTATTTACCAACACTTCCTTTTGAAGAACAATAAAACAAATTGAAAAATGAAACTTTAATGAAGTTTTAAATACATATTGTACTAATGATTGCTTCCCCATGTTTTTTTGTCATCGTTGTGGTAATATATTCAGTCAGGTTACTGAATTAGTAGAGAATCTTGCAATAGCAACTGCTAAGGTGGGAGAGAGATCAGGAGAGGAGTGGAGAAGGTTACGAGACCGAATGTAATGTTTACAAAATTGATGTTTTTTTCGCATTATTTCGTCAGTAGCAAAGCAAACAAACTGCTGCCTCCACTTCTTCTCCCTCTTACGTTTAGCCAACAAAAGTCATCAAAAATTGCTGTGACAGAGAGCAGTAGGATAACTGGGAAGGGAAAGGATCAAGATGAGCGGTGTAAACGCTTCAAGGCGGGAAAGGGGAATGGTGCAAACCACGTTGAGACCGCACATTGCTATTTATGATTTGAGAATGAACTATGAAGCATTTTGCCATAGTGATAATTTGGGACACGGGAGAGACAAGCGATCCTCATACTGTCATTCATTCCCTCCTTCTTTTAGATTTCTGCACTCCTTTACGTCCAACAATTATTGACATCAACAATAATTTCAACGGTTCACAAGATTAATTGAAAAATTTCTTCATAAATCACAAAACCACAAAACTGAACATCGCATATCTTAATAATAATAGCTCGGACTGTATCATAGACTCTTCAATAATAAATTTAAAAATCCACTAAATCAAAGACAAAGATAAGTAAGTGTTGTAAAGTAATGAATAATCATAAATTCTGTGAAAAATTTAACTGCCGCGCAATCGATTGCACCGACATTGAAGTCGTTAATTTATGAACCATTCAAAGGTTGAAGGCATATGAAAACACTAACGAAGTAGCTGTTTCTAACAAATTATTTCTGCTTAATGATAAAAAAAAGAAAAAAAAAACAAGTACAGGAATTTCTGGATAGGAAGTACCATAGATTCAAATATTTTCAACTATCGTTCCGTATTAAATATCTAATTCCATGTTTTCACAGCATCAATCAATTATTCTATCACTTCATTCTGGCTCTCGCTTGATGACTATGGGTTTTGCTTAATGCTTTGCTCTATGATGTTTGCTTCTGCCATTCTGAAAATGACTTGTACAAACGAAAACGGTTTTGACTTGAATGCGCGACCCTGATGACAATTCACCTCTTCTCCTCTGATAACGATTGGTAGTCCTAAAGACTCACGTACTAATAAGCTAAAAACATTTTCCATATCGTCAAGCTTACGCGACTACATACACATATAACCGTTATCGCAGTTACAGCATCAATCGCAGATTGCATGCTGCATATTCAGATTACACTTCAAATAAACAACATGTAAATGTTAGAAAACGACATCGTTATTCTACTTTTCGTTCATTTACTAATCTTATGGAAAAGAAAAAAGTAAGACAAAGCATGAAAGTGAATTTTTTTCGAAGATGATATAGCATAAAATTCACCGTACACTCTTCCACTTTTTCTCATCTGTCTCGAATACTTCACACTGTTACTTACTTCAATTATCGCTACAACTACACACCCCCTACCATTTTACTGAACGGGTTATATTGCAGTACCCTTTTTAAACCTCCATTTGTCTGTTCTTCTAGAAGTAAACGCTTCCTGTTTCGCAGCTTTTCTCGTGCTTTTCTAATAAAACAAATAATATGCGCACACAACAAACTTCCATCATCATAATTATTACTACTATCATCATGTGATCGTTATTCTCACCACTTCTATCATTTAGTATTATTACTATCATTCATATCAGCATTCCCACCACACCATCACTGCGTTAATAAAGTTGCCACTGTTCCTGCTAACATCACCCACGTCACTATCATCAGTATCGTAATAGTGCAATGGTAAACTTATTAGAGGAGGATCAAATGGAAGTTATTGTGGCAGCTCTCCCTAACGGAAATGCTGGGAAAGGTTTCGTAACCAAGTTTGTGTATCAGGTCATCAACACACCTGAAAAAAATTCGGTCAAGGAAGATAAATTCCAACAGAGTCAAGAACAGATGTTTACGAGTTCGAAAATGAACAGACGGTGAAGGATGTAGGTGGGAGAGAAAAAAGAAAGAGAGGAAGCAGACAAGAGAAAGAGGAAAGGATTAACCTCTCCTGTGTGTAAAATGTGTACATACATTTCACAATCGAATGCGCTTGTTTACTTCATTTACACCACTTTCCTTCGTATGTTGTTGTTTACTAATCAAGTCAAGACTATTCCTATGCGTGCATATGATAAACAATAACCGTTCGATCCCTTCTGTCGTCATAACCTCTCCTCTACTCTTAAAATATGCGAGAATGATTGTGCTATATTTACTCACTCATTTTGTCCCAGTAATATATAGAAGTGTTGAATTATGCCACCACCATACTTCATCCTTTTATCTTCGCTCCTCTGCTCCCAATCTAATCGCATCTGATGGAAATCAATGTCATTTCCATTGATGACATACAATTTCATATCTAATTATTATGAACTAAGAGTATAAATAGATCGTACAAATTTACAAAGACAAAAAGTAGATCAGTTATAGTACAGATCCTATTAAGGCAATTTTTCGCTTTTCCTAATGAAAACACAATTGTAGAATATAGAGTATTTCCTGTATTACGTGTAATTACTTACTGATTTATTCCTATACGGTTGCATCCGTTTCAAAACTGACTTCAACTTTAAGCAAGCGCTGTATAAATGAAGTTAAGAAACTGCCTTTTAGGTAATATCGCAATTTAACTTCAAAAAGTGCTTCAATGGAAAACATGTCTAATGTATTTAGAGAGAACGGAAATGTAACATTTAAAAATTATTGGTAATAATTGCCGGTTATTTAGCTGCTGATTTGGAAATCCTTTAGACTCTTATTTTACTTGTACTGGTAAAATGAAACCAGAAAATGAGGCTGCAAAACAGCATAAACATATACGCAACAAATTAAATATGAAATTCTCATTGTACTTCATGTTCTGAAATGATTTTCAGTGCCAAAAATATCGGACAAGTGATCTGAGTTTTTTGAAATTTAAACTTCATTCCTTTAAATTCAAGTTTCTCAATACTAAATCGGCCATTAGAGCTACTCTCATTGAAGTGATCCTATGTCAAATATATCACCATATATCCCTCAAAAATATTCGACAACGACAGTATAACAAATTAATGATATGCGATGAGGATGATACCAGTATTCCAATTATCTGCTACAATGGAGGAGGAACCCTAAAATATCCCCATAAATGGATACAAATATTACGTAGTATCCCCGCTTCATGCAGATAAATAACGAGCAAAAGTCAGAGGTCAGCGACAAATTTTGATGCATTTGTTTACTCGTTGTACACGCTCGTTTGTTATAACCGTCTATCAGAGAGAAAGAGAGAGAGAGAGAGTGGAGCAAGAGTTGAGCATAGGAAATGTTTAGGCGAATGGTGCGACTATTTCGTTCATGATACTGGCTGTAAGGGGCATGGAGAACAAGAATATTTACTGTTACTGATTGAAGGAGCTTCTTGGGACTTTAAAACTTTTCAAAAACTAAAACACCAACTAACCTGGTAGAGTGGGTGCATTAAGGCTTGGCTGGTACCCGGTAAAGCTGTTAAGTCCAATGGTGGTAATAAAGCTGGCAAGCCAAGCATCATATTTTGCCAAATCCGTTGAAGTTCCGTCTGAGGTCGCAGCTGCTGAGCCAAGCGTTCGTGTAATGCCAACAAAAACATTTGCTCAGCCTTAGTAAAAAAAACCATACTTACAAAAAAGCACTACCCATTTTCTTCTTACTCCACAGTTCCGTTCAAAAATTTCAGCTTACAGCATACCTCACATAATTTTAACTTGGAAAATTTCCATATTTTGAGAAAGTGCACAAAGAAAAATGAGTTGCCATACACGGTCACATTTGGCGGTAAAATCTAAATTTTGAAAATGTGACAATCCAAAGTACTCAGGGAAATGGGGAGAAATAGCATAGTGTATGTTAGGAGCAAAATACGTAAAACACCCGCCAACCTGTGCTTGTTCATTGCGTTGCATCGCGCTTAACTCGTCAATTAGGACGTCTTGACTTGAGTTAGTGTTGGTTGAAATGTTTGGTGACCCCTGGAAACAGATCGAGTTGTTTAGATCAGGTTGAGTTGTTGCTGATTTGTCATGCAAATCAGCAAACAGATTCGTCTGTTCTGGCTTCTAAAGGGAGGATACTCTCCCTCCTTTCCCCTTTGCCCCAAAAGGGAATGTGTCTCCTCTCGGCTAGATTCATCAAAGCAACTCCACCAGTGTGCTATTTTAAAAAATATTGTGAAACTTACAACACTTCCAATATTTTATCTTTGTGAAATTCAACAATTTAAATTTTCAAAAATTAAATCCTACATCTTTCTCGCAGCTTGTCTCGTCCCAGCATACACGCCAGTGGTTATATAATGACTTAATTCTAGAATTCGGTAAAGATACCACAAATTAATCCCTATAAAGAGAAAAAGAGATGTGTTTTCGTTGTCAGTGTAAAATAATGCGATGCTTATATGAGAACTTGTCAAAAACTACCAATAGCTTCCATTATGGGAAAGAGGTCTGGTCTGAGGGGCCGCCTTTTCGCTTTTTTTATTGCTAAGTAAAAAACGAACCGATTGTTCCATGGAGAGCGGGCGGGCAGAGATACGGGGATCGGAGGGGGCAGCTGCGCTTTGCACAAACTCACTTGACGAATGCAGCAGCAGCAACAACAGCAGCACCACAAGCAGCAGTGCAATAGGCTCACAAGCCTTGTTTACTCCCCTGTTTACCCCTCAACCTCCTCCTCCTTCCCCCGCCGTCTAAATGTAAACAGATGAGTGTTCATGCTACATTGCCATACGCTAGACAATCCTCCGTGATATATTGGAGAGGGGCAAAATGGATGCCACTCCCTGCATGTTCACTTTCTCCCTTAACTCTCCCGATTTCACCAGTAAAGTAAGCAGTAAGGAGCACACCATCATAAGTAATATCTCATTCTATGTGCACATGTGCATGCATCTTCTTCATCTGCAACTATGTCCATATATCTCCCTTCCTACCTTTTATCGGGAGAGTATCCCTTAATACGTCACTAGTAAACGTGGCACGCGTGTTCCTTACGTGTATTTTTCTTTCCAAATTCATGCATGCATCATTCATCAGCTTCGATTTTGCCGCGCTATCATCACCTACTCTAACCCCAGTTTGTCAACAATCCGTTCATCAGCCACCCACCCACCCACCCACCCATCAACATACACACACACACACACATATATACATTTAGATACGTGTGTACACAAGTCTGTCCATCTCTGTATGTATCGTTGTCTATGGAGTCTTCGTAAACATCCCCAAACAAATAACATAATTACTTCTTACCTTTCTCTTTTTAAGTTTTTATGAGAATAAAAATTGTCCTTTGTAAAAAAAAAAAAAAAAAAAAAATGAACCGTTTGAACGGCGATAAGGGATGAATCACTAAGTTTAGCAAACGTTGCTGTTGTTATTGATGCTAGAACAATAGTTGATGGATGTTACGAAATTCCGGAAGAAGTCGAGTTAATAATTAAATTCGGATCCAAATGGATGTTGCTTCCTGAAGCGTTTAAGACAGTTGATGCCAGATAGAAATGTAGAAATAATAGGTACGATAAAAAAATAGGAAAGCCTGGATCAGTATTTCAGACGCAAAGTCCAAAATTTCGAGGAGAGGAAAATGGTAGTTATTTCACAGCTGCTAATGGATATGCTTGAATAGATGGATATAAAAAGTAACAACGGAACGATTGCAGGGAGCTACGACAAATGCTGGGAACATACCATACCTTGCAACTTTTAAACCATCAGTACCTCAAAACGGATCCCATGCACAAAATTTAAAGAGCTATGTCAGTGATAACAATGGCAGTAATTAAAGATTATGAAGTTAGGTCGGGACATCAGAAGCACACAAGTCGGTGTGATGCTGGTTGTGTGGTGATATTATAGTAGTTATTTGCTGTTGATGTTGTTGTTGTCGTTGTTTGCCTCCTTTTCACTCAATAACTGTTACTTGTTACCCATTTGTTTACTCCTCTCTTTTTCTGCTTCCTCTCCCTCTTATCATAATTCCGTTTTATGTCTCACTACTGTCATGCGCCCACATAACAAATTACGCGACGACATCGCCAATAACAGCACAACAACAATAACAATGATAATAACAACTAATACGTAACAACTTAGTACGTGCCTATAGCTCTCATTTTCTTCTAAATAACACGTCATATCATCTCACCAGGTGTGTAGTTCCTCTCCATTCAGTACATAGGATCACATGATTCTTTCTTTGTAAATAAACCTCAATCAAAATCAGAAATATTAAGCATAGGAATCATTCATTTATTCATCAAATTTACTTTACAATAAAATAAATGTCATAATTGTTGAAGCTAAGATCAACAATTTGACCCAAACAATGACATTAGATGAAATAAATGTCCACATATGTATCACCATATCGAATGCTTCAGATATCTAATCGCACGCATTACTTTTTTGTTCTGCGGCATCAAATGGGAATGAAACGTGGACGAAATAACAAAAACGAGCAACCTTTTAGTAATGACAAGAAAGGAAAGCTTCTCTCATCAATTCTTTAGTTATTATTTGCTCAACGAATCAACACTCATCTATTTGCTGTTCAACAAATCAAAGTTCCCTGTTTGTTATCTGGATGATAACAGATTAATCATTTCACGTAAATACGTCACGTCATGTCATGTCATGTCATGTCATGTCATGTCATGCTTACGGAGAAGAAAAATGTCAAGGAGACAATGAAAGTATTGGTAAGGGAGGGTACGATGACAATGAAGCAAACAAGCCAACCGCGTAATCAACATCAAAACAGCAACAGCAGGTGGAGTAGTATCATGTAATCATGGGTGGTCTTGTTTATTTAGTACAGCAAAATGAACACCGCCCCATTTTACCTATGTGTGTATGTTGTGCTGTGCTGTGCTATCTGCTATTTCCTGTTTGTCTCCTTTTTTTGCCTCACTTTTTTTTTTTTTCCGCTGCTCCAATAGTGTAGCTGTCACTAGCTGAGACTTCACATCAACCTGCCTGCTGTAAATAACTTGTTTGCATAATGGATGGAGGTGTAATGATAATAGTAATGATAACTTGTAATCAAAAAGTTCTTGTCTTAATAGAGGTATTCGCATACCTCTTATATCATCTATCCCTTTAATCGCCTTCTTCTCCAGATGATAATCTCCTAAATGATTCGAAAAGGCGTCATTAAGATCAATAATGAACAGCACAATCATTGACAGAATCATCAAGATAATCATGGATATAATCATATCGATATCGATTATCATCTAAGGTACAGTCAGCGATGTCAACTCTTGCTGATAATGACTGATATAATTTGAAATGTGATGAGCATTTCATATTTCAGTCTCTCCATTAAAAGAGAGTTTTCCAGTGCATTGGAAAACTCTCTTTGTATTCACAATGACGGAGCACCACACACCATAATGGTCACTATTACGCAAAAATGAAGTCAAAGATATGTTGCATACAAACAACTCAATAAAACGGTTGATTGATCTACTCATTTATTGATAAGGAATTCCCATCATTGTTCAGTAAAACTGATAATCTGAAAGAATCTTGTTTAAGCTCAAAAATGCCTCCAGAAATCATGTACGTCTGATAGTTAAATTGTAAAGAAGTTTCCCCCTCTTTTTTCATTGCCAATAGGTGATTATATCTTTATCCAAGTAGCAATAAGTTCTCATATTTATTCATGTAAGTTAAAATCTGAATTCTTTTTTTGATAGATGATACAGATCATAAGAATATTCGAAGAAATAGCAAATTTTTGTCCTACCATTTTACCAGAAGTTATGATTCCTTCAGCTTTTCCACTTCAGGTTCATATGTTGTTTTTTCTATGAGTCTTTCATAATCATCCACGAGTACCTGGGTACTTTATTTTAAAAGGTAAATAGTCACTTTTTGGAGCAAACAGTACTTGTTGGTGATCTAGAAAAATTATGCTTGTCATAAGCCCATGGCGCATATAATTTTTCCGGATCACCAAGAAGTATAAATTATTTTCAATGTCGGTTAATATGGTTAAGCATCTTTTAACAAATTGCGAACACACACATACAGACACAACTTTGATCCTTGGTATCACAGCAGACACCAAAAAGGGAGTGAGAAGGAAATAGATATTGTGTTTTAGGAAAGTTAGCCATTTGATCTATTTTTTATTTAGGAATGCACATTACAGCTTCTTTTTTAGAAATGTTTGACAGAAAGTTTCACTGTTATCTGAATAAGTTAGAATTCTGAAGGGATACAGTCGAGTAAATCTGTTCCTGAAATGCATCAAAAGATTAGTTTTTAGCTTTCAAGCTTTCCAGAAGAGATAAGCAGGGTACTGTACTGTCATAGTTTTCCTCTACCAGCAAAGGTTCTTACTCATCCTTGTATTTATTCTGGTTAATTGGGAGCCTTTAGTTTTATATAACTGTTAGGTAACTCAGACTTAGGAACATATGGCTTTCCAGTAGGTTTTCTTCATTTCTTCGTTGCTTTTATTGTTGTGATAAGACGAAAAGGTTAAAACAGAACAGAGCTGGGAGAAAACAACTTACCACTCTTTACTGCTCTCAAGCGATTTGAAAAATGGGTACGTAGAAATCAATGTGAAGTGATAACGAGAGTTTTGGGATTCTATATTTGCTATGTGATTGAACAACCGCTTTGGCTATCCCACATATCGAGTAATGAAAGTCCAAGGAAAGAAGGCCTTTTGATAATGATAATAGTCCATGATAATAGTTATTTAAATGATAGAGTTAAATTGCTACTACTGAAATAGCATGTTAACACAGTTTACGCATTTCTTTCAGGGATTCTCGCATGCATCAGTATAATTAGTACTAAAGTAAGGAATAAAACTGTAGAAACCATAATAATTAATTAATATAAATCAATTAATCGATTGCTAAATAAGTGAAACAAACTCATATGATAACATCTACAGTAAAATATCCGTAGAACCATTCACTTTTCTTCCCCATTTCGTTTCCAACATCGTATTTATCTACTGGATAACCGTATCGTAATTAAGGCAGGGAAACCCGTCTAATCTTGATATAGAAGAGGATATGATGAATAACGCGGGACATGTTCTCAGAAGCTCTAACTTCCATGGGTTAGTTAACTAAATCCTGGAGAATCCAGTCAGCGATAATTTGACTAATGGATTGATTGAACTGAAACATTCAGTGACTGATGTCGTTAGCTGTATCCTGTATGTCAGTACTTCCCTGTGTCCGGTTTCCTGCCGTTAATGTTTTCCCGAATTCGTCTTTTCATGGAACTGATGGTATTATTATCATATTTCCATATATATATATTTTGTCAGATCTCCTTTCCGTAACCAGGGTATTGGAAATATTAATTGTCCCAAAGAATTATTATAGAAAGAAACTAACCTCTTCCAAACAAATAATTTTAAAGTGGATTATTTCAGATTTCAGGAAAAGTGGAAACGTACCAAAACCAAAAATGTTATTGTTGAATAACAAAAGTGATAGTAGGAAGTAATCAGACATTGAAAATTCTGAAATATTACTCTCAAAGAGCAAATTATAATGCACAACATTCGCGATACGAGCATGGAAAAAACAGTGAAGTTGATGATGAGAAAAGCATTTACCTGGAATAATTAACTGCTGAATAGAATGTTACCGTATAAGGCATTTTTTCCCGAACCGTGAATGTTCTGTTCTAGAACAATCTTATTTCTCGGTCTTAATAGTCGACAAATTTGACTGAAAAAAAAAAAAAAAAACGGTGAATACGAAGTAAATGTCCAGAAAACTATCCTTGAATTTCGAATGTAATTAAGTTGAAGATTTCAAATACGATGAGAATGTGAATATATGTAAGTTTTGTCAGGTAATGAATTAAATTATGTGTAAGAATTAAAGAAATGCACTTCGCAACCTGCTACAATATCTATGACGGATATGACCTGTTATTA
>JABVXV010000539.1:0-28971 GCA_013365325.1 Dipetalonema caudispina | reverse complement strand
TTCATCGATAAAATTCTTCTCGTAAAAATAGGCGTGAATTGTAATAGGCCTTTCTGTCCTGTCTTTTGTTTCGAGCTTTTCGTAATCTTTCGATACTACGAAAATGCTTTAAAATAAATTATCGATTGCTTTTTGCATATACTTCGTTACTTCTTAATTCAAATAAACTAATTTCAATTTTTTTATTTCAAGTAAACTAAGAAAACAAATTTCTGGTAGGACATTCATTTGAAGTGATTTAGTAAGAGTTTCCGATATTGTTGCCAATTTTTGGTTATATCTTTGATTCATTTTGTTTATCTACAGCAACACTGTGGACTATGCCTTATTTACATGATCCACGGGGTCATGTAACCTCAGGTCATTTATTTCATCTTCTTTTGCACTATCTTCTTCCTCATCCTTTTTTATTCTAGCTTTCCTAAAGCTCTCTGAGTTAGTTAGATCTAATATTATTTGAGGTAATACCCAGTTATTAATTTCAATCCTCATCAATTTGTACGAAATTGAAAGCGGAAAAATCCTGATACAAATGGAAGTGAAGTGTATACTGAATATACATATATAGAACAACTAACCCCATGAAGATGCTCTTGGAATGGATAGTAAGCAGCTGAGGTCATGGAATCCCCACTGCACGAGAATATCAGTAATCCGATTATAGCTAATATAACAGGGGTTAAAGCTGTAGAAGAGAGTTGAGAGTTCTCGACTTGCCACTTTCATCATTTATTAGATTTTACAGTTTCAAATACAATTAATTTTCCAAAAGTAAGATATCAATCAATATGTATTAATCTTATCTTAATTATCATTTTAGATTTTGTCCTTATCTGGCAATGTGACATTTCTTTTTTTTTTCTCCATCCCGTTAGTATCTTACTATCCCTGTTAGTTCCTCTGAGAGAGTTTTTTTTTTACAATCCCGAAAAAGACATTTTATTATTTCACCATTTATAATTATCAACAAAAATTACTGATAAGTTTTTTATTTCAACTGAAATTTAATAAGTTCTCGTTGATTTACCTGTAAATTTTTTTAAATTTAAAAAATAATACTTGGTTTTTTTTTTTCATTCCAAAATATTTATCATAGACAATGATGATTGTTTCCCTGTGTTTCGTTATTTTTTAATCATTAATTATTCTTGCATATTTTCTGGTACATTAAATAATTGAAGCATTTTTCCTAATCCCTACTCTAATCCCTCCATGTACCTATCAAATTCACCAAAATCATTATTAAATCCTGTAGAAGTAATTCAGCATAATATATTGTTTTCTTTTTTTTTTTTTTTTTTTTTTTTTTACCTAAAACTATTCGTCTGTCCACTTGTATGCATCATCCTATTTATCTGTTTTAATGTCCACTTTTGAAACTATCCATCTGTATGCATTCATAAATAATTCTAAAACTAAGGATGTATTCAATTTATACAATTTCCCATTCACTTAGAGATTATCAAAAATTACACCTTTTTAAATATGTTCACATTTATTAGCACATTTCTTTGAATGACCGCTTCACACCTGTTCCAATAAATATTATTTACTGCACATTCTTTTCATTGTCTTTCAATCATTATATACTTTATTTAGTTGAATAATAAAACATAAATTAACAGCAGGAAATATTCTTGCATCCTTTATTCGCAATAATATTACATATTCTTAAAAACTTTTTTAATTAACAAAACTTTAATTACTGTATTACTTTTTGATGTAAAAATGTTAGTGTTAGAAATAAATTATATTATTAATGCATTTTTCGAAATTTTCCAACTTTTTTTTTGAAGCTTTGTCAGTTAGAAACTTTTTCCTACGACAGATATCTTAAATTATTGACCTAATTAAGACATCGTTCAAATTATACGCGGATAGAAAATTGATTTTTTATCGAAATCAAAATTCAAAATTCATTAAAATCAGTGTAAATCTCTTTGTATCTTTCGTTGTAATACTATTCTTAACGATAAAAGGTAAATAACAGATCAGAATAAATGAATGAATAAAACAATATTGTAAATTTTGTTAGCTTTCATTTTGTGATCTTCTCTGGAGGTTATAAAGATGAAATGTGATCTTAGAGTGTAATACATTTGAAGTGTCTGGTAATGATGAAATTCTTTCAACTGACCGCTACCCATTCCAAACAACAACTGTTAATTTACTTCCTCTAAACTTTGTTTGTATGCATATCTCCGTTAGTGGTCATTTTAAGATAGATAAGTTTACGTTACAGTAGACAAAACGAATAGATGAGACACTTTTGAACTTCTTGAACAAACACTTCAATAGATTGATTTCACTACGTATCACTTCAATGTTCTGGGAAAAAAAAAAAAAAAAAGATATTTTTAAGCAAAGCATTACCATTGAGCATATTAAATTATTGAACTATTAGATTAGCCATTGGTCAGTGATGGATAATTTTATACTGTAATGTGTTTGCATCATATTATTTGCTATGCAATATGCAAACAGTAATCTAAAAAATATTCAAGAACTTAAAAGTAAGCTCACTTATTGTTTCCTTGATTTCAAATAATTTATAGGTTAGCAAAAACAATTATACTTTCTCTTAAATTGCCGAAATTACAAATAATTGCCGATAAATGCTTGGAGCAATTTGTTTTCTTCCTCATTTAAAATTTATAAACGAAATGATTTTAGTGGAATAATTTTCATATTACCGGAAATGAATTTTCGGCTCTTTTTATCTTATCTCTTTTAATTTTTTTTTTCTTTTTTTTCTTGTAATGAGAGACAATTTCGTGCCTTAACACTATTTGAAGGCCTTAGTTTTTTGTTAACTATGAGTAATGGTGTAGAATGAAGCAATCTTTTGGATACTGGTCGATGACCTTGCAAGAAGGCAGACCTCCAAGCAAGACGATACTATCTATCACATCAGTGGTACCTTTTGCAATGATGAAAAAATGAAATAACGTCTTCCAGCTGTCATCATTGCAAAAAAAAAAAGAAAAAAAAGAAAAAAAAATGGGATCAATTTGAAATTAAATGTTATTATTTCTTCAATATTCCTCATGATGACTCAAAAAAAGGGACGGAAATTACTTTTTGAAATTTCAAATTAGCATAAATATTCAACTATGGGAAATTTTTGAATTAAAAAGAAACTTTTGCAAATTCATCAATATCATTTTTACTGAAACTGATTGAGATAACAAACTTCACTGATAAATTAGGTTATAAATCGATGTTGTTTCCTCACTTAACTACTCCAATCATTTTGATCGTTACAGTAATATTGTCAGGAAAAAGATAAATATCAACGATGGAACTTCTTAACATTTGGATTCATAAAATTTCAAACTAAAAAAATATCTTTAAGAATGACATAATTATAGTATTGCGTGTTCACATCCTTGTCGCAAAACCAAATCAAATTTTACATCGGTAGTCGTCATTTGTTAGGCTATACTTTATTTTCATTCATGGATTACATCCCTGAATTTTATCTTCTGATAGATACATTGTACTTCTCATTCAATAAAATAACTCTTCAAGGACAATAATAGAATTGATGAAAGCATGCATGCATGCATGCATTGTTTGCACCGCAATTTGTTTTTATCTTCATAGGGTGATAGTAGTGTTCAATGCACTTTGTTTCCATGCCACCTGTCTCCAGCTGTTGTGCACGATGTAATTCATTTCCCATTTGACCTTTTGTCAACTATGCAAAACAAATGGTAATACTTAGAAATGTAACAAGTGTAGATGAACTTTCACCCTTTTCTATATCTGAAGTTAAGAAATATGCAAATATTTTTTCCATACGTATTCAAATTACAATATAAGTGATATTTAACAATACCCTAAGCTCATCAACTAATTAATATACATTTTTGCTTCTTTTTTTTTTGTTGCCTAAAATTTGTTGCTAATTTTTGGCCAAGTATGATGAAATTTCTTGCTTAGTAACATTAGCCGCCATAAAAATTATTTCTAAATCAATGAATTCATTTGTTAATTTTTGTCAATAAATCATTTTTCTGTCGGAACTGCCCAATTGCCAACCCTTCATAATCCATCAATTTACTCGTCATTTCATGTCAATTTTCTTCTTTTCGATTTCCCTATTACTTTGAATGAACTGATTTGAAGAAGATGTATCTTAACTATTTCTGCAACAGATTTACATACAAGATAAATCGTTACTGAAGACTTAAAAGTGATATTATGACAATTTGGGATTTAAATTTAAAAATGAAAACAAAATAAAGCGATAAACAAAATTCATTTCTTTTTTCATTGCTGTTAATAAATTGAAATCAAAACGTAAAATTGGCGTTAATTTACTTGATGAAATTTTAAAATTTATTTTAAAAAAATAAGATAAAAGTTTGATGAAATTTTTTAAATATGATATCTATAGCAATTTTTGAAATAAAATATGATATCTATAGTTCTTGTTTTTTCTTTTTTTCTTTACTACAAATGTAATAATTTCTCTTTTTTATTAAAATGCATTGTTTTACACCATTCTGTCAGTTTTATTACACATTTTCAATGAAATATTCAAGTATAGATTGTAACTGAACGATAGACTTCATCCATCACTCATTCCTATTTATCCTCTTTGAATGATTTTTTGCCACATGCGGCAAAAATCCTACAGAAAGAATTTACACATTCTTTCCATATTCTGAACATATGATTTTGAGTGATTAGAAAGGTCTATGATATATTATATCAGTAATATTTTTACACCGATAAAGATTGGAAATTGTCAAATGATTGATCCTAACAAGCGGTATCTATTGACGGAGAATTCACAAATGACAGTATCCAAATCAAATATCGGTTCATTTTAATTCACACCTTTGATCGACTTCACTTATCTATTTTCTGCTTCATATAAACATTTCTACATTTACTGAGAAAATGTTGACTATTTATAATTTGCATTAGTGAATTGAAATTCAACCTAGACATTTATGTATTTTTGATGTTTTCCAAATTTTTTGCATAATTATTTCTTTGCTGATTGTATGTTAAATCGTTTTTAATTAAAATCAGAAATTTTTAATATTTTTAAACAAAACAAACATTTACAATTTTTGTCCTTAAATTAGGTTATTTAAAGTTTCTATTTGTACCATCATTTTTTGTATCAATAAATGATTTACGTGAAATAGTAGTTTATGTAAGGATGCCGGTTCTAAACAACTGTATGATTTAAAGATCAGTTCAAGAATTTAATTATATTAGTGTTGAATTTGATCCTTTGATAGAATTCTCTCCCCAAATCAAATCAATTCAAGGAAAATGATATGCATTAAAGAAGTAAGTGATAAAAAGTTTCTTCTTTTTTGCATTCACAAAGGTATCCACTTATTACCGATCGGTGTCATTCACATCCTAACTATTTGTCCTTGCAAACTCTATCATTCATTCTTTCTCAAATTGTAAATTTTACTCATTTCCGCATTTTGAGTGGATCGGAACAGTTTCCTATACTTTTTATAACCTTCTTTTGTTTCCTGCTGACTTGTTGAAATCATTTTTGACCTTTCCACCTCTCAAATTTTGCATTTCACCAATAGATCTGCAAAAATTGAAGCATTCTACGATCATAAGAAGGCAAGAAATACCTATGAGCAGTAATATTAGTCAAGATTTAGGTTGTCCATAAATATAAACTCAATTTTCTGCTATTCATTGAAAGTAACAATAATCAAATATAATCCGATCAATAGACAGAATTGGATTCGATTTTAGAAATGCTAGAAAATAAATGTGGTCTGAAGTTTCGAAAATTGCTCCCATTTCTTCATAAGGAATTCACTTCTAAACTGAAATTTCAAAGTGAAGCTTTGACATAATTATATTTTGTTTCTTTATAATCTGAAGTAATTTAATCCATTTTATATCGAAAGACTGACAAATTGAAACTAATTTCAAAAAAAAAGAGCGAAAATGGAAGTGAGAAGGAAGGAAAATGTGGTTACAGACTTAATTTGATGTCATTTAAGGGTTTTCCACTTCAATCCGACCTTCAAAACTGATCAGCTGTGATTAGATGAACCTCATCAATCATTTTTATAAGAAAATCACCTCCTCCTTCTCTCAATCATCGTTCTCTCTATTCTTTCCTAGCCCAATTACCTAGAGTACTGAACGAGTCTGATTCTGTTAGGCTTTTTGCTGATGTATGCAGCACTGGAGTTCAGAGGTCAACAAAAGCTCTGAAAATGAAACTCTTCTTTTTTTAAATTTATTGATTGTTAAATGCCCAAAATTCGTTAATCTTAGTGACTATTTGTTGGCTTTAATATTCGCTTCATTAAGCGTGTAATTAGCATAGCATCCAGTACATATAGTCATGAAATGGTAATTTTGCGAGTTTAACAAAATTCGACCAATTCAACTACAAATTGATGAAATTAATCACTTTTGTAATATCCGTAACCCTTCGAAAGAAGTCTAATGCGCATGACCTTAGTGAAACGATATATATCCGTGATAAGTCGGTCGTTTGATCGTCTACTCCGATGGAATTTCGACTAGTTGTCGATCTGTATGAGAGAAATAATAATAATATTTTATGGGTTTTCTACAATCATCTTTTCTTCTAAGTTAGATCCATTTCTTCCGCTTACCATATTCTACATCTTTTATGACTTAATTAACTCACCCGATAATATGTCTCTAAGGAGGAATATTATCATCCAGCTCTAACTATTACTATTCCTTGACAACTTAATATAGTAGCACTAATAGTCGTTGCTCTACTTATTGTAACAGCAATAGAAGCTTCTGTTACTGTTGCTAATTTTACTGGTGCTGTTGCTATTAATTGCATGATAACTTGATGAATCATCTATTGATAACTTGAATTTATTATCACTTTAAATGGTTGCTAATGATACTGCTCATTTCTGATATACTTGTATGTTTTAGAACAGCTATCAAACTTTATGCTGAAATTATTTCAGAAATGTTTGTTTTCCGCATGTTTACTTGAAATATGGTAGATTTTATGATTTTTTTATTAACAATATTAACCCATTTATAACAATAAAACATTACGAAAATTCAGCAAAATTTTTTTTTCTCAAGTTGAAATTTCCCGATTACATTTCTTTCTTTCATAATGAGTTCTTATCCTGCATCTCATAATTCGCTTCACAAATAGCAATGGTCAAATGAGAGTCAATTGTAAAAGGTCAAGCACCTATATCATCCCTTTCTTCACTATTGTATCTTTTGATTCAGTCCGCAAAAATATGTTGTTAGTGGTTGGAGTCATTATTTTGTTTTACCGCTTCCTTCTAACTAACCATTTCAAGTCGGATTCGTTTTTCTTATCTTCTTATTAATAATGAAATACATCGCCTTCCTTTTAACAACTACCGCTATCTATTGAAACCGGAAATGATCCAAAAAGTATACATCAGCAAGAATAATCGATACATGTATGTCATGTCAACATATTCCTTGGAGGATAATAACTTTATTTCGGGTTAACCAATGCATATGGTATAAGTGATATGATTGTTGGACTAAAATAAAGAATGGAAGAGAATGAATGAGAAAGAAATGGTTATGATATACGAATAAGTCTGATTTAAACTTACTATCTTTAGCTAATCGTTCGATTCATGCATAGGGATGACTAAAATAAACATGAAATAGTCCTATGAAAATTTAAAAAAAGTTTAAATCAGATAAAAAGCTCTGTCTATTAGTGGCGAATTCAAAAAATTTATTTCATTGAATGTTTTTCAAAGATCTTGAAATAGTCTATCAGGAAACAGATACTAATAATACTGCACAGTTGTAATGGCGTATTTATTACACACATATCTCAACATTGTACCAATGATTATCAATAGGGAAAAAGTTTTTCGGAAGTTTGATCAAATCATACCACATTGAAACATTTAGTTAATCTATAGTAATATTATCAGATATGAAGTGATTATTTGATTTTAGTTGAAACTTTCCATAATAATTTCACTCAAATTTGTTTTTGACTCAATTTTCTTGATTATAATTTGTAAGTTACGTGAAAGAAAGATAATTAAGAGAATGGAATTTCTTCGTAAAAAGTAAACGAACGTCTGTCTGTACAAGTTCTTATTTCATTCATGCAAACTATCGGTGTGATATGTAAACGAAAAAAAAAATCTAAGCAAACAACAAAATGGAGGACAAATGTATTATACGCAATGAGAAGCGTCTTTTTCAATGTAAATTATTTCGCTTCATTCTACTAAAATGAAAATCTTCTCGTCATCGCTAATATAATTTTTTTTTTTTTTTTTTTATTAGTAATTTAAAAAAATTAAAAAATGATTTTATACTTCGAAGAATTTTTGGCTGAGTTTGAAATTAGTAAGTTGTATTTAAGGTATGAGTAATAATTGGATGAAATGCTAATTTCGTTAGGTAAGAAGATACTAATCTTTAAACCTAGGTAAATCTCCTTATGTCTGTAAAACCTAATGTTGAAAGATATGTATGCATCTAGTAATATCAATTAAAAATAAAATTTATGCATATCGGTAAAATATATTTATTATTTGGTGGGCTAATTAGCATTGGAATCACTTTACTGAGAAATTCCAAAGTTGAAATTAAAATGTTTAACTTGAAAATTAGGGAATTTAGATAGAGGAAGAGATGATGGTAGGAGGAGAATTACATAATTTAGCAACTCTTCATGGATTAATCATGTTAGTAAGCTGGAATATGAGAGGAGATATGCAGAAAGACAACCCAAATAATTTGTCCTGACCACTCTTACTAATATGAGCCAAGCCCAAATACTCGAAAATTCAATGCCATAGTCCATTCTTTTGCTTCCTATCAGACTTTATTCATTTATGAACAAATTTCATCTCGAAATTTTTTCTTTTTTTTCTTTTTTTTTGATTCTCTGTCATAAGAAGTTAGGAATTTGACAAAAAAAAAAAAAAAAAAAATTGAATAAATAAATAAATAAATAATTTTATTTGAAAACAATTAGAATTGAAGTAAAGGTTATATATTGCAGGAATTAATGTACATATATTTTGCTTAAATTCGTAAATCATAGTTTTTAACTTGCTTAGCTTAATTAATTGGTTTTTAAATTATTTTTGGAAATTACTATTGAAACTAATTTTTCCTCACTGATAATCCGAGGGTTTGTAGAATTTTACAATAAATAATTTATGTTCGATATGTGCTATGAACGAATAATATAGCGAATATTTCTTAATAAAAATTTCCACGCTATTTTTCTTTAATTTAATTATACTTAATTGATTGGATATATTACGCATCTCGGATAAATCTATAATGATTTTTAATATCATTCGGAAATTTTTGCAATGTTAATGAACTTATTCAATACTTTTTTTTCTTCTCTTTCTACATGTTTCATTTAACTTTTATTTTTCTATTCAAATTTTTGAGATACCGGAAAGTATTTGAAATAATTAACGGATGAAAAATACTGTGTAGAGATCGAAAAAATGATATTCATATGTTAAAGCCCAGCAAGAAATGAATTATTAAATGCCTATTGGCATTTGGTATTAAATCATCTGATGGTTTAAATTTTAATTTTAACTTAAATAAAGTTTAACATTTCAATGTTAATTATTAATAGTTGACACCTGTTTCTTAAACTATCTAATACATTGCCGTAAATATCTTTGTCAGTTTGGATTACAGATGTTTGGGCGCAATATGTGATTGTATAGTACGAATTGTTATCACAGTTGCGGTAGCGATAGTAATAAATTTTGCGCCCTTCTTTCCTTACTACCTTTTCCTCTCATCTTACCCATCTGTAAGCAAATTGGTATCATTTCTTTCCTTGCTACTTTATTTTATATACTTCCTTTCTCGTAATTAAACATTTTCTTGTTAATTAATTCCTAAAATAGTAATTCGTTTTGTTAAATTTAAAATTACGAAAAACAGAATTGATTGATACAATCTATTGTAATCAATACCATTGAAGGCTTCTCAAAATATAATAATTTTCGATCTATTAAAGGGAAATAATAATTTAAAATATCGGTTATTTATTGATTTCAAATCTATGATAAATCCTATTTGAAAAATATCTGATTAAATATTTTTTTCAAATTAAGTATGAAAAATTTGACTTTATTGACTTAAATGATGTAATACTGAATATAGAATTTACAGATTAGGTCAATTCAAATATTAAAATTTAATATTAAGTAAATAATACTAGTAGCCATAAATTAGTACCAAACGCTGAACATTTTTGGATACCGATTATTTCAGCTTCACTGATTCGATTCGGTACACCTACACAAGAAGACTTCTCTCAATCAAGGTCAAAATCGTTGCAAAAATTAAGGTATTTCCTGAAATTATGGTTATTAGTAGTTACGACGATTCGTTACATCAAGCATTGGACCGTTACAAAATTGTTACCTGCAATTTTTCATAGATAGGAAATGATGTATAATGAGGAAGAATAGATTATTGATTGCTTTTAAATCATTGAACCAGTTATTGCTTCTCCTCATATTGCCAATGATTCATGGATAGAAATAAAAATTGTTCAATTTTCCAATTTTACTAATTTTGTGGAAGTTCATCTGTCGGAATATCTTTAGCTTAAAATTGAAATTTTTTTGATCTAAGCTCTGAAAAGTATCCATCATAGAGAGAGAAGGAGAAAGAGAGAGAGAGAAGAAAAAAAACCAAGGAATACTTTGAAATGCATTATATTATTTCTGGATTGATCACATTCGTATAATAGCTTCTTCTCCCTTTCCGCGTGACTTCCTACTGAATGTGAGTAATCGGATAATTTTACAATCGAACAAACATTTGTGGAATTCTTTTTACATACAAAAAATATTCCCTTTCTATAGGTCAGGCTACTGTTCTTCTTTTTGCGATCAGAGTTGCTTGACGAAATTGCGTTCAGATTCATTCATAGCGAACAAAAGCTTCTAATAGAATAATATTTCTTGCGTGTACCTTGCGACTTTCCTATTAATGAACACAGGGGAATGAATTATTTGGTAATTCTTTAATTACTTTTGTATTAATTTAAATATGATTATAATTTTTAGCTTTGATTTATTCGAAAAATGATTTGAATTTTTGCACCGAAAAAAAAAGTATTTTTAAAGGAAGTAAAACTTTCTCAATGTATAGAATACCGTTTTCATTTATAATGAAAAAAAAAATGAAGTTGATTGATAATTTCATTTCTAAAATTAATGAAAAATTCTCGTTGAGATATATTAAGGCAAGGAAAAGATGAAAGTCATTTTTTAATAAGAGCAAAATAGACGGGCTTTGAGAGTATAATAAATTTTATGGTAGTATAGTATGCATGGATTTTATTTTGCTCAATCTATTCCATTATGTGGAAGATTTAGCTAAGATGAGAAGGTATATGTCCCGTTAGATCCAGCTAAGATAGAGGTCAAGTTGAAATCAGAAATGATAGTGGGTTAATCCATTTTGTACTTTAAATAAATTAAAACTTCAAATTTTGACGAAATCAAGTTTTTATGAAGAGTAAATTTAACTTAAATTAAAAATTCAAATCTCTTTAAAGTTTACTATATTTCGAAAATAACCGACTGTAATTTGCAATGTTTCATATAGTCATGGTAGGTAAAAAGGAAGTAAATGGACTATTGGGCCAAAAGATTACCTATTGATAATTAATGGTAATAACATTTGAGTAAACAAACCTATGCCATGCATTCGCATATAATTGTCCCACACCTCAATCAATTACACTTTTTCACCACTTACAGTAATTTCTTGCATTAAAAAGCAGTCCAAATTAGATACTGTCTAGACTTGATATATTAATATACTGTAATCAACACCTTCAACCATGTATGATGAGAGTTAAGAAGTTGTAGAAGAGTATAAGGTATAACATATAATACTTAAAAATATGCTATCGATTGATTACTTCTTTTATTACCCTTCAATAGATTCAATACATTGACAGTAACAAAATAATAAACGATTAAAGGTCCGAAAATTGGTAGATGTCTTGTTTATCTTTAGGGTACTGTTTATTTTTCACCTTGCAACAAATCATTGTGCTGATACAATGACCTATAATTTCATCATACTTTTTTTTTGTGAAATATCTGTCAACAAAAGTAATTTCTTATTGGCTATTGATTTGCAAGAAATTTGGCCATAATTGTCGGGTGGTATATTTTAAGAGACTAAAAACAGAGAAGAAAGATAAGAATGAAAGAAAGAAGGTGTTGTACAGAAGGGTTATTGCCTATTCTCACAGTAACTTGCACCTCCTATTGATGAGAATTTTGAGAATTAATGAGTACTTCCACCTGTTGCGCAGAACAACATCTGATCGGATTTGTACCTTTTACTTTCGGGTAACATTAATTACAGACTTGTACGACAACCATTCATATCTGTCCGAATATTCTCTTCATTGCTTTCTCTTTATGCAAAAATAGAAAATAAATGGTACTGCGAACATTGTACAAGCTTAGAAGGGCTTAAATTTGTTTGTTAACGATTTTTTGAAATTTTCGAATTATGGGATATTTTTGATGTAAATGCTTTTTTAGAAGAAAGGTCAAAAGTATCATCAAATATTTCCAGTGTATTGCATCATGCATTTCTAATCTTGGAAACATATGCAATATTTTTTCAAAGCAAGCAAACAATCGGATTTTTTTTAATAGTTTATCGGATTTAAAAATCATTTCTACAATTTTTGATCTTTTTTTTTTAGATTTCTTTTCGACTTTTAAAGATTATTTATCCTTTGAGGAACCAAAATTTTGACTCCATTAAAAGTGAAAATTATCATAGAAGATAATGAAAGAAAGAAGATGGATGAAATGGGCACTTCATCCTTTAATCATTTTCCACACTGTCGTATGCTCCTCCTTCTATGTCATACCATATGGCATAATAATTTATGCATATTACTCGTTATTGCTTAGCTGTTATGAAGTGTGAAATTTAAGTCGAAAATTGGTTTATGAGAAGGTCAAGAAGGTAAATTACTTTCCGAAGTCATAAAAGATGAGGGGAAGGTTTCACTTTGGTATGCATACAGATGGATCAGCAATTTCTTTCGAGCTGTTCAAGTGGTAATTTTAGATGATTGTCTTTTGTAACTTTTCTTATCACCTTTATTACAGTTGTTATTTTAAATTTTGCTATCATGATTACTGTTCCGATTTTGTAACTGTTATCACAATTATTCTCAGTTTCATTATTAATTAGTACAATTCCTATCATTATAACATTTCCTTTCCCTTTCAATTTAAAGCAATAAAACTTTTTCACTCAGTAAATACCTTCCAAGAGAATAATCAGTGTGAAACGAGTTCAAATCAATCAAAACGGTAGCCATCACCGTATCAAATTACTTTTAGCCATTAAGCTTCCTTTCATTTAATGGACAGTGATAGTATTATTATCAGGAGTAATTTTAAATCTTCACTATCGATTAGGGTATATGATATGCAAATTCGTTAACTTTGATTGGGTAAAGTCAGAGATATTTTTTGTTGATGTTTTTAAATGTATGAAAGAATATAAGAAATCTTTCCTTTATTCTCAACTCACGAAGTTAAAATTTTGTATCTATCATATCTGCAATAATTCATCCATCGAGATATGCCAGGAATTCTAAGATAACAATAATGATGGAAAAATTGCACACATAGCGGTTATTTATAATCATTCAACATTGCTTACTTTATGGCCACTTCGAGAGACTTTTATATTGTCCAAGGCAATTTCCGCCCACTTTACGACTTAGCTATAGCTTATATTTGAAAAATTATGTATAATATCGAATACTGTAATCATTCATTATAATGCATAAAAAATAATACAAATGAAATTGGGACAATTCTTGTTAGCATATTTATGAACAGTTATAGTTGACCTTATGAACTATAATTGGGCTACTGTTTTTATGATAATTAGACGAGTGTCATATTCCGTGGTCTATAACCATCTCATCATTTCTCCTTTCTCCTTTGTCGGATGTATTTTTTTTGTGGACTTTTATGGTTCATTGCTTTTCATGAGCTAGCTCTATCAGGAAAGATTATATCTCACAGCATTGTCAAGAAACATTATTTTTCACGCAGCTTATTATAGTTCCATCAAAATATCCTCCTCTTTGCTAATATGAAATGACATTTGACCTTTGAACTTCTATTAGAAACATTTGAATGACATTTGACGACCTCTCTCTCTTATAACTGGATTAAGGTTATTTCTTGTTGTTCGGTTGACGAAAATCTACCCACTTATCACTACTGTAAAATCATTAAAATAATTAAATCATGCAACATACTATTTAGGAAAGATCACCTACCATGAATGAAATTCGCGTTCCCGATATGTCCCGATGTATCACTATTTAAAAGTATGCTTATCTCCTTTTTGATTACTCGTATAAATTGCTAATTTCGGTGCTTTTTCCAATTCTCCTTGAGAAATGACATCTTCCACATTTTTTCACATCACTATGAATTTTTAGCTATAGTTTTTGTAAGCATATACAAAGCTTTCGTTAATCGAATTTCTTATTCCTAAAATTGCGACCGAAACTAAGTTTGAAATTTGATCCAAAATAAAAATTACCATTAATCACTATTGGAAGAACGTTGAAAAAATTAAATGGAATACAAAATTAGCACAATTTACCATTTCTTCAATTAATAAATTTTAAAATGTAGAATTAAACTGAATTGATAAAGAATTACCATTTTTTAAATTTTCACAACAATTAGAAATTTAAAGAAAGTAGGAGCAAGGTAAAAATGAACAATGATAGTGAGTACTGTAATACAGAATTACGCGTCTGCAATTATTTAATGCTGTTTATTTTTCAAAAGAAAATGGAAGAACGATGATTTTTATTTTGAAACGAGTTTTGTAGGGTAAGTGAATTAAATCAACTAGTTTTCACAATTTAAATTCATTTAAATCTCGCCTAGTCAAAAAATCAAAAATCTGATTGATAAGGATCAATATAATTGTAAAAGTTAAGATCTAAAATATGAAAAAAAGGGAAAATCAGTTTTTTCAACAATTCATTAACTTCCTATTTAATTAAATATATAATTCGTTTATATATGTTTCATATAACTTTTCATTAGATTGGATTAGCTATTGCTATTGTCGAGGTACTACAAATTTCTTTCTAGAAAAGAAATTTGTTTCTAAAAATTTCTAGAAAAGAAGCAAGTTGTTCAATATTTCTTCTGGTACTATTCATTCGGATTGAGCTTAAGTAAGTTTAAATTGTTGCAAAAATACAAGGAAGTTTAAAGTGAGAGATGAAAAAAGTTTCGAAATTACTAAAAAATTTGCTGCGAAATTAAGTCTCTAATTACTGCGATGATAATTAGCATTCTTTTTATCGCCTTTATTGAAATAACACAATCCGATCTTCCAGGCTTATCCTTATGATATATGTAGTACAATGCAATAACCACAACAAATTTATTGATATTATTAAAAAAAAAGAAAGAAAAAACCGAAACATCTGTTTCGGTTTTTAATTATATGATTTTTTTTCCTCATCTATCTTTTCCATTCTAATTCTATTTCTCTCATTTCTACTATTTTATTATATTCAGTTCAATTTTATTTATTCCATTATGTTCAATTTAATTTCATCCAAGTCTAGTTTATTCCAAACTATTCTATTCAATTCTAATTTTAGTCTAATCTGTTCTATATAATCCCAACTTCTATTTAATGGTATGCTTATTGAGCAGATTATCCCTTTTGAGATTTGACTAATTCCTCCAGATTGATTGTTCACCTGGAATTATTCCACCTATCTCGTATTGTTTGTATATTTTATCAGATTGATGGAGAGGAACTGGCTTCATCATATCCTCTATCTAGCTATCCTGTCATTTTAGGCTAATTGATCGACAAGTATCTCCTGTAAATTGACATTCTCATTGCTATTGCTTTAATTCTAACATTAATATTTTATTTGTCTAATAAAATTGATATTATTACTTATACTTTACTAAATTTATTCATTTACTTATTTACTCAACATTTACCAATTAACCTAATTTTTCATATATATATGTAAATATTTTCCCATATACATTAATTTCGTTGTGTAGGTATTGTAAAGTAGTATAGAAATTATTCATTTGATACAACTTTCATTTCTTACTTAATCATTAATTATCTTTACGGAATGATTATTCGATATATAATGTTTGATTAATTAATACTTGCGAATTATTTATTATTCTATTAATTAACTAATTATTACTGCTATTACTTACATATTTACTGATATCGTAGTTAACTCAAATATATTTACTCCTTTGATCGCTTCTTGTAATGGAGGATGAGCTCAATCTTCTTCGTCCTACTCCGCATAAATAATACATAGTGATATGAGAGGACATAAAATGCTGACCACCTGCTACTTTATCCACCAATCTCTTTCATTTCTACCTTTTACTTTCAAATTTTTTTGCAACAACTATCATTTTTCAAAATTTTATCATATTTTACGAAATGATTATTGTATGTAGTAGTGATCAGAAAATTTCCTTTTCCCAATAATGATATCATAGCTACTATCGTTAGCTGATACTGAGAAAATGGCAGTTTATTCAAATTTTTTTGCTTCTCTGTTATTTAAATGTATGTAGCCTTCTTTGAGCATTTTATCAATGTAATGCTAAAAATGTTAAATTGTAGATAAGTAATAAATTACACATCTACTTTAAAAATTTGAATAGAATTGATTAAATGATTAATTGATAAATTCACTCATTTTATTCAACTATCAAATAGTATAACTTTGAAATGTACTGAAAAATCTTAAAATTTTGAACTAAAGAAACGAATAATTTCTTTTGAGAGGAAAAGGAAACACTTTGCGCTAAATCGACGTTTGCTTCTATTAACGATACTATTTGTTCATGCAATGTTATTTATAAAAAATTAGTTCAATAGAATGTTAGGATAAGAATTTTTTGGTATAATTTCACTTTTTTTTTTTTTGCTCTTTTCCAGAAAAGCAAAAAGATTTCGTTTGGTTTTTTTTTTTCTCTTTTTTTTTTTTTTTTTTGTTAGTGTAACGAATGATAAGTATTGGCCTTTATCCTTTCTTCATGAATTCTTCATTAGAAAAGAAAAATTTTTTTTTTTTTTCTGAAGCACAAATGACAATAAAAGAGGCCAAGTAGGCGGAGGTTTTAGACCATACTTTGCCGTTATCCCTCCTAAAAGAACCAAACTCTTTCAGTTTTACTTTTGTTAAAGCTTTTATTGAATCTCATCCACTAGTTCAACAACCTTTCAATTAAGATTTCAATTTCAAAACGCCCTAGGGAGCTCTATTTTCCAAACGTAAAATGAAATTGAACAAATATCTTTATAGCGGTTAATTCTGAATAAGTGCAGAATAATTTTTGGGTCTAGTTTCTGAATTTATAAATTTTACATTGAAATTTCTGGTTCTTTCGGTGAACTTTCGCTGCTTTAATCATATCATTATATTGAGCATAAATAAAGAAGATAATTTTTAAGTACGAATAGATACTTCTCCAAATATTAACTCAAATACTCCAATAACAATAATGAACCAAATTTCATTTAATTCGAATCTTTCAAGTTCGATGAAACTGATTTGTAAAACAAATATTAGCATGGATTGGGATCGAAATTCTTTATATTTTAAGAATTGGCTAAGATGATACTGAAAGATTTGAAGTACCATTTTGGACCACACTTCAGCCTAGTCTACTTGAGACATTGACATGCCTTATGTAATGAAGGGATAACCTTCTGACAGATGTTAACAACGAAATAGTACTCTCAAAAATTGGCTCGATAGATTTGCTTATATAACCTAATATATACATCCGATCGCGGTATGCTAAATTCACCCTCATCCTATTATTTCTTTTTTTTTTCCATTCCAGACTCATTTCTTCCAATTAATATCAGTACTGTTTTTATCATCATTTCTTTATTAAACACTAATCAAGATTTCATCCAATAATGAAATTTCATTAAGTTATATTCATTTAGACTTTTATTTTTTTTAAATCTAAATTTCCAATTTTCAAAATTTTGCAACTTACCAGATTCAGTAGTATTCTTAGCTTCACGTTGTGATTTGTCCTACATTCTATTATTCTTTTTTTCCTTTTCTTTTGTTAGATACATTTCAAGTTACTAATTAGTTAGGATTTGCAGTATGGACGAATGAGACAACAAGCAACAATGTTGCCACGAAACCGGTATTAGCTAATAAAAATCAGGAATTTTAATGAACCCTTAACAATTTTGAATTTCATCAACAAACTTTTACACTTACTCATCATTACTCTTACTTACTTTTACCTTCTGCTAACGAAAAACCTTTTATATTTCGCATTTAATTTTAATACTTTCATTTCTAAACAAGAAAAAAAAAAAAGTGGAATATATTTTTTGGTATAGCCAATAAGTTTACATGTACTTTGGCTATTCGGATAGCATGCTTGTCGGATAGCATGCTTGTTAAGCTTTTCATATTTGGTACCTTTTTGGTTTCTTCTTATCCAATAGGAAAATTCCTTAGAAACTCTCCATCAAACCATTCAATGTTTTATTCATTGTATCAATTGCTCGACCATTTTTTTATATTTTCTGAATTTGAACGCAACAAAGAGTAAGGCGGGCAAATGATGAAAAAAAAAAAAAAAAACTGCAAATGTTTGTTGCATTGTTTACAATTCATTATGGTGTCACTGTCACCCACCGTATCCTTTCGTTCTGATATCTGTTCCTTCAATTTTTTAGAAAACGAATTGTGCTATACATATTATCACAAACATTTTTAAGTTTCTCATTACATTCATTGATGAATAATTATGACATTTCACACGGATATGAAATATAAAATTATGTAAAATTAACTGCATGCATTATACACGTGCATATTTGCATGCATTTTGATCTTAAGCATTCTGCAAATTAAATGTAAGCCTTCGTTATGTATGTGTAATTTGATATTTGAAAGTATCAATTTATGTGAGATTTTTAATGGAAAAACGTTTATGAACAAATTTATTGAACAAAAAATTTGCAAATTTTTCTCTACGAAAGTAAAAGAATCAACGTTGACATTATTATTTCTGACAATTAAATTGATTTTAATATCATTTTGTTAGGAGGAAATTTCTTAATCAATTAACTATTTCTTTTATCATCATCAATTTCATCTTACTGTTACACAAAGATGACAGAATCAGTCGTTCTTTCTTCTTATCAATTACATTCGAATGCAAAGCGCTATTGTGCTCTTTTCCATCATTCAATTCGTTTTTGTTTTTTCTTTTTTTTTTTTTTTTCATCACTTCCCAATTTAAATTCCTCAAATTTCAATCATTTTTAGAGTATATTTAAATTGGCAATTAAATGTATACTTTGTATGAAGGTTGCTTATGTCATATTCATCATGACAGGCGACCATTTTTTTTAACTAAATTTCAGCAATTAAACCTTTACCTATGACATAAATTTAATTTTTGAGCCTGTTAATGATTCTTTTTTTTTTCTTAACGTCAATAATTTATAGTTCAGAAAGTGATTTTTCACATTTGTCATCTGTTTAATATACCAAATAGACGTACAGTTTGAAAATGACAAGAAAGAAAATATATTCGAAGTGATAAATGTTTGATGTAATCTATTTGGCCATATTTGGTTGATGGCGCATTTTGTGCCTTCATTAATGTTGATTTGTTAGAAGCCTTGGGTAAACATCGATCTAAACTCAATTAGTATGTTAAATTTAAGTAATATAGAATTTGAAATAATTAATTGACTGGCTTAGCTGAGCATTTTATAAGGTCAAATATATGCTTAGAAATCAATAACTACGATTATTCGTATGATTCGTCAGAATTCATTACCTGTAAATATTATGCTGAAATGATTCATCTCATTCTTATTTGGAATATTACACTTTATCATAGCTCATTGTGAAAGAATATTTACATTATGATAAGTATCCTTTGTAGCATCACAAACATATATATATATATGTGTGAAAATTTCTGCATCATTTTTGTCCGATCCGAAATAAGCACACATTTCACAAAGCTACGAATCATCAAATGATACAATTTGTTAATGCTTACATCTGTGTTGTTGGAACTACCGCAAAATGATTTATTCTGACAAGAAAAAAATAATTCTATTTCATATTGAATTCCCAAGTGATCCACCGGAAAAACTTGGAACCCTTCTGGATTGCTACACAACTGACAACTAACGAATAAATTCCGTCTCTTGGCTGCTTTCATTTTGGTAATGCAAAAAGCTGCGTTATAACTATTAGCAAATCATATATCTTTTGTTAGGCCTGATAAGGCTTACATCATTAATTTCATGCAGATTTATTTTTCTGCCCATATTATCATTCCGTATGGGAGAACAGGCACAAAATTATGATGTACTGTTAATTGTAAGTAAGAAAACTAATGAAAGGATATCACCAATAGGAGCTAAAGTTTAGTTAAGAAATAAATTATTTGACAAATGCAATATTTTGCATAAATTACAACGTAATCTTTACTATATTTTCTCATTTCTTCAAAAAAGAGGAAAAAAGTTTCTTAGTTTTATTTTCAAATTTCGTCAGTATTTAACGATACATTGGAAATTTCGTTAACTTAGAATCATTAACCTATTTTGTTTCTAAATTGTGTTTTTGGATTTTGAGCAAGAAATTTTGAACAGATAAGCTTAGTTCTAAAATAGGCCTAAATATCAAACGAAAACTATTGCTGATTGAATTTACCCATTTTAGCAATCAAATTTCATCTCTCACTTCTTTCTCTCATAGATTCTAAACCTTAGCCTATCCTATCTTCATTCAAAACGGTTCATTAGTCTTCTTCTACTCCCTTCTGTCCCTAATTCAAATCGTTTAGCCCTTAGACTACTACTAATAATACTATGAAATTCAACATACACACACGCACACATACATACATACACACATATATACACACACACACACATACACAAACAGACACATATATATATTCTAATGTCCTAAAATTTGGCTATCTTTTTGTCGTCATCAGCATTCTTGGCCAAATAGATTCATCATTTAATGACAAAGTACAAATACGTAAGAAAAGGAAGATAGCAAATAAGTGAACGTTAACTAAAAAAATGAAGCGTTCATTGTTAAAAGAGTCAAATGAATTTAATTTCTGATTTAGTTATTTGAGTTTTTAAATTAAATTTCGAAAAATTCTGATGGCAGAAAGCGAACTAAAATATTCGGTCCTTTTCTTTTTTTTTTTTGCTTTTCTATGTCACATTGCACAACTCCTTTAAAAAGATCTTAATAATGAATAAGTTGAGTTCGTAAAAATCTTGTAAAATTTAAGAGAAATCTATTTTGATTGAATAGATCGTATCAGGTTCAAATTAAATTGAAAAAGAAATCAAACTTCATTTAATGATTTATTAGTTGCTTGCACATTTGCTTTTGCTATTTTCGCTTTTTTGATATAAAATAATTATGTTTCTTTATTTTCATTTTTTTTTTTTTAACTGAAATTATGGATGATTTTTCGTATAATTACATCTGTTTTCATTCGAATTAAATTTATATTCACTACACAATAAACGTCTACTTATGTTTCGTTTTATTAATGATAAAAATATTGCAGTAGAATTGATAGCATGATGTTTATGGTTATTTTATGATGGGATGTGAATGCGTATCACCGCCACCGGAATTTAACATTCCACCACCACCGGATCCGTCATTGATTTGGCATTTGCTTTCCGATGAACTTGCTGATGAACTTATTCAGGTTTTTCACTTTTTTTTTTCTTTTCAAAGCCAACAAACAATAGCATATAATAAATTCTCTACATTTAAATCAGTAGACTTTAAAATCTTTGTCAAAATTGTGACAATTTTGAGTTGCTAACAATTATGAATGAATATCATCACCGTATTTGTGATATTTATCGTAAGAAGATAAAGACTCTCCAAATGTTCCCCTGGTATTTCTTAAATGATCAGAAAAGAAACCACTATGCTTTCTTTACATTCGAATTGCAAAAAATAAAATCAGAAGACTCAAAAAGGTTTTTTTTTTTTTTTAGGTGTAAAGAAAAAGTATATGCCATCAAAAAAAAAAGAAAAGAAAAATTTGAAGAGAAAAATGATTAGTATGATATATGTAAATCGACATCTGCATATTTCTTTTTTCTTTAACCTAATTTGTATGTAAATTCTAAATGGTGCTAATGAGAAAGTGCAGGATGAAATTTGATGCTCAATAATGTATTATATATTTATGTAAACAGAAGAACGTAACAGTAGTAAATACGTCTTTTACGTTGTTTTTGAAGTGACAAAAGTGAAATGAATAAGTAATGTAATGAATGGAAAGGGTTAAAGGTTGAAGACTAATCAAAATGTTACAGCATTTGAAATTTAGATTATTTTCAGATTCAGCAATGTGATGCAAATCAAAACACAACATCTCATAGCGAAGTATCTTCCGTATTTACCAATCTACCTGATTATCTCTTGTACGCCTTACTTGCATCCGGTGCATTACTTTCTGCTGCCTTATTAGTCATCATTATTTGTATCCAAATACGAAGGTTTGCTAATTTCATCAATTATTTCAATTCGTTATATATGAAAATTTTATTTTGCTAAAACTTTTCCAAAAATAATTTACAAAAAGGATGACCTAATAATAAAAAGAAGGATTAGTTGGTTATATGTTGCAAATAAAATCACCGATTCATTTTTTCGTTTCTGTTGCAAAAATGATTGATCTGAGGAATAGTTCAAAAATGTAAGCGATATGTATACTATCCTGGCTCCTCTAACCATACTATCATCATTTGTCTTAATTTGCATTTGTCAAGTATCAAATTTGATTAATTAATAAGAAGTGATTTGATAGTCAATTCTCATTACTACCCTCTTTACCATATCAATAAATCACATTTGCATGCTCTCATTGTGTTATTATTATTGCTGTTGTTGTTGTTGTTGTTGTGGTTGTTGTTGTATGGGTTACCGATATATACAACCTATACCGATCCATATGTTTTCCCTTTATGGGAATGATGATATATTACCGAGCAGAGGGTTCATTTATCATCCATTGACCATCAACAATTTCTCCCAAACCAGAAAATAATAAATAGAGGTCAATAATTGTTGTAATTTATTTTGTCTATCATTTATTAATTTGGGACTCATAAATGGTTAATAAGTTATTTAGCAAATTTTTTTTCGTTGTTATTATTGTTGTTGACAAATTAAGAGATTATGATCGAAGAAGAATCAAAAAATTGAAAAAGATTTTCAATACATACATGCATCACAGTGAATTCAATTTCATTACCTTATTGAAAGTGTTACATTGTGTTTCATAAATGCATAATTGTTGAAATAATCAATAAGTAGTCGGTAGTAGTCCTGCAAAATGCAATTGAAATGCTAAAAGCGGAAATGTTTGCATGCATGCATTCATTTCACATCTCTAAAACATCGTTTTTCACTATTCAATTAATTTTGTCGACATAGCAATTCGTAGAAATCTGTAATGAATGTTATAACAATCAAATTTAAAAGAAAAAAAAAAAAGTTCTACGTTTATGGAACATCAAAATTTAGGAAGTAATTCGTTGCTGTGTGCTATTAATGCGATGATCTTTCATCTGTATAGTATTACAACGACGAAATTAAACTTACACATTCGGAACAATTTATCTATTTCAATAATTTGATGAGTTTGTACAATATTCTCTAAAAAGTTTCACAAAACTGTTCAACTATATTTCCACAACTTTGAGTTATCAATCTACAATTTTGATCTTCATCTTTTTGATTTTTTCTCAATTAACGATGGCATAATTATTCAGAGTAATTAAATTCAAATACTATTCATTAAATAGTTGTATGCAATACCATTTGCTTCTTAATTAGCTCAATTGGATGAGCCAGAAATTGCTGTCAAGAAATTTTAGCATATAGTTTGTATTTATTGAATTTTATTGTTGTATGATAAAACTGCGCTTTATCTTGCAGTACTGAAAATGATGATTTACTGATAATTCAAACATGGCCATTTTTCTTTCACCATCAAATCTATTCTGAATGAAAGCTATGTTTGTTAGTTCCGATAATCCGATTTTCTTTATTTCCTTAGTGATTCAGTGTAAGAAAATAACTGTTCTATGCTCTTTCACTAACCCATAAATTGGCCTTGAGAAAATTATCATTGAAATTTCTATTTAAAAAATTGGAAATTATTTCAGATCCTTGTTTAACCTATTAGTGAGTAATTTGGTGTGAGTCATAAATTTCTTAATATGAATGAAAGAAGAAAGAAACTTGACCTCAGAGATTTGATATTGAAATAGGTTGCAGCGATAATTTATGCTGTTAAGTTGTACAGTAGTGAACCAAAATGGAAAACAGAAATTCCGAAGAAATTACATCCTTATATTTTTGTAAAAAAAAAAGAAGGGAAAGAATAGGAATCACTTGAGTTTCATGTTTCAGGTTCAACCGGAAGGGACGAACAAAAATAAAACGTAAACCGGAATTTCCAGCAGACATTGTGTTGAGTAGTAACGATTGGCCCTATACCACAACGATTCAAGATAGTAATTCAATGATTAATGGTGATTTGCTATACGGGTCCTCTGAGAATAATTTTATGAAGCATAAAGCTGTTCGGGTCACACCAAATTCATTGAGGTAAGTCTTCGAACAATCGATTTTAGAATCTATTGATTTTTCATTGAATACAAGTATCGAGAGTTCGTGATACTTTTCTATCGTATAATTTGCAATACATTTAAAATCTTCAAAAATTTCAGTCACTCTACTACAATAAGTAAATCCTTCCAGTTTAATTAAAGCCTATTGATCATCTCTAAAATCGGACATTTTTCGCAGGGCTAGTTCATATCGTTCAAATAAGTTATCAACACATTCGATGAGAAATTCATCGTTGCAATCTGCAGCAGTATTTCGACTTCGTGGATCTTCGGACGGTTACTGCACTATTGGAAGGTTATATGAAGAAATCCCAGGAAGCGGAATTTTCAATGCCGTACATCCCGAAAATCCCATAGTATATGCGTCGAGACGAGAAGTATGAATTTTTGACTTAGATTATATTTGTTTTGAAATTCTATGCGAAAAATATGTATGCAGATAAATAGAAAATGTACTTATTTTGCTATTTTGACAGAACATTGAATGATTCGAAAAGATCGAACCATTGGAAATACAAAATTCATTCTAAATTGAATAATATTGCAATTCCAATTTCTTCTTCAACTTCATTATGACTTGCATTAATCCATTTTTAGCCACTTTATGGTATATCATCAGTGCGTAGGCCACCACCGACATGTCGTCCACCGCCGCCACCCTCTCAAGATTCTCCACCTAGTCCGGATTCATCCGGAAATTCAGTGGAAAAAGAACATGATGTACTGCATACTGTTTCATCTCCGAAGCGGTAAAATTTTCCGCATGTATTTACTTTTTTTTGTGGTTAAGTGACTTTGAAAACATCGCTATTTTGTGATTATGCGTAAAAAGCATTTCAATAAATTACTGAAATACTATAAGTATTATTGCAATTGAAAAATGATTAATTCAAAAAAAATTCGCGAAATATTGCAACTTTTGCATTGCAAAATCATTTGAAAATTGGTTACTTTTTGAATTTTTAATTGTAAAATATTTGATTTTGACTTGATGGTTTCTTTTATTTTTATTTTTGTGGTTTGGTTTTATGCTTGAATTCATTGTAGGTAATAGGATGTAAATTTCAGTTCAACTGATGATGAAAAATCTCGAAATTCCGGTAATTCAGGTGATAATGGGCATGAAAGTGGCTATGGCACCGCACCGAGTAGATCATGGGGCAGTCCGATGATTATGCATCAGCAAAGACGGTACTGATATGTTTTGATAGGAATTGTACCGTTATCAGCTGTTAGCTGTTAAGATAAAAATGAAATTTTCGACGGATCCAACGTCGATTCTAATTGTACTTCAATTCCTGACATTCGATGACTTTTTACTTTCGTTAATTAAGTTACTCCTGAACTTTACTACATTTCAGAATCTCATTGAGGGAATCAGAAGATACATTTCGTCGTCAGACACCGTTAGCTGTTTATGCTCATCGCAGTAATGCTCATCCAATGACTTATGTTTAATTTGTTTGTCCTATTGCTTATTGTTAGATATGTATTTTAAGCCGCTTATTTTCCATCTAAATCTTAGAATTTTCAAAATTGATTTTGTAAAAATTGAACGTTAAGGATATCGAATTCTTTTTTTTTAAATTGATTTGGTCTTGCTCAATGTCTTTTTCTTCCAAAATTTAGAAATCCTACTGGGATATAATTTGATCAGTGATTTGGGTGAATTTCTTTTTTTTTTTGTGTATAAAATCTAATGTATAAATTTTTTTTCGTGTGAATTGCAAAAATTTGAATATTTTAAATTTCGTTAAAATACATACCTTACAATGATTCTTAATAATTTCATCAGATAATTATTTCATTTATTCGCATCATAGTGCTGCAAAAAGAGGCTTTGTCATCAGTTGGAGAAAATAATGGAACAAATTTTCAATCACTCAGATAGAATAGGCCAACATTGCATGATTTCGAACACTTTTATGGAGCCATAAATTGTCTAAAATGGACCATTTAATGTAGCAGCTGTTAACTATTAAGAGTATAAATTAAATTAGCCAAGACACTTCAAACTTTTTCAATTTCAATCAAATCGGAAGCTAAAAGTAAACACGAAATCTCAGTCATTAAGTAATAAGATATTGCAGTGAGTGACAGCCTTCTGTGACACGCCCCATATACTCTATTCAAATTGAGAATGCTATCGGAATAACTGGTACGAAGGAGTAAGGATCGTTACAGTAACAAATTAAGATAAAATCAGCGATGGTAAATAACAAAAATCAATGGATCAAAGTGTCAATCAATTAGCGTTGAAAAACAGACATTTCATAGGAATAGGACATAATTGCATCTACTGAAGGTTTATCATTTTCAGAATAAAATTTTGTTGCAGTTAATTTGCATACCTGAAAATTGTAAAGTCTATGGATATTTCTCATTCTCATACCTGAAATGTGAAATAAGAAAACAGTGGTATTTAACTTTTGGAACAATTTTTACTTGATTTATTGAAAGATTTAATGTGAAAAGAATCGATCTTTTACTCACTTTCCTGAAATAGAACATAATCAGGAATTATTTGTTGACAGTATTAAAAGAAATGATTAAAGTTATTGCTCTCTCCTGTGAAAATCTTTTCTTTCATCCTTACTTTTGAAAGCTGAAAATACCATTGGAGTATTTCGACCGGTAAATGTTTCCTGCTCTGTTACAAACATAAAAATGTAATCCGCATAACCGTACAACTTTATATCGGTTACAGTTCCAGCCGACAGATATGAAAGAGTAAAATAACTGAACGAAGATTCATCATTTAATTTAAGTTATTTTACTTCTAATGAAGTACAACAAATAGCAAATGTCCATTTCTGTACAAATTTCATTCCCTTTTTGTTTCTTTTCAGAAATCCTAAAATCATTTAACAACGAATTCATTGATGGCACTTACTTGATTTATGATCAAAAACGAGCTCTCCTCCGTGGAATCGTTCGTGGGATGAAATTTGGTTCATGTGAAAATGGAAATCTAATTTTGCTGTCATTTAATTATTGACTAATTGATGAAACTTAAGAATTCGATGATCCCATGTTAAGATCTGTGGCGATTGATATAGGTGGATAAGACACTTTCATTCAATACGATGATGATAAAATATGAATGTACGACCCATTTAAACTTCAATACATTTACTAGTAAGAGTAAAGGAATACTTCTAATAATTTAATTAAATCATTATGATTGCTATCCAATCTTACAGCAAAACATTAGGTTTACTTCCATTCAGAATCGGAACAAATCTGTAGTGTTATCGCATATCGATACCTCTTTGAGAGTCATTGTAGATATTTTCGACTTCATCATTTGCGTCTTCCAGAAATGAAGATGGAGAATCAACCCCAATGGAAATTTAATTCGTACGCAATGAGAATTTCCTGCAATTTCTTCTCAAAATTGAACCTGACAGAATCTACTACCTACTCTATTATAGAGTTACGACAAATAATTATGATAACATGTAGTAAGTTGCTTTTCCTTCTTCCCATTTTCTTCACCCATTTGAAACAGAGTTTTGACATCGCTAATTTTAGCAATGTGGTAATCTCGAAAATATTTCGTCCAGAATATTTCACACCCGAGAACACAGAAAAGCAAGATCTCTTCGTCTTTGTGCCACTTTTGGTTAACCGTCCAGATAATTTGACACATTGAACTGATTTGTTGCTTCATCGCTGTTGTTATTTGCATTTGCTGATAAGTATGTCAGTGGTATGTAATATGAATCTCTTTCTATTCGGCAAATGTACTATTCAGCACTTCCAATCAAAAATTGACGAGGAAAAAATTAAATGAGTAATGTCTGCTACGATAGTATCAGATAATGTCGATAATATGCGGGAACAATATAGATTCCATGCCAAGAAGGCCAAATCATATTTAGTTCTCACTTCCTCATAATCTCATATCTGTTCTATGAAATTTCTTCTAGTTACCCTTATGACCATTTTTACATAAAGTGATTCTCAAACGATCAAAGGACTGCGTCACATAAACATTTCACTACAATTTACCGTTTGAATTGTTTTACATCCAAGTAATAAAGATTTGTTGTTATGCTTAGAACAAATGTATTAATCAACGCGAGAAAATCACGAGAACACTGAGATGGATTCATTATTTGGGCCTTTTTATATTGCGATAAATTCCAACGTAATTCCCTCTCG
>JABVXV010000538.1:0-29083 GCA_013365325.1 Dipetalonema caudispina | reverse complement strand
TTATTATTATTATTATTATTATTATTATTATTATTATTATTATTATTATTATTATTATTATTATTATTATTATTATTATTATTATTATTATTATTGTTATTATTATTATTATTATTATTATCATTATCATTATTATTATTATTGCTATCATCACAGTAATTATATAAATCTTCTTTAATTTATTTAGATGGAAATGAAGGACTACATAAGGTTGGATATTTGTTGAAGGTCGGAATCGGAGGAAGAAAAAAGGAATGCAAAGGTTAAAAAAGCGCCAAAATATGGACAAGCGTCCTTACAATTATTGCTTTTGTTATTTGCTGTAAATTTCTATCAATTTTCTTCTAGAAATTTATTACAATGAGAAGCTAATCTTTTCCTTCTTTTTAAAAAATAATTTCAAATTTTCTTCATTTTTTAGAAATAAAACAATGAGCAAAATATCAGTTCTAAATGAACAGCTTCGCAAGATTTCTGTAAGTGGAAGATGAGAAAAATTCATTAAATAACAGCATTAATTTCAAACTGAAATTAATTAGTCATTGTTGAATCCAATCATGATTTAAAGGGAGAAGTAAAACTAATTATTAGAGCAAAAAGTTACAGAGCATATTTAATAAACTACTGCTTATCACATTCTTATCTTGTTCAGGATTTAGTGATTGAACTGAACGGAATTGCAGTAATTTTTCATCTCTCTTTTCATTGCTATAAATTAATCACATCCATAAATATCATTGGGATTAAGACAGATCATTGACAGAAATAATTAGCATATTATAAGCAATTGATAGTAAGACATGAAAGCTGAAACAAAATTACTTACAGTTCAGTTATTATTGTTGATGCTGCTTACGATAATGATGAAGAGAATTGGCAATTAACGCCAAATGATGTGACCCTTGAAAAAAAGGCTGAAGTCAGAAGGTGAATGTATGGTTGAATATAAAGTTATGAACTCTTGAGGACAGTGATAAATGAATTTGTCATTCTGCGGCAATCGCCACTAAATGACCGTAAAATTCTGATAATCCTCTGACATAGTCCCTCAAATTAGTACCGTTATAAGAAATTCGGAAAAAAAAAAAGGAAAACTTCACTTCAAGAAAATGATGAAACAAATTTATGTTGAATTATATGAATTTTTCATGATAAAATTTAAAAGGAACTGTCTCAAAGTAAATGTTATAATAGTGTTATAATTTTTTAAATTTCATTTCATCCTCCCCTCCAAAGAAAGATTAACAATGAGGGTACATCAATGTAGTTTCAGGAGAAAACAAATTCATTGTTTGTTTATACGAAATATATTTTAGGTAAATGAATCTAATAAATAACATTTTCAAAATAAATATATTAACAACAATAATTTCACATTTAAAATAATCAGCCATTAATTACAATTATTGGAAGAAAAGAGTAAAAATCATAAATTTTTGCTCAAAATTTTTTAATTTCAAATCATGATAATTTTTTATCTCTTTTTTAATAATATTTTTTTAAAATAAATATATTATAGACAGGAATTACAGGTATATATACATTGCTACTATTAGTAAGTTGACCTAAATTAAACTATTTGAGCGAAAAACATATTTGGTTGGAAGTTTTGTTGCAAATAATTGTAAATTTATACGTATGCGAACAGTTAAGTATTATCAATGGATACAACTAATAGTAACTTGTAGTGTTTTAGTTTGTTAAATCCAAGTGAATTTACATAAAATTTTTTAATTCTTTATATGATACATAATGAAAGTAATTATTGTAAGGAAAAGTCCTTGAAAGAGAGATGATTGGAAATGAAATAGTAAGAAGTTTTCATTCAGATTTTTAAAATATTTTCTCATCAGATATTGCGGCCGTTGCTCATGGCAATAAAGGGAAAAGAGGTGTTTTATTATATTTTTCTATGAAATGAGACATTTCAAAACAATTTCACGGATCATTTCAGCTCGGTGAAATTAGTGAACAATAGAAACATTTTTATGTGAAGTTGTGTATGTGTCTGTGTGTGTGTATGTATGTGTGTGTGTCATAAGAACGAATTAATTTGTATTAAATTTTCAGCATCATAATGTGAAATGTGAGCTGAAATTTTTATTGTAGTAAAAGAATGTATGAGTAAGGTCAAAATATATTGGAACTTAAACAAATTGAGAATAACCTGTAGTTGAGCATTGATCAGCAATCTCAATTATTGTCAAGTTCTAATTGTATGAAATTATTTCTTGTTGAATCATACTTTTTCTTCTGTTTCCATGAAATGAGTAATGTGAGCTCTGTCATTTTTATATTTCTAATTTTTTCCAATAAATGTTTCTTTAACATTAATAAAATTACAACTATAAAAGTTAACTAATAAATTTGTGAAAATATGAAACTACAAACAAATGTGATATTACTCAAAACAATAATTTACTTTAGCTGTTGAGTTTTGATTATCTAATCGATATGATTAGATAATCAAAACTTTTGTTACATTTCGGTAATTGAAATACTTTTATAACATGATCTGAATTCAGTATTTTATTCGAATATTAGAAACTATTCTTATCTTTCTGACTCATTATATTTGATTTACTGTTAATTTAATCACAATGTGTGATTTACTTTTTTCCAATACTTCACTTTTTAAAAAAATATTTCATCTCTTGTCTATGTATGAATTACTGTTTCATGAATCTAAGTTACTACATTCCTCTATTTTCATCCTATCTCTCGTTTGAGTTTAATGAATTTGTCGTTGGATGATGAAAAAAAAAAAAAAAAAGAAAAGCAGAAAATTCATCTGAAAAACTTTCTGACAAACAACACTGATTATCATAATTATCCATTAAGTTACGGCAAATTATTATTTGTAAGGATACGATTATTTGAGGTTGCATCCTTACGTTTTCTTACCACTCATTAATTTATTGAAAGAATGTCAGACTTTCTTTCCGCCAAGAAAAACGTCAAATCATCCCTCCAACAAAGAGAAGTAGATCTTCCTTCCAACAAGGAGAATGTCAAACTTTTTTTTTTTCCGACAAAGAGAAGTCAATCCGACAAGGAGAAGTCAAATTTTCCTTCCGACAAAATGTTAATGTCACATTTGAAAAAGATTACGAGCGGTTGATAATGCAGTTTGGTTCCTCTCTGTCTATTTCTTCACACCCCCCAAAAAAAAAAGAAAAAAAAGTAAAATAAAAAGTAATTTGTTTATAATAGTGAGGATATAACTTAAATGTTCCTATGTAATTTGATAGTTTGCTGTACTTCAAAATTTGAAATTCCTTCGTACACAGATAACGGAAATATTATCTCTATCAGCTTATTTAATGATAAAAATTTCTTAAGTGCATTATAAACTGCAACGTCATATAGTGAAAGATAACGATTTGAAACAAATCATTACAGATTCCTAATAAATTATAATAAGAATAAAAGAAAGTTTAAATTAGACTTAAATTAATTGACAAATCAAACAAGAAATCAAATAAATATCGATTAAAACTTTTTAATTATTGATCGATTGCTTCACATGAAAGATGAAATTTTGTAATTTAAACTCAATAAATAGGGAAAACGGTACAACAACAGGACTAAAAGAAAAGGTGAGAGAGAGAGAAGTGTGAGAGAGTGATTTCTTATGTAGGTCAGAGAATGAAAAAAAATTGACATGTGCGAAAATTTTAAAAAAAAAAAAACTTTTGAACAATTATAATTCTAGAAGTATGGAATGAAATTTCGTACGATACTTATTGTTATTACTGTTTGAAATTAGTGAATATTTAATGCAGACTTTGGATAGATTTCGATTTCTCCGGATAACCGGATCTAAATCCTATAGTTGTCCAATTTTGTAATTGTTATTCTTCGATTACTTATTTAATCTTACAATACTTATTTGTCTGAAGAGAGATTTCCATTCTCATATTACGACAAAATTTTTTTTTTTTTTTTTAGGTTGCTATACAGGGTTAGTTGAGGAAAGTTTCGTTATTTCAATAAATAACTGTCATGAAATGATAAACGGGCAAGACAAACCTGTTTGATGATGAACCGAACCTGACAAGACAAATCTGTCAAGTGATAATGCATTTCTTGATGCAAAAATTAAAACTAAAAACTAGTAATAAGTAGGAATTTTTTTAATTAGCTTTTTGTTTGATTTAATTCAAATGAAAAAAAGTCAAACAAAGTTAGGCAAAAAAATAAAAAAATAAATTTGTTAAGATAAGAAGCTAATTAATTGGAAAATATTCCTTCCTTGATTAAATTACAAATTGAATTTCATCAATTTTTAGGATAAAAAAGGAGGATAAAATTAAATTCCATTGAAATCTTCTGATCAGAGATAGTAAACTTCTGACAATAGTGGTTTAGACACTAATACGGATTGAATATGGAACGGAATAATCCAATGGTGTCCCGTATGATTATATTCAAAATATAATTGCAACATGGCCAATACCCGGAAATGATGCCTACCATTAAGTGATCAAAGATATTTTTAATCAAATTTAATGAATGTTTTTCAACGAGTTCAAAGTCTTCCAAATCTTAATATCTTTTCCTATTCTTCTACTCTTCCGTAATTTTGGAGGGAAATTAACATTTAGTTGATGAAATTTCGACCTTTCCACAAAAAAAGAAAAAAAAGAAAAAAAAAACAATTATCCAGCCATCACATAATCTTGCAGAAAATCGCGAATCACGTCATCGTACAAATTTTTTAATTGTAAATCAAAAAATAATGGAAATTTCTATCAAATCTATCGAGAAATTCTTGATTGTTATGATAGGGGAAAAAAAAAAACCCAATGTATTATTTGATTTGCTAAAATCACTTTTCTTCTTCTTCTTCTTCTTCAATTCTCTTTCTTTCCTCTATTTTGACCTCTCCATTTCATACTCTTTTCAACAACGTCGTATTTCTTAGAAATTGCTTTGTACAACAAATCGAAGCTATACACATATTTTCGTACTGTGTAAAAAATTGAAAAATGAATCAGGAAGTGTATACAATTACTCAATTAAAGAAGACGTTGATGCAACTCTCTCTCTCTCTCTTTTTCTCTCTTTTTTTTTCCTTTTTTTTGTTTTAGAAAAATGAATTTCTGTGCAAAATTCAATGAAAGTAAATATCAGATTGTTTGTGATAAATTATGATTCAGTAAATGTTGGGGAAAAGATAAGATAAAGTGATATGATAATTAGAAATATTTAGCTTTTCAGTGCAATCACTTTTCTAACAAGGAAACAATAATATCAGTAAATCTTGAAAAGGGAATGAAAGGTGCTACAAATTTTGTGGAAGAGATGACTGTTAAAGGTTCACTTTTTCACTAATTAATACAATAATATCATGGAATTTTTATCAGATAATTATAACGAGCACCCAATTGCAGACGATACGGTTGATAAATATTTGCTATCGTTGGCGATTGATAGGGAATTCTTTAACTTCTAAATCAATTGATGCATTGCTTCATGTTTCATTATTTTTGGACAAAGACATGAAGATGGCATTAACATGATCGGTTGCCATGATTGATTGATGTTTGACCCCGATGAAAGTGCTAATCAATCCAGTAGAACTTCTATGTCGTTATTCAAAAGTGCATGATGAGAGATTTATACGGTTACAATGATCTATTATTAAATGCAAAAAAATTGCTCGTGCAATGAAAAGGAAAGTTAAAAGAAAGCTTCGAATTACCTTATTCGAGGGACACTAATTCGGAAGGTTATCCGGAATTTCGAAAACGGTAAAATTGTAGCATTTAAAAGTTCACTTTTCATAATTACACTACAACAGCAACAACTACACTGAAATAACAACAACGAAAATAACGACAATGTCCAAGGAATTTCGGTCAATAAGAGGATCGCTGTGATGCGGAGACGATATGTAAAAGTGGGGTCATACGGATATGAGGTTACGAAGGTAGTGAGAGGGAGAGGAGAGGAATGAAGACAAGAAATGGATCTCTGCTTCCGTGGTCATCAGCTGTGACTCTTAATTTTGGTGGCATATACAAATGGTGAAGTAAGATAGTGCGATGAGCCAATATACTCCACCTTTCATCATCATTGTCATCATCATCATCATCTTCTCCTTCTCCTTCTTCAAGGGCGATGATACTAAACCGATATTTTGGTATTCGTATCGGTAGCGCTCATTACCGCCACGACAGTCGTAGTTGTAGTGATATATTGACAGTAACAAAAGTGGAATTATTGTGATGAGTAACGGGACGATAGCAAACATTGTGGTGAATTGTTGACAATAACATCGATACAATATTATAGTTGATAGGGAAAGAAGAAGTAAATTAACCGATAAGCCGGAATTAGGATGGAATTAATTAACTTGAAACCATCCAAAAGAGTATTGTTAATTGATATCGATTGCTATCATAACATCACTCAACAGAATCTTTATCATGGGAAAAATTCCTCAGTACTATCCATTTACAGTATCCTCACTTCTTTTTACCATATTTTTATATTCATCACTACCACTTATACTTCTTCTGTGATGCTTTGTCCAATCTCCATGTTATGATACTATCTTCTATGATACAGCTAAATGTATCGTTGATAAAAGCATAACAAGCATCAATTTATGCATTCAATCTTTTGCTAAAATCAAATTAAATTGTTTATTGATTTGAATTTGTGAGCAAAATTTTTGTTAACTTTAAGTTTGTTAAAGGGAAGAAGTAATTTTTAAAAAAAAAAAGTAATTTGCGCTAAAAATTAAGAAAAAGGAATGAGAAAAAAAAAAGAGTGAAAGTATTATAAAGTAACAGAGAACGATTGTAAAAAATTCTAATGTAAGAAGAATATTGATGACATTTGAAGTTTACGAAGGAATTTTCCTCATTAATTTGATTCCAAAAATTGTTTACTCATAATAATAATACCGTACTCAACCATTCATTTCATAATTAGTGATATGGTTAACATTTGGAAATTTATGCAAAAAATTTTACTATCTTCTTGTATCATAGAAATTTTTCCTTTCATTTTTCGCCTTCCACATCAATGATTTCGTGTTATTGCCTCCAATTGTTGATTTCATTTATTTTTAAGCTTTCAAGACCCCCTATAAAGTCGTATTTAACACATAGATAAACATTCACATGCACATAACATCAACGATATGGATGGCAAACGAAGAGAAATTTACATTTGAAAAAAAAAAAAAAAAAAGTATAAATAAATTGTTGAAATGTGAACAAATTTATTTGTATGTACCTATTCATTATTGTGATAGCCATATAAGTGAAATAAATCAAAACAAATAAGCGAAAAAAATTTGTTGGATGCGAAATTTTAATAAATTCATTTTAACCATGCTGAACATATCTTTATAATTATACAACTAAATTAAGATAATAATCGTATTCATAATTATTACAGTTATTACATCGATTTCTAGCAGATACATTTTCGGGAAAATAAACTGATCATAATACATATGATGTGTAATTGTCATTGAGTTTAGTTTAAATTTGTTTCTTTGCTTATCCAAGTTTAAGCTAAGTTAATCCATGTTACAATATTTAATTAATAGTAATTATATCTTACCTGAGCAAACTTATTCGTTGGCCATAAGTTTCCCAACCTGACTATCTTGGTCTTGCGGAAAAGCTTGCCATTTGGTTAAGCGAAGAAAATACTGCAAGAACAATAATGTCATATGCATCATGAACTAAATATTAGCTTAAACATTAAAAGTGCTATGAAAATCTTGAAATGAATTAAATGTAAGAGTTCGAAAACTAAGATTTTATCATTTACCGTAAAAATGTTAATAACTATGTTGATGACAAGAAACAGGAACTTAAAAACTACTGAAATACAAATTACTGTTTCACGTAGTCTCCGTCATTACTCGTATTAACGTTAAGTTGCTACAAAATTTAATGGTATTATTACCACAAAATTTTTAAACCTATAACTAATGCATAATTTGTTTCATCAATTGAAAAAAAAAAAGGATAATTTAGCAAAATGATACTTTCAAAGATCTCTCTGAAATGTTACGGATAATTTTCAAATGCTAATAATTAGATCAAATAGCATAAAATGAAAATGATAAATTCATCTTTCAGTTTTTCTTTTAGGAATTGTTTGTCGTTTTTCGATAATTTCATCTTGTTTAGTTACCTATATGAAAATTGGGCTAATTATTATCAAATATTCTGTTAACAACAATTATCAATGAACGAATAAGTGAATGAGAAATTTTGAAAAATTATTTAGCATTTAGTTTTTGGCTATTGTTGTTTACTTTGAACAAGCTGCTACTTCATAATTAATATATTAAGTTTTTTGCTTATGATTTTCCCTATCAACACTTGACATTTGTTAATTGCTTTACTATTTATAATTAATATGACGTATAAAAATTTACAACACGTGTATCCGTCTTAGTGTTGGAATTGCTTGGAAACTTTACGCACAAACGATTTATTAGTAAACTTTTTGATAACTTCGTATTGCCACTCACCTCTTTATAAAAGTCTGGAGTAATCAATAAATTTGACAAATATTTGAGGAAAAAATTGCTGAACCGATACTTAATGTTTTTTAGTGTATTTGAAGACTGAACTATCATGGCTCATTTTGATTAGGCTTGTTAAACAACATTTCTCATAGGGAATAACATATCAAATAAACATATTTCTTGATCTATTATTTGTGTCAATGCAACTCTATCCCTTATTTTTAAAGGATTTTTTGGAAATCAATATTATTATCTTAATTATTGTTATCATGTAAGACTTGTTATTAATTATTGTTATTCAATAACTTCTGATGCATTCAGGAATCGCTTTATGAAGTGGGATAATTTTACATCTTAACTAAACAAGTTTATAGTTTTGTCTGATAAATTTAACTATTTGCATTTATTATGTTAACCAAGCAAATATCACGTCACATTACGTCACAACAAGTAGTTATTCATCATTCCGTGATGCAAAATATATATTCATATGATTTTGCACAACAACATGAAGAACATTTTCGTCATCCTCATAAATCGGGAATAATTTTAATATACGAAGGATAATTATGTGATATTTATGTTAGCTAATGGATAACATTACAGTAGTAATTACCTATATAGTACTATTACTACAGTAGTTTCATTTGATGAATGTCGCAAAAATGCAACTTAGCATGCAGAATTCGTTCTCTCTTATTGTTCTACTCTTAGTGTAATATTTCAATGGTTTTGAAAATTGGTAAATTTGGTATACTTATGGGATTTTAAATTTATACATAAAGGCAAAGAAATACCATACAAATTATAAATTGGAAGTTTCAAAGAAAAGCTTAGTTTGTATGAAACAAGCAATTCAAAATGATCAAAGTAAATATAATCTTAATTACTTATCTTCTGCTTACAAACGATCAGTTTATCCGGGAGATATAAGTAAGTATTCCTACTATCAATTAAACCTTAATGGTTTAGCAATTTGTCAGTATGAATGATTCTTACTAATCGAATTTTTTGTTTTAATTAAAATCTCAAAAACTAGTAAAATTCTTCAAAAGAAAAAAAAAATAGTTTAAGCAGTTATGAAAAAGGAAATTTTTGACAGCGGTAGGGCATTGTAATTCGTTATCAATGTGAAATGTTCAATTTTGCCCTCTTGCTACTTTAAAAGATAATGAAAATCTTTTACTTTTTTGATCCTTAAATTCTGTTTATCAAGTTTAAAGTAGCAAGAGACATCAAAGATCCATATTTTGATTGCAATAAATTGGCTGTTGACAAAAACGACGATTTCTGGTGTTTCAATCTTTACGATAATAACGAACAATATTGAAGTTCAGAAGGATCGCATGAAGGTAACAGTTATAAATGATGCAGAAATATATACGATTTGAAGGTGACTTTTATTAAGAATTATGCATAAGACAAAAGGTCATTCTCCAAATGTTGTCGAATTCTATCAAATGTACCAACTAGTAAGTAATATATCTATTAATGAAGAAACAATACCGAATCTTTCAGAAGGATTATTTAGGATTCTGTAAAAGATATACTTCATATCTTCTCGTCCTGAATTTATTTTCAAAGATTAAACTTACAGAATTGATTTGATATTAAGCAGAAATGGATCCTTAAATACAGCTATTGATAGGAAAACTTAAACTAAATTCATAGGAAATAATCTTGAATTGTTTAGCATCTAAGACTTTAATTTAATACAGTAATATGTGACAAAATTTTTTTCACATCAAACGTTAACCTTTGACGAAGGCAAAAAGAAAGAAATTATCATTCACACGACAAAACAACAAAGGTAATTTTTAGGTATTATCAACTAGCAAGATGTATTCTTATTAATTAAAACCCTCACGTATCAAATATATCTTTAAAATCTGAATGTATTAACGTTGATCTGATCACTCTCGTAAATCACTTTCACAGTTTTTAGGTCAGCTTATGACTTTTCATGGTGACATAAATGATGAAACCTTCGTAAACATCAGATGGATTACAATTTATAAACCAATATGTCACATTCATTCCATTATCACTATTTATTGATCGAGAAACAAAGTTTGAAGAGAAACCAAAACAGAATGAATCAGCAATCAATTAATCAATAGATTAATCAATCATGAATTACAAATTCATGAATGAATGGTATGTTTTATTACAAATTTATAGCATTTTTCATTCTATAATAATTAAATTTTTGATAATATCTGCTAAATATATCAATCGTTAATTTCCTCGATGCTTATCATTTTAATGGACAGAATAAAGCATTTCAAATTTATTTTTTATTTCATTTTTCATTCTGAAATTTTAGCATTATTGTCAACTTATGTAATTGTTACTGATATATTTGATACATCTCATTTTCTTCGTTTATAATTAAATTTTAAAGAATTTTTGAGAATTTAAAAATACAATTTATTCATCAGCTAAGCAAAAAAGTTTGATGTGAGCAATAATTATTGCTATACATATAGTAGTAGATGTTTGAATAGGAGTGTCGTGAAGAACGTTATCAGTGAACAATGTGTTAGTGATATTGGTGGAGAGAGAACGAACAAAACTTAACTTTTCCTGGCTCCATTAGAACTATGATAATGATAATATAGATGAGTACATTCGGAACTTTGTCCGTTCTTTCCTAATGTCTGTAAATTTCTCATTTTCTACTTCTTTTCATAGTATAAGTTAAAAACTTTTAATCTTAATTTCATCATTCCAATTAAAGCATTCATTACTGTTTCGGAAAAATTTCGTTCATTAATAATCAAAAATTTAGTTTGTTAGGATTTTCTTGACAATAGATAGATTAATTACTTAATTTTGCTAAAAAAAAAAAGAGCAACAAATGATATTTTAATACCATTGTCCAACTCTTCGAATACTCCTTTTCAGTTTTCGTAATCGAATTTGATTAATTTTATTCAAATAAGAAAGAAATTCGATATTGTGAATTTACTTCATCTTTAACACCATTCAATTTTTCCCAATTCTTCAAATTAACATAATTCATATTGTCGCGTTATCTCTTGCAATATATTTAATCAATTTTATCACTAAAGTTTTATTTATCTGAAAAAGAAAAGATGGGAAGAGAAGGTTAAGGAAAGAAGAATTTAATTTTAACTGTGAAAATTTCTTATTACAAATCATTCACATCTAATTGAAAATGCAACTTTTTTTTTTTAGAAAAGTTTTAGCCAAAACAGAGGAAACGTATGAGTGGCGTTGATGAACATAAAAGTTCAGCAAAAAATAATGACGAAAATCAAATTACGATGTATCAGAAGATGAATAGTACCGAGGAATTTTTCTTATCTGGGGAGTCAAGGATAAGTAAAGTTAGTTAGTACTTTACATTTGGGAATTTCGAGAATGCTTTATCCTTATTAGTATGTTAATAAGAATTTATATCGATTTTCATCCTCAAAGATATGATTGCTATTTCTCGTCTTCTAATAATTCAATAAATTTTGAAGGTTTTATTAATAGAATTCTTTCGAAAAGTAGAAATTTATTCCTTTGAAATTTATTTATTCAATCAAATTATTCAAAAGATAAATTAACATCTGATGTCGCATGTAAAACTTTTCTGAGTTCACGTCCAGTTTTTTGATTTCAATTTATTGAAGTAACACTTTGATAGAAATTTGCAGAATTTTTTTTTTTGGTTTTAGGATCGTCGACGATTTACGGTAGTAACAGTATTTGATGTGTGTCTTACATCATTACTATGGGTTATATCTACGGTATGTAAGCATTTTTTTTTTTTTTTTTTTGAGATGTAAATCATCGTTCAGTACAATTTACTATGTAAATTAACCATAAATCGATTTGGTAGTTTTATTTAATAAGTTAAAAAAAGGAAATTACCAATAAATAGATGATCAAAGTTAGCTATTGATGATTTCTTCTTTTTAACTCATTGAATAAAACCACTAAACTAATGTATGGTAAATGCATTGAATTTACATAATGAAAATATTCTATCACCAATTAATTAATCGGATGGTAATTTTGGCTATCAGTAAATTTTGTGCTGACTCATTCCAAGTTACAAAAAAATTTTTTTTCACGAAGTAAAGTGATACTCTCGAGCGAGATTAAAGCGAAAAGAGGTCAATTCTTGGGTTTTTTTCAGCACTAAATTAATTCATTTTTTTTTTACAGGTGAGCAAAGGTAGCGATTGGCCTGTAGTATTTTTTCGTGAAATTGACATTTCGCAACCAGATTTCATGAAACTTTCGCTATTTGATGTTGTCGTAAGTGATCGTACTTTTTTCATTTCTTTTCAAAATACTAATTCAAATATGATTATTTGAGTAAGTGAGTGAATATTTGTCAGTTATCGCTGTACTTCACACATTACATTGTCAGTAACATATAATATTTGATACTGTTTAAATTCGAAAATTTTAAGCTTTTTGCAAAAAAGAAAAGTATGAGTGATAATAACAGGAACATATACTATACTTGGCCATTAATTCTTATTTCAGATTACAGCGGTACTTGGCCATTAATTCTTATTTCAGATTACAGCGGTACTTGGCCATTAATTCTTATTTCAGATTACAGCGGTTATTCGTATGTGCATTCTCATTCTATTCTATTCGATCCTATTAATTGGACATTGGCTACCAGTTGCCATTACAACCATTGCAACTACAATTTTTCTCGTTGTTAAGGTTATACTTTACAGAAATAATTACCAGAACATTAGGAAAAAGATGTAAGCACTACAGAAGATGGTTAATTTTGTCAAAAATTTGAAATTAAATAAGTTATTCAAATTTTGGACAAAATTTGAATAACATTTAAGTGTAGATTAAACAAATAGTCACATCAAAATAAATTTCAATTCGAATTAGGTGATAAATTGAAATAAAATTTTGTATAACTAAAAAATTTTGTTTATTTCCTACAAGACTTTTTACATAACTTTTTATATCTTTATCCATTTATGTATCCGTAAACATGAACTAATGCCGAATAGAATCATCTAATTATTGTTCGGAATCTTAATTTTTAGACTAGTCCTTAAAAATGATACTCTTTTTTAGGCGCTATTCTTTTTTTCACCAGCACAAGGTAATCTACCGCAATATACGGTATTAGTATCCTCATTTGTGGTTGCTTGGTTCCAGCTTTGGTTGGTACCATTTCATATCTTACCACGCGAACGCGGTTATATGACCATGCCAAATTATAACACTCCATCGGAAGTGTCAGAACGAAATGCGCAAACTGATGAAGAATTCCGTTCAGCTATGGAATATTCCTCCGGTATATGTTAGCTAGCTCTGTAATCAATTTTCATTTCAAAAAGATACATTGGCAAAGAAAGGAAATATCTAAAAGACGGAAATTAAACATTGAAAATATTATTCTCTATGGGAATGATCGTACAACACTCAAACGATTTCTTTTAGATCTTAAATATTTAAAAGTTAAATCAACTTTTGTGGTTAACAATAAATAGACTAAAGTATCATATGATCTAAAAGTACAAATAAGATAAGGAAAAGAGGAAGTAACTTGTTGATATCACACAGCAAGATTGATCATAATAAATCAATCACACTGAATGAATAGATCAATTATTATTCATTTTATATTTCATGGAAAATTTGATCCTTTTCCTCAATTTTACTACTCACTACAGTTGACCAATCATTTATATAAACATATATTTTAATGCAATTGTCTATTCTTTCCTACTATCTTTTGTTGATAATATCTTTGCGCTTCATTTTCTAATGCAAATGTGCGGTACCAATCCAATATCAATGTCATTCTAACTTTTTTTCAGATTCGGATGACGACAACTTATCAGCGATACTGATTTCAGGAAAAGTATACTCGAAAGCACAATATATCGAAGAAGTGGAAAAAGCAAAGTTGAAAGGTCAAGAAATGCTAACGCAAGTTAGTGCTTGGAAACTTTTGCACAGGTAACCGATTTCATCTTTCCACTTCAATTTAATACTTCATAAGCAGAAATTTTAATTATCTTCAAGTAAAATGTCAGATAGAGATAGGTAGATTTTTGTGTCCTATAAACTTTCATTCATATAAACATATCTTTTAATGTAATTGAAATTTTAATTATTTTGTTTTATTTCTTTATAAAAATGCTGAATTACTGTGCTTTGGATTTATTTATATGATGAAGGAGAAGATTATGAACTTTACAAGAATGTGCATAAATAATTTTCAATCAATCTAATTATGTCGAATAAATTTAAGTAATTTAATTTTAAACAAACTTTAATTATTTAGCCCAATCAAATTTTAACCACCTTTGAAAAGCAAAAAAAAAAATGATGGTGTGTGAGCTATTAAGTACCTTAATTAAGAAAGATCTGGAAAAAGAAGAATTTACGGTTGCTTTTTTCATATATTAAAATTTTCCTACAAATATCGGATAATAATTTTTATATCTATCTCTTGAAATTTCAGAAGTAATCCAGAAATACGTATGTCAAAAGAGAAGCAAGTTTATTTTATTCAGGATACAGTTGCATGTTCACCAAAATCCCTATTTAAAATTATTTGGAAAGACAATAAATTGTGGAATAAGCAAATTACCGACTTTAAAGTATCGCTTTTCAAAGTTAATTAATGACTCACTCAAAGTAATCAATAAGTGGGAATTAAAATAAACTTTATGATATTTTCAGAATAACTGAATTTTTGATATTCGTTCATGCATTCATTTTCATTTTTTTAGGTTTCAAAAAAGATAACATTAGACTATTTTGGATAAAAATTTGAAAAAATTTCGCTATTCTAGGTAGTACTTCACATTGATCCGACAACAGAACTAGTCTATATCACTACCGCTCCAATATTGCGTGGATACATATCACCACGGTTAGCCGTTTCTTTCTCGTTTTTTCCTCCGTAACGGTTTAAAAAAAGTTAGGAAAAGTTTAAAGACAAATTTTTATACTGATCAGTTTCCTTTCGCTTGGCTACAAGAATTGAATCTCGAGTGTGCAGTGTATCGCTGTATCGGAGGAAGCTAATAATCCTAACTTTTAAAATCACTTCATTAAATGTGAATCAGCTGTTGATTATAATACTATTCGACATTTCCGGATATATCAAGGCATGAATAAGATAATAGCATAAACTTAATCGGAAAAGTTATCCTTCTCACGAAATTTAATAAGAATACTATCCGTAAATGCAGCTTTCTTTTTTCTCCGTAATACAGAATACACATGAAAAGGAAAGTAGCATAGATGATTCCAGAGATTTCTTGGATGTTCGTAGAATGATACTTGATGCCGAAAAAGATGTGTATGAAGGAGCTTACATCTCGGTAGATTCTTCAATTGTACCAACAAATGGAAATCAGAAGCTTGTACGTGGAATTAATGGAGCAAATTATGTTCGCGTGACACGTAGTTCTAGTGATTCGAAAATGTCGCAAATTGAATGGATTCAAGATAGTGATGTTAAGGTTAATTCATTCATTTTACATTTCAATTGAAATTGAATAGTTTAGAATTAAATCACATTTTAGAATACGTAATGCTAATATTGCAGTGCATCAAGTAATTTAGTATTTCTATTTCTAAAAAGTTTCAATGATATATCATAAACCTTTCTTGAAAAAAAAAAAAGTATTTCTCTCTTTAACATATGTAATCAATCATATCATCGCTTCAGGATAACGTTATGGTAAATGTTGCGAAAGTTTTAATAATTTCTTTTGTATAAAATGAAAAATTTTTAAATATTCTATTTAAAATTTGAAAAGTTTAACAAATTTACAGAGCGGCATTCCACGACGTCTTATCGAAGGATCGATGTGTAGCTTTTTCCGGAGTTATATGGATAACATGAAGACATTTATTAGCAGTCATCCCAATGAATATCCATAATGGTTCAATTCGATTCCTTCATTTTCGTTATTTCTATTCCAAAAATTTTCGGGATAAGGATTTATCATTGTAACATACACTTTCTATCAAAGATTGCAAAGATAACCTCTGGGTTAAAAGGTTAAAACAAATGAGTAATAACCTACAAAAGGGTTAGTAAAAAATAATAATATAGAAGAATTTCGTTTCAATCTTGAACTCAATTAATTTAGTTCATTTTAATTTAAAACTTTCAGGAATATACTCCAATGTTAACTTTTGCAATTATTCACTTTGATAAAATATGCAAAATTGAATTGAGGACATTTTGGTATATGAGTAAGTATAAGATATCGTCAAGTTGAATATTCAAAATTCGACTTTCAGATCATGGAAGGAATGCAAAAGCAAGTTGGAAAATGTAAATCGTGAATTTTTCTTTCACTTTATTAACTGAAATTATTGAAAGAAGCCAACTGAAGATAGTCACAATGCAAATTTATTGTCATCTTTTTTTTTTTTTCTTTTGCAAACAGAAGGAAAAAAAAACTCTAGACATCAAAAAATATCGTTCCACTACCAATATAACCTCATTAATTCTAATATTCGATCTTAGCTGATTCTAACAGTCATCATATTTTCAACAAAGGTTAAACAAAATGAAAAAAAAAATAAATTCTAAGAAGTTCAAAGCTTTTGAACTAATATCGTTTTCTTTCACTTCCTTTTATTATGATTATCTTCCACTTCTATTCAATATTCCAAATGAGTTTCAATTGTTATTTGACACTGATTTTAGTCTTGATCGGTCTCCCATCACTATCTTATCATACATGTTCAGTTATATTTTATCATCTTCTCAATTATTCTCATATCAATTCATTTATTTTATTTTTACTTTCACTGAGTAACATTTTAAAATTTATTGTTAACTTTCTACATCTATAGGAGCATGGAATTACCTATTCAAAATAATTCTGGCTCTTTTTTTTGTTTTTGTTTGTTTGTTTGTGATATGAGACAAGGTAGAATAGGATGAGGATATCTTTGTCAGAATCGAGGAAGTCTAGACTTTAGTATTGTAAATTTTTACAACTTTTTAAAACTTGATTAAAAAGACAATGATCTCATCAACCATTAAAGAAATTACAGGGAGGAAATGAGGCAAATATACATTAGTAGTACAAGTAATCCTTACCTTCTATCTGTACAATTAATATCTAAACAATGATAATGATAAAAATTTCACAGATAAAGTTAAATCATTTTATAGTAAACAAATAATTCGTAACATTAATTTCGAAACCATCCCCGCCTCATTTCGTAATTCTTCAAACAGATTTCGTAGTTGTCGTGGATACAGTACTTTGAATCGGATCCGTCAGTAAAATACAACGAAATATTTTACATATATAAATAAAACAGAATCTACAAAGGTTGAATGAGGAAGTTTCTTGAAAGATTCAAGTCATTCCAGAAAGCATTGCTATATGCTTATCGGTTTAGATCAATCTATTCAGATAATTCGCGATCTAAGGTAAATGTATGAAATGGACGATTGGCATTAAGAATTGTTTTCAGGAAAATAAGCACACGATCATATGGTGAAGTGCCACACACACAAGGAATAATATTTTTACACTTTTTCTGGTTTATCTTTCAAGTAGAATTGTACTTTCCGGATTTTATGAGGAGAGACCATAAACTCGTAAAGAGACATATAAAGAGAAGAGAAAACAACAATATTTTAACAACTAGTATTGAGCAGTGAAATGGGTCGGATATGTACTCATAACTTGTGGCGGCTTCCTCCAACCAGCCATACTTACCGGATCTTGAAACATTGACGGCGACGATAATTTCCTGAAGGGTTTAAATGTAAATAAATAAATAAACAAATATATAAATGAATAAAGACTTGGAATTATTTTTATATATTCCTACCAGAATGTTTTGTCGCAGTTTCAAAGTGACAACAGATGATCTAGTATCAGTGGAAAATATTTTTGAAATGTTAACTAATTAAAACAATTGAAAGATCGAGATGTTTTTCAATTATGAAAAACTGAAGTAACAGAAAGATACCATAATTTTATTTCGAAAATTTAGAAAAAGAAAAAAACTGTGTCTAATTTATTATAATACAAAATTTGAAAATTAAAATTCAAAAAATGCCTCAAATATAAGGAGAAATTTCTGAAAAAGAAAGATTAATTTTTTATATATTTCATTCAATGAGGTAAATTTTAAGAGCAATGATTAGATATATTGAAATAATTAATTGTAAAATAATAAATGTCCATAAAAACTAACCTGCTTTTTCGACAGCATACAGCAAGGACAATAACGATGATAATAGACCATAGTGCGCATAAAGCTACTGGTATCACGATAAACAAAGCTGAAGTATTATTTCAATTTTAAACTTTTGTTAAAAGATATTCTCATCTTGTCTTATGTAATATTTACACGAAAATGGTTTATTTTCGCGATTAATAAAGTTTGATAAAGAAGCAAAATAGTTTCGAGACTAATTCAATTTGTTAATGAAAAAAATAAAAAATGAAATAATCATACAAGAATGTATTCAAAACAAAAATACTCTCTTTGAGAACAAATGATAGATTCATGGAAATTAGATTGATGAAGATAATACAACCTCTTATATGATAGTATCAGATCAGATCTTTTTACAAAAAAAAAAATTGGACAATTTATTTCAAGATATCTTATGAATTATAATACTTACTGCTACTGTTATCTGTTTCTTCGATTGTTTTACCACCGATATAAAGTTCATTCCCAACATCACTGTAATCTTTAGCAAGTGGTGGAGTAGTTGTTGTACGTATCTTTACATTTATTTCCTTCTGATGTTCACGTACCACTGATTCAGTACTTACCTGATAAAAGTATTAACATATGTATGTTACTTTAACTTTCATACATAAAATTTATCTTTTGTCAAGTAATTTATGTCTTCATAAAATTCTAGAAAACATGGATGTAAAAGATTTTAAATTAAAGAAATGTTAATTTTTACCCGTTCATTAACCCAATTGTGCATCAAAAACGGTGTTTCTTCCATATCGCTTTCTATTTCAACACTTTTCGGTATTCCGAGTGGTATATCCGTAATTACATTAGCCAGGACTGGAGTTATTGGCTCTTCTAAAAAAATGTTCAATAACATTATATGAACTAATTTTCATCGAAATAAAAGATTAAAAGATTTTAAAAAAATTTATATAATCATAGTAACTTTGAAGATAAATTTAATAAAAGCAAACATTAAAAATTTTTTAATTCCTTTGAAAATTTGCATTTGGCATTGAATTATCAACACATTGCGTTAGATTTTCGATAAATTTTATTCATTCCAAGCATTTTGAAATTTATTGAAAAAGTAGTCTGACAATAAACATAAAGAATAAATAAAGTCACAATTGGTAACAAACCAATTGGAGCATTAATTCTGAGGCAATTCAAGCCATCACCATGATAACCGTCATTACAGACACATTCCGGTCCTTCCGGAGATTTCTCATCACAAACGGCATTTACCGAACACTTTTCCTTGTATCGTAAATAACATACATCCACCTCTGCAACAATTTAATCATCTGTTCAATATTTAAACTTCTTCAACATACCATTAAATGTACGACAGATAAAACGTAAAAAACGTCTAAAGTTATTGGCAACAATACGTTTTGAGAATTATTCCGTCATTTAAGTAATATTAAATTTACAATAACTCAAAGAGCTAAATTCATTTTCCTTTCTTATACGAAAAGATCACGACATACGTTTACATGAAAATCCATCACCCACGAATAGTTCATTGCATTTGCAGCGATACGTCCCCATTTCGTTGATACATGTTGCTTTCGATGAACAATTATGTCTTTCCGTAATACATTCATTTACATCTGCAATTTAAATATTTAATATTGCCAATGGAATCAATTAATAAATAATTAAACGGAATAATTTAATGTTTCTCATCGTAAATGATCGATCTTTTTAGAAGTTTAACCCGCAAATTGCTTACTGTGATATATTGCGATGTATACGACTGAATAGCTTAGAATGATTTTTCTTACGCTTGCAGAAATTGTAGAATTGAATTTACAATGATAAAAACACATTGAATCAGCTAATTCCACCTAATTCTCATTTTTAAAATTCAAATTTCTTAATTTGATATATTAACCTTCAAAACAACTGACACCCGTCCAACCATCTGCACATTGAGCATTGGAACAGAAGCCGGTTGCAAAATCACAAGGAATATCATTGCGACAGTGACATTTATTCTTACAACGGAATCCCCACGTACCTGCATCACACTCTGAAATGGATACTTTCACTGATTTTCGAATTGTCTAATCATTTACTACAATGCATCTTTCGATACTGATGTATGTATGTATCGTTGGGAACTGTTCCACTAAAAGATATTCTCACCTTTAATCGTCTAATCGTTCAGTACAATTTACAGATTGATTGGTCTATATTTATTGATCAACAGGCAGCCATAATTTTCAAATTTAAGGACGTAAGTATGTTCTATTATAGTTTAACAATACCATCTAAGCTTATCTACATAATGAAGCATCGAACTTGGAAAACGTTTACTGCTATAAAGAATTATCATAGTTGACCTATGTGTGACATCTATTTATTTCTTTTAAGTGAGCTGAAAAAAATCATAAGATAAAAGTATAAAATCTATTATTAAGAACCTCTCTGACATAGCGGTGGATCCAATGTACCGGCTGGACAATGCAGCGGTAGAACTCCATCAACTCGGAACAACCATTTTCCTCTCTCTCCGATATTCGATCGATTAGCTAACATTTCGAAAGGTAGCTCAAAAAATTCAACCCCTGATGAGAAGCCACTTAGACCGCTGTCTGATTCGATCTCTTCAAATAAGTACATCGCAAATGTCGCATTATCGCCTTGCGCTATTACTACTTGGAATGAATTTTCCTGCAATCATTCATTGACAATTGTTAGTTTATTTCATTTCCGATTTATTAAATAACGAGTAACTGATATATATATATAAATATATATATATATATATATATATATATATATATATATATATATTATATATATGAGTATCAATAGACATGTAATAAAATTGAAGAAATAATTGAAAATCTCGCGCTACAATAATTTTTCTTCTTATGCATACTGCTATGAGAATGATTGCTTAAATGCAAGAAATTTTTTAAAATTTAAATTCAAATTATACTTCATTTCCATCTCTTCTCTTTTGTTTTACAGATTTGATCGTAAGGTCAAAAAGATAGTTGGTACCTGATCAGTATCAACTTGTAACATATGATCATATGATATGATAAATAATGAATGTGTACGAAAATCTTTTTGATGAAATTTATTATGTACACTTAAGGATAGACGAGCCAATAGCGTATAATCTTTTGGATCAGTATCTGAAATATATATTTAATTTATTCTTCGACCTCATTCAAATTTCTTTTTTTTTTTTGTCCTTTCGCATCTAAGATGTTTGATAGGAGAGAAATAAATTGTGAATATCCTCTTCTAATTTCCTAAATTTCATTTAGAGAGCTTTTTGGGAGAGAGAGAGAGAGAGAGAGCATTGTTGGATGCAAAAGCGATCTTAATGTATTCGTGAAATCTTCAGCAAAACTTGAAGATATTGTTCTGTGATCAAAAATTTAATTTAGCTAGATTAAGCCTGAGCATCATTAGCATTTTCATGCAAATTTTTTGCTATAAGTTTCTAGCTTATCATTATCCGTCGATGGACTTTGACGATCGTGATTTGATCCTTGTAATTTAATCTATTGCATGCAATTTCCTTCCCATTACTGTTGAAATGAATTTTTCAAAATTCCAACTCTTCTATTCAAATCAAGGGATAAATAAGAGAAAAGCAGAATTTACTAACCATCAACAACTTTCAAAACCACTTTTGAACCATCTTTGAATGTATAGTGCTGATAAAGTGGCAAAAATGCTGGAAAACGAACATTACCATCAAGTTTTAATGGAAGTGGTTCACCAAAACTTATTCCACCATTTGATGAAATCTAAAATTAATAAATTTGTTATTCAAATACTATCTCCTGCTCTGAATTAGTTCCACAAAACTCAACCTAACTTTCACATTTATAATTTGGGAATGCTTAGTGATCGAGCAGTTCCAAAGTATATTAATTGCAAGATAAGAAAGACCCGCGACATCCTGATTATTTGGGATTATTTTGGGATTGATTATTTGGATTATTTGGGACCAGTAAGCGATTGCTAAACATATTTGAAGATTACAATTGTTGCAATCCTGTCGTAAGCATGAATAACAAAGAATACATTGTATAGTAATCTTATCATGGGCAAGGATGAGAATAAGCTAAATGATTTATGTTAAACAATTTATAAGATGAATTGATTCGATGATAAATGAAACACAAATTACTTTAATTATTTAGAGATATATTATTTCAAACTTCATGACGTTTATTTGAATTTCGAGACGACGATAACGGTATGTATTTTTTTCGTTGAAATTGGCAATCCTTGTGATAGTAAATGAAGATGAGAAATAAGTTGAAATACCTACGTAAAGGGTACGATAAGTTCGGCCAAAAAGTCGAAGAGGTGTAGCCATAAGGTAATCAGCAACAGCATTTACACGTGTAGGTACTTCAAGTGTTGGATTATAGATCGGGAAGAGGATTGTTTCTATAAAGAGTCGTAATTAGCTCATATCACAAATAACACTTCCTCTTATCTAATAGAAGCAGCTGATAAGCTATCAGTGAATATAATCGGATTACTAACTTTTCTTTCCTACTAAAATACTCATTTTTCTTTATTATACGATCAAAAATCAATGAATTTGACTACGAGTAACTCATTTCGAATTTTATTCTAATTATCAGTAGCCGATTTTGGTAATGTTAGTAACTTTTTTGATAGATAAATTACGGCTTTTTTATACGTTACATTTAGAATCTTTATGAAATCTAAAGAAACAGTAATTTAGCTTACCGTGACATTCGACCCCATTACCGACGAATCCGTCTATGCAGGAGCATCGAAATGATCCATATAAATTGGTGCATACTGCTGCCTTATCACATGGATCATACCTAAAATATCTTACATCTTCAATTTAATAACATAATATTTCGGATACATTAGCAATACACCAATCTATTATCTTCCAATCATATCAAAATATTATGCTAACATTTAATTATCATCCATCAATTCGAAATCTTTTTGAAAGTTTAAAATTAGTTAGCTTACTTGCATTCATCGATATCAACACATTGCCCGGTATACTGATCACGTTGAAAACCATCCGCACATTCACATTCATAACTGCCCACTAAATTCTTGCAAACTCCTTTTTCACCGCAGTAAAAGTCCGATAATTGGCACTCATTCACATCTAAACTTTGATATTTAATTCTCGAAATGAATGATTGCAATTTTCCTTCATTATTTATCATATCAAAAGAAACATACATCGTTCTATCCTATGCTTCAAATAATTTAACTTATTGTATAATGAAATTTTTTTTACAGTAAATATGAACATTTCACATACCCACACAACCATGTGTACTGTCCGGATTACCGGCATAACCGGGTGCACATCGACATTCATAACTTCCGTCTGTATTCACGCAAACAGAACTATTCTTACTACCACCACATACCACAATTCCTTCACTACATTCGTCCAAATCTAGAAAATATTCATTTGAAAAATGAAAAAAAAAATTCATTAAATTCAAAAATAATTCAATAAATATCGCCATATCATATCTTTCTCAATAAATGTTTTCAATCTTTTTATTTTACATAATTTTGTAAATTTCTCGCATGAAAATGATAGTAATAATGCAAATGCAAAGAAGATGGCTTAAATTATTGGAAAGAAAACTTTGAATAATAGCTTAAATTAAATGACTTTTTTTTTTTTAAAAAAAAATTATCAAGTATCAGAGACACTCATTTAATTAAATGGACGAATAATGAACGAATATATGAGGTGATCACAGTGTATCCAAATATTTTCAATATAATGCAAAATTTTTTTTTTTTTTCTTTTAGATTTGAAAACTTACCAACACATTTTCCATTCCGATCAAATATATATCCTATATTGCATTGACAACTATATGAGCCTGGACTATTTTCGCACAATGCATGAGCACCACAAACATTAAGCTCACCAAAACATTCATTGATATCCACACAAGATTTGCCATCACCGGTCCAACCGGATTTACACTTACATATTCCTCCGGTACATTCTGCATTCTCATCACAACGACAGTTCAATGATGTAATACCCAAAATTGTCTTCTGCAATATTCAATTCCTCTTTGAGTATTTTACATTAATCTAACAATTTTGGATCGATTAATTGAAATTAACATCATACGGTTAGCTATATCCTAATACAATAAGTACGTGTATTGCGTCAGATCTTTCCGTAACTTTCTTTGGTTACTTTTATACTTTTCCGCTCTTTCTTCGTGACAACTTTTCCGTTACTTTCTTTGGTTACCTTAATTTTAACTTTACTACATTATTTAGAAATCAATCTAATCAAATCAATGCATAACAAATTAATTATGGTAAAAGAAACAGAATAACCAATTTAGATCACAATCGGCACATAAGCTGCATTTCAATGCTTGATAGTAATATTGAATATGATAATTAAACACTTATCTTATTTATCAAATGATACCAATATTTTACGATTTGTAAAATTGATGCATAATTTTTAAAACTCATCAAAAATTAAGATCAAATGAATTTTCGAAAGTGTAACACCGACAATAACCCTAAAATAAAGTAATTATCAAACATTAGAATGAACAAAAATTTACCTTGGTCGGAAGAGGACCAAGTTCGACAATTTTAGAATCATTCAATGAAGTGGTTTGTGCTCTCCATTGAGTTGTCGTCGTACTGGGATGTTTTGTTGTCCGGAAGTTGGAAACAGTTGTTGTAGATGCTAATACTGGTCGCACTGATACAACACTTACTGGTATCGGTTCACTTTTCCCACTTTTGAAAGGTAACGTACCTTAATTAGGTACACATTTGTTACTTTCAAATATAATTATTTCACTGTAAAATCAAATATTTGTAGTAATTTAAAATTCCCTTACCTTTGCATGTATTGGTTATGTTATCATATTCATAACAAATGCATAAGTATGCTCCAGCAGTATTTACACAATCTGGTTGTTCTCGGGGGCAAAGGTTACCCTTTTCTGCACATTCATCTACATCTACAATTGATAATATGGTAAATATCAAATTATTTGTACTGTATAGTATTTATTAATATAGTAAAACACTTCAAGAATTATTTAAATAGCAAAATTATTATCTGAACAAATTTTTTTGAAGTTTTAAAATTTTTCGAAAGTTCTTTTTTTTTTTATTCAAAAATATCCTTACCATCCTCACATATTGGTGCTCCGGTCCAACCAGGATTACATTTTCCACCTGGACATGCTCCTGTTTCAGCATTACACTGTGCACCACCATCGCAATGACATTGCCTGGTGCAATCCAAGCCCCATTCCGTTTTTCCGCAAGTTTCAGCACATTCTTGTCCCTTAAATTGTTTTAAAATCTTCAAAATTTTTATTTTCTAATTGTCATTTTTGAGATATAACAGTTAGTTGAAAAATTATAGTTATCAGTAAGATCCTAAATTCAATTCATACTTCGCCAGTTACACTGTGGAACAAGAAGGAAGTAATACCTTATATCCAGCTCCACAAAGAAACACTTGATCGGAATCGATCCGGAACAAGAATTCTCCCGGTATACCAATATCACTTTTCTCGGCCAACTGTATCGCATCTTGTGTTCCTGAACCGGGCAGTGAATAATATCCATCTAAACCACTAAAACCTGCCTGCAAATGAAGAAAATAACCTGTGTAACAATTATGAAAACATACTTTGCTGTATCATTTGGCTGATTCGAACTATTGGCGGCTTAACAAACAAAAGAAGTTAGTTAAGGAAATAAATTTTTAAAAAATGATAAGATAAATTAGATTTAGAATTTAGAATTAATTTTTAATTCATCCGAAAATCTCTACTATATAATAAATATTTACCACGGCATTTTTATTAGTATTCAGCTTACTATAAACAATATGCGCAAATGTTCCATTATCACTCATAACCAACGCCATTTGAAATGAATTACCTTTCGAATTCTGTAACACAATTCATTTTTAACATGTTGTATTTGTGATGATATTCTTTTGGTCATTTTGGTTACAAAAAAAAAAAAAAAAAAGAAAAGAAAGAAATTCCATTATTTTTGAAATAATGAAACATAAAATTTATTTAAATTTAACGATATATTTGATACAAATTAAAGAATTTAACCAAACAATAATACTTACAGGTTCTGTAATTTCATGAGTATTTTCCCAAGTAACAATAAGTACCGCTCTGGGTTTGAATGCTGATCCATAACGATATTGGATATTTACTTCATTTTCCACCAAATGCAAAACTGATGATTCTGAAAAGGAAAAACATACTGTTTCAGATCTTTCTAGATTTTGTAGACTAATTTAAATGATTTCAATCTTCTCAATGATAGCATAATCTATCTATTCTTAATAGTATCCTTATAACAATCGTTTACTTTAAAATCTAGGCTGTTTAAATCACAGCCCCATCGATCAATATTTTACGAGCAAATTAATGCTTTTTCACTCAAAATTTGACAATTTATCGGCTAACATCACAGTTTCGGCGAAAATTTGCAAGATTTTACAAAGAGTGTTATTTGTTTGATCGATTTGGTTCGTTCATTTATATTTTTGTCAATGGATCAAATAGAAATCATTGCGAAGTTTATTTTAAGCTGAATTAACGTCATCTTTGTCTCATTCACTAATTCAAAACCTATTTCTACTTCTTCTCACTTCTTTGTAAATCGCTTAGAGCTATAAATGATTTGTAGATATCTGAGGTATTACATTCGAGATTATGAAGGAATCTTTGAGAATGTTACACTTAGAACACAACATTAAATTTAATCTGATAACTAATGTGCAAATAGTTTTCAAGTATCCCTGACTGATGAAATAATCTAACTTGGCTAATTTGAGCAGCAAAAAATGATCCCCTTATACCATCATGCTATATTTCCACATTTTTCCACTTTATGGTAAAGTTTATTATTTCAATCTTTTCATACCTGAAAGGTAATGAAATTCAATAATATTAGAATAATTGCAATATACCATTAGATTCTCTGAAGTGCACTTTTCCACCTTGTGCTGACATCCAATATACCGCTATTACAGGTTGCGGTGATGGTAGCTTTGAGGGTTTCATTGGTACCGCTGATAAACCAATTGCTCCATCACGTCGAATCTGTATTTTAGGGAAGAAATGAATATACTAAACATAACTCTTATTTTTACTTATTTGCAGTGATTCGTATATAAGTTCATATGACAAAATTTGCATGACATATATGATAAAATTTATTATTCCAACCTTTTCGTATCTGATAACTTGAAAAATTTAAAATTAAATAAGCCAAATATAAAACTTGTCTAACCCCTTAATACGATACGACAATTTAGATCTGAATAATATATAAATAATTTAAAATTAAACTTTCTATCTCACAACATAAATTACTTCGGAAAAAATTGTTATTAAAAAATAATTACGTTGACAGCGTCATATTCTTTGCCAAGAAATTTAAATGGTCTGCTGAGTTTAATGATTTGTGACGAGCCTGTAAGAACCTGATCACCTTTGGCTTCACCAAATGGATACAATCTTGCACTGAATACATATGGTACGGTGATATTCAAATCAATCTGCGGTGTATTTGATGTATCGAACTGACGTTTGTATCGATAATGCTCTGTAAAAAGTTGTCAGTAACAGTTAATGTGGAGTTTTATTCATTTTAATTTGAGATTGAGTCAATTTAATTCCAAGCAACTTTGGAACTCAAAAATGTAATAAATTGTTTTTTGCAAGAATTTTTCGAAAACTAAAAAAATTACTGAAAAAGTTGAAGGATAGATTTAAAATCATTTGATATAATCCGACTGCTTGACAAAAGTGTATGATTTTGCAAAAGATTAGAATCAAAACACGAATCTAATTTTCTTTGCTAATTTGACAGGATAATATTTAAGAATCGAAATTTGAAATATAAAATTTAAAACTGATCTTTATTCATAAGCTTTATCTTGTATTCCATCAGATAAAAAGATAAGTTTTTTCTTTTTTTTTTAAATGGTTAGAACTACCAGCTGTTTTGTTGAATATTATGGGCACATTGTGTTATCTTAACATTTATGACTTTCATTTTCATACTGCTGAATAAATAAATTACTGTAAAGTGGGAATTTTTCGTTTAAAGCAAAAAACTGCAGGAAACAAGGGATGATAAGATCTTTTCGACTCCCTTTCTCTTTCATTTACAGAATACAATCTTATTGTTATTACCATTATTACTATTATTATTATTACTATTATTATTATTATTATTGTTATTATTATTATTATTATTATTATTATTATTATTATTATTATTATTATTATTATTATTATTATTATTATTATTATTATTATTATTATTATTATTATTATT
>JABVXV010000537.1:0-29130 GCA_013365325.1 Dipetalonema caudispina | reverse complement strand
AATAATAATAATAATAATAGTAATAATAATAATAATAATAATAATAATAATAATAATAATAATAATAATAATAATAATAATAATAATAATAATAATAATAATAATAATAATAATAATAATATTAATAATAATAATAGTAATAATAATAATAACAATAATAATAATAATAATAATAATAATAGTAATGTTAATAAGCTTCACGAATATCATTCCGTATTTTTTTCCTCCGCTTTTTGCTCACTTATAAATTCATAACTAAAATACTGAAGCTGTTGGAAAGTCTAAATAGTAATCAATTCATTAATCATTTAAAAATTAAATGATGAAATTTTCTTGAGTGCAAAAAAAAAAAGAAAAGGTAATTGAAACAAATTGTCTTATGCTTCTGCTTAATACAAAATAATCAACTTTCCAGAACAATTATTGTAAATGAAAAAGTGAATAAAAGCGCGTAAATTTCTCTATCAAACTTTTAAATTTAACTGAAAATAATCATTTTTAATAAAATTTAACCTAAAAAAGTTATTTTTTGAAAGAATTTAACTCAAAAACTCTTTTTTTTTCACTTTGAAAATGAAGGGAATGAAATTTAGCTTTAACATAAATGGGAAATTTTTTTTTTTGCATTTTGCTTTTCTTTAGCGCTTTGAAAATTTCTTCGAAAAAATCCAAACGAATCAATGCATTTTATTAGAAATATTTGCTTACAAGGATATATTTAAAGGAAATGACTTCAAAAAATTTTTCTGAAAATTATAAATTTGAAAGGAAATTATAATTTAAGACTCTTTTGGGATCTGTAAGTGCAATATGAATAAAATCATTGGCATCCAGGAAATAAATTGCCAACAAACTTTAAGCAAACATTTAAACACTCAAAATATATTTGGTAAACAAATAATATGTTTGTTTTTCGTCTTTTTTTCCAAAATTTATTCTTAGTCTAAAATGATTTTATCAGGTAAAAATTTTTTGAAATAAAATTTTGCGTAAAAAATTTGTAACAAATAATATACCAAAACTAGAATTGAAATTTAAATTAATGAATTAATCATTTTGTGTAATTCATTGAAGAATATAATTAAACATTCTGTACGAAAATGAAGTAGAACCAAATTACACTTTTAGGCATACGTATTGAAAATGTGAACAATTATAGTGCAAGTCATTTCCTCTTTTCAGATGAATTTTAATAATTTTTCATGACAACTTCTGAATTACATTTCAATTTCAGACATGCCAGACAATTTGAATAGTTTTTTTTTTAAAGTTTTAATTGCACTTAAAACATGATAACTATTTGCTAACCTAAAAAGAATTATTTCAAAAAAGAAACAAAAAAAAAAAAAGCATAAATTGAAAAGAAATCAATGAAAACCAATTTTTTTAAAGCGAATTCTAGACTATATCAGAAATTTGATATGCTTAGATTGCTGTTAAATTAATGTTATTCAGTATTATAGATATATTAAATATTACATATACTCAAAAGTACATATATCAAATATTAGGTATATCAGGTGAATAAATTGATAATAAGTAGTTTAAAAAAAAAAAAACAGTGAGTAATTATGATAATTAATGAGCAACTGATAAATAATCATGAAATTAGATAGATGAATGTAACATAATAATCGTTTCAAAAATTTTTGAAAGTAATAATAATTGAGAAAACAAACAAGAAAACATATTTGATTTTAAATTTAAAATTAAAAAGAAACATATTTCATTCTATTCCCATTCTTTTTAATTCATCGTTTTTTTTTTTTTTTACAAATTATTTGAAAGAATTAAATTTTTAATTTAATTATTAATGATAGGGGAAAAAATTGATCTTAGTAAAAAAAATCATTAGTGGAATTATTGTTTTTTTTGAATAATTTCCTTTCCCTCTTTCCATCAGTGATTATTGATTTAAGTAAGTGTCATTATTTTAGTATTAAGAATAAAACTAATCAATCAATATGTCTGATCTTTAACTATATCGATAATCAATACTACTACATTATTATGATAATTTGAATATTGAGATATCATCGTAACTGATTTAAAAAATTTCTATCATTTATAGCAAATTTCGAAACATTCTTTAATCAAATCATTTCATATATGATAGATATGATCATTAATATTTCAACAGCTTAAATGATGCAATGGAAAGAAATATTTTTTTTTGCATATTTTCCTCTTTTTATTAAACTAATTAGTGGTAATTCTTTTAATACACATAGATCTTATTATATTAAAGTTCTTTTTTTTTGGTTATATAGCTATTTCTAGCAAATAAATTTGCTTATTTGAATGAGCTTTCTCCAATTTATGATACTAACAAATTTTACCTCTAACATATCTATGATACCATAATATCTTGGTTTTTTTTTTTCCAATTTTTTACTTTTTTTTTTTTTCGTTTTCATAATTTTACATAAGTATATCATTGAACTAATAACATATTTTGGTCTTTTTTCTTTAATTTAGTTATTTCTCTTTATTTTTTTTTTTTGCATAATTTCATGCAAATATATCAATGAATTGAAAAAATTCATTGAAATATGTTCATGGAATAATGCCTGTCAATCAAACATTTCCTTTTCATTCATATCTTTTTAATTTATTCATATAAATTCGTCATAAATATGACAGATAATCTATAGCTTATCCTAATAATATATCCATTTTTTTTTTTTTTTTTTTTTTTTTGTCATTGGTGATTTTCTTTCAATATATGATAATGACGTGATAATATCGCTTATTGTAATTTTTTTTTTCTTTTTTTTTGAAATAATTTATGTCTACTTTACCTGAAAAGCATTGTCACGTCATATGTGTTCGAAGAAGTTTAGTTAATAATATAGGTTTAGTCATAAAATTATTGAATAAATGAAAAATGTAATAATTTTGCAGTTAACAGAACAAAAAGGAAATGCTTGCTCCGAGGAATTGAATTGAAACCAGAAATTGAATTGAATTAAATTATATTTCAAATGCCGAAAAAAGAAAGAAATAAGCATAAATAGTGATGTAAATAAAATATTATCAGTGATTAGCCTGGTTATGATTATTATATTTCATCATTCTTTATTTGATTAAAATTTGCAATATTTTAGTTAATAAGTTTATCAGATATTTTGTCAATTTTGAATTTAAATTTTTTGATCAACAATTTCAGCATTTTCTCGACTAAATAATGACATTAATGATAATAACATAATATTAGTTTTGGATGTAATCAGAATGAAATTTAACTAAATACAGGGAATACATTAATTACCTTTTGCTCATCATTGGCATAATCATTGGTTTGGAAAAAAAAAATGAAATATTGAAATTTTTTAAAAATACTAAAGCTGCAAAAATTTTCCGAAATTTTTATCACTATCAAATTAATAAACTAATTAAGGAAGAGAATTTAGTAATAATGGATAGAAATGATATTTAACAGTTAATTAAAATCCATACACAACAAACACTGTGTAATTTTTTTCTTTTTTATGATGTTAATGGTAATTTTTATCATTTAAGTATACATTTTTAAGTCTTCTCTTTTTTAAATTTTATATTATCTTTTGCTTTTTACTAAAAAAAAAAAAAAAAAAGAAAACAAAAAAGCAAAAGCTTGCTTTTTTTGAAGACCATTCTCGTTCGTAATATTCAAAAAATAGCGGCTTTCATTGTCAACTTTAATTTCTGCCCCAATACTATGATATGAATCGGTTGTAATAAGCCATTGGCAACTGAAGAAGAAAATTAAATTTCCAACGAGCAACAATAATAATAGAAGAAAATTTCAGACTTTTTTCTTAAAAAGAAACAAATTGAAAGAAATCAAATTAAATTTACAAGTAAATAATGTAAATTGATATAAAAATTTTATTAATTAACAGCCTATCAAAAAGTAATCTCTTTAATTAATGCTGTTATGTAACATCTATTTATCAGTGATCCTTAAGGTTATCATTGTAAAATTCACTGTATTTCAGAACAAAATAATTAATTAATTAACTAGTATTCAGCATTGTGGTTATATGATGCATTTGCTATTTGCTAAAAAGTAAAGCAAAAAATTGGAAATCAATTTATCTAATCCTTACTAGTCTAATTAATCAGTAATATTTTCTCCATTACCAACAAAATACAAATATTAAATTATTTTAAGGAAAAATAAAACATATTTTCAAATATTCGAAAAAAAAAGAAAAAAGAAAATAACAACAGATAAAATTTTTAACTTACTGAGATTCAGAAATATCATTGTTGATATATAAATCTAAAGGATAAGGAAGTTGTTGCTCATTTTTCTGCTCTTCTGATGCTAAATAATTTCCTTTTCGATGCTTATTATTAGTACTATCAGAGGTTGAAGCAGCCGGAAAATTGATTACATATTCCGGATGTTTGTAGTCCAACATTATATGCCGTTTTCCGCATAGATTCGTTATTGCTTGATGGTTTATTGGTTGAGATAATGACGATGATGATGATGATGATGATGATGATGATGATGATGATGATAATGATGATGATGATGATGATGATGATGATGATGATGATGATGATGATGATGACGGTGATGACGGTGATGACGGTGATTGTGGTGATGGTGGTGGTGGTGGTGATGATAATGATGATAATGCTAGTGATGATGGTGAGGAAACGAATGAGGATGAGGGCAGTGGTGATAGTAATAAGGATGATGAGGTGATAATATTCAAATTGTTCATCATCATCAAGAAATGAATAATAATGTTAATCTTTTCAAGAAATAATAATTCAAACATTAATTTGATTTATTAAAATAGCCAGTAATAGCTGCAGCAGTAATAGCAATAAGAATAATTTCTTTTTTTTTTTTTAAAAAAAAAAAACAAATTCAAAATCAGATAATTTTTGGAATAATTATCGATATCATTTGAAAATTTTTTAATTCCAATATAATCAATTGTAATAATTTACTAATGTAATTTTTATTTCCCAGCAATTAATAAAGGGAAAATATTTTGGAATGATTAAGGATTTAATTGAATAATTACGATGTTGTCGTTTTAACGTAACGTAACGAAATTCAATTTAACACCATCAAATATTTGTTTTTCCGCATACATATACAAATATGACGAAACTTATTACTTTTTTTTTTTTCCAAAATATTTTTCGTAGCATAAGCATTCACATCATTTCTGAAATTCTGAAAATAAAAATTTAAAAAGTACGTATTTACTAAAATACTTAAAATGAAATTCACTGAATTATATTACTGAAATGAAGAACAGATAAAAATAACAATACATTATCCATCTGTTACGACAATAATTACTAATTTTTTAAAATGAATGTGCTATGGAAGATTTTAGGATAAGAGAAGGAAAGAGGAAAACATCTGTGAAGAAACATTAGAATGAAATTACCATTTTGCAAATGCAAAATGGTAATTTGTACGTAAGCATAAATCACACTGATATATATATATGGATTGGTTTATAAAGGAATACCGGCAAAATAATATTATGGCTAGGAAGAATGCAATTTCAAATAAACTACTTAAATGTTGACAGTAAGATAATCATAGATATGGATGAATCAGTAGTAAAGATGAAATGATCATTTTAGAATTTTGAAGACGAAAAAAAAAAAAAAAAAAAAAAAAAAAATTGATGGAAAGATAGAATGACCTTTTTAAGATTTAGAAAATGAGAAAGATAAAATGACCATTTTGTAATTCTTAAAAAAGAAAAAAAAAAGAAAAAAAGAGAAAAAAAAAGGGGAAATTAATCATTGTCAGTTAGTTATTTAAGTACTAATTTAAACCATTCAAAAAAGACAAGCAACATATTTTGTTTTAAAAACAAAATTTACCAGAAAAGGGAAACACAGAATTCATTAATTAATTAATTGGGAAGCAAGAAATAATATACGTTTATTAAAGGGATTAATGTAAGCCATATTTTCATGCTATCAATTTTAATCTGATAAATTATAAGATTAATTATATCATTCTATCTTTTTTGTTTCCTAACAAAACTTGCTAGAAAATTATTCAAAACATTGAGCACATGCGAATTTAAAATTACATGATGCATTTACATTGGCCAATAAAAAATTGTTGGAAAAAATTTCATACCAAAAAAACTTGTAACATCAAAAAAATTTTTAATCAATATTAAAAATTAAATACAATTTACTGATCAACAAACTTAAAATTTAACAGCATGAGAGATAAAAATTTTTTTTTTTCACACCTTTTATCATTTATTATGAACAACTTTTTGATAGTATTATCAATTCATTAAACATTTTCTCCTCAACTAAAATTATTTGATCAATCAGTTATCCTATTAGTATTAGTATTATATATTAGTTCAGTTAATTTTCTTTATTTTTTTAAAATTTTAGATGAAAAAAAGAAGGAAAAAAAGTGAAATTAGCTAGAGTAGATAATATCAAAAGAAGGCTTAATTAAATAATTTATGATGAAAGAATTAGTAAATTAATAAATGCTAATCTTAAAATTTTCTTTTTTTTTTTTTTTAGAAATTTTAAATAAATAATCAATAATTAGAAGAAACATTTGAAAATTGTGCAATTTGACAAGTAATCAAACTGCAGAGATATTCAAAAAGAAAAAAGTGAGGGAGAACGATGCAAGTTTAAACATTTATGATAATGGTTGTCATAAAATAAAAATATAAAGGGAGAGGAGGAGAAAAAAAAAAAAAGCAAAAAAATAGAAAATAAATAAAGATGCAAATTAAAGATAAAAGCAAATTGATTCATAGCTTAAGAATAATATTACAATAAATTACTGAATTTTCTTCTAATTTTCCAGTTAAAAATATGAAATAAAAGAAAAAAAAAAAAAAAAAAGAAAAGAATAAATAGAAAAGATTCAAAATGATGAAATGGAATGAAATATCATTTAAAATTATCATTAAAATCTAAATAAAAATTATCTAGTTGCAATAAAACATTGATTATTATTGCTTGAAATTTTCGACTTTTTTCATTTTGTTGAAATAAAAATTTTTCAAAAGTAAAACTGAAAGATATGTTGGAAAAAAAAAGTACGAATAAAATAACATTGTTTGTTTATTTTATTTCCCTATCAAAAATTTGATTCTATCACATTTATTTAAAAAATTATTTGTATGTTCCGTAACTTAAATAATTAAAAATTTTTTCATTTTTTACGCTACTAAACTACTAAATATAAATTTAATTATTAAACACAGTAATTATTAATTTACTAATTCGCTAATTTGTTCGAAAAATATGTCGAGAATAACGTCGAGAATTATTATCCTCCTCTTCTTCCCTAAGGACAACAATCTTCTAATATCTTCTACATCTTCTTGGCTTATTTAATTTTTCATTTTCTAAAAATAAAATTTTCTAAATTTAACATCAAAGTGAAGATTATTTTATTAATGCAGTTGCTGAAAAGAAATTAGAACAAACATTATTAGTCCGTTTGATACTTTTCAATTATTTCATCATTAATTATGCTAATCTTAAATTTTTTTTTTTTTTTTTTTTTTTTGACAATTTTAAACTATGCTATTATTACATAAAAATACTATACTTGTTTTACATTTAAGTTTAATCGATTCTATCATCGTTTTTTATTTCATTTAGCAAAAATTTGCCATTGATTTTTCGTATTTATGTAGCATAAATTATTTAAATTCTTTTTACTGCTTAATTTTCAATCAATAATTCTTGTACCAATAAGTCATACAAAAATTGATATATAATAAGTAATGAATAATTAATACATAGTTAGTTATGCTTTTTTTTTTTCCCAATTTCAATTTTCCATTTTGTTAACCTTTTTCATTGTGTGGTAAATTTAATGGTCTAATAGTTTCAATTTATCTAACAACAAATCTTTTGTCGAAAATCTTTCATCAAACAAGAAATGACTGCTATAGTTTTGTTACATATGAAATCCTTTAATTGTTTAAGTTAAAGTAAAAGTACTTATCTTTTGGAACGATAAATTTGAAAAATTTTTTAAAATCTTAGTGCAAATTTATAACAGTAAAGATTTTAATTTTTAATTACTCATTTCTTCTTTTATCCATTTCTATACTACTTCGTTTCATCTTATTCAAATGAAATTCATTATGAAAAATGACAAAAAAAAATGGTGAATAAAAAAGTTGGCAAAATTTAAGATAAATTATGAAATTATTTAAATAGGATTATTTAGATAAAGGAAAGAAAAATTATTAAAAATTATCCAATTTTTTTTTTTTTTTTACATAAATAAAAGAATGAAATTTATTTGATAAAAAATAATTCAATTTAATAATTTCACAAATAAATCGTATTAGGTTTGAGTAAAATTCTAAAAATTGTCATAACAGATAGATGACTTTTAAAGCAATAAAAAAAGAGCAAATAAAGGAGATGAATTCGGAGACAAAATGAAAAGGATGTACAAAATTTTTCATTGATAACAACATTGCGACAGTATTGGAATGAAATTTTCGAATTTTTTTTTTTCTTTCTTTTTTTTTTTTTTTTTTTTTTTTCATGAATTGCACAATCTTATCGAAATTTTTCATTTCAATTTTTGAATGAAAACGCTTTAATTTGTTAGTTTTCCAGAAGTGAATTGTTTCATTATTAAAAGATAATTATACTGATTATATCGATGATATCATCCGAATAAATCGAATGGAATGTATTGGCATTTTTATATTATAGTACAATCTGTTGTATAAGATTTTGTCAAGAATTATTTTCACGAGAATCAGTTAGTTTTATTTAAATGATATATATATATTTATGTATGCAAACACATTCAATCAATGTGATTTAATTGTTGAATTTGGTTTAATTTATTACTGGTTTCAGTCAAAATAAATTCAAAATTATAATTCATAATTTATGAAAGTATTTCAAAAATGAAGATTATAATTTTCTATAAATTGTAATTTTTATAAGAATTTTCGAAATTCTTATAGCAATAATAATTTTTCTTGTTTTTTTTTACTGTTTTAAATTTAAAAATGAAATGAAAAATGGGACAGTGAAAAAATTCCTGCAAAAGAAGTAAAAAAAAAAAAATTTTTTAGTGATGCTAACTGATATTTAGTATATATATTGGATGAAACAAAAAAAAAAAAAAAAAAAAAGGAAAGTTTTGTTTTCGGAATATTCGAAGACGAAGTAATCTATTGCTAAAATTATGTAAATTAATTTTCTTTGATGCAAGAATTGAAAGCTATGAATTATTGGTTTGTTTTAGCTAAATCAATAACTTTTAATCAGTAAAATTCATGTTTTTAATTATTGGTACATACAGATGCTTGATTTTTCTTCGTTATTATAATTAATTAGGAAAAAATTGCAATAATATCTGCGAAACAAAATTGAATAATTCCAAATCAATAAATGATATTTTCGATTCAACTCTTTTTTTCACCTTTTTTCGTTTGTTTTAGTTCATTTTTATTATTTCAATACAATTTACACACTTTTTAATTTGTTTTTTTCTTTAATGTGCGAAAAATTACTCATTTATTCCGTTTGTAATTATATACTTTAGGAATTAATTGCACAAAATTAATAGTTGAAATATTGTTTTTAAATTCTATTAATTGAAATCAAAACAAATTAGAAAAAAGGGAGAAAACAGTGGAATGAAACGAATGATTGAAATGTATTAAAGCAATGAGATGTTAATCATTTTAATGACTTAATTTATGAAAACATAAAAACACGTTGAAGCTAATCAAAAATCAAACTTTTATTGATTTTTATCACAGCTGTCACTGATATTTATCATCTCATACGAATGTATACAATGCAATAATAAGAATTAATTAAAATTTTCAAACAAAAGATTAAATTTCAAAATTTCTCTAAGCTAAAAATAAAATAAATTTTTGATGAAGAAAAAAGAAAAAACGGAGAAAAAAAAATTGAAATAATGTATAAATTGATCAATTTTTATTAAGTTTAATATGTAAATGATAATGAGAATTTTTTTTTAAAAAAAATTAGTAAGAATTTTTTTTTTTTTTTTTTTGGAATTTCTGACGACTTACCAAATTTATCCTAACAAACTTTTCATTCCAATTGGTACTTTTTCTAAAATGACTGAATTTATTCAGAACTGTACATATATGAAATTTTGAAATTTTGATATTTTCAATGAAATTTGAACACTTTAAAAATTTCCATTCCTTTTTACTAAAAAAGAAAAGAAAAGGAAACAAATTTGAATTCAAAAAACAATGAGACATTGCGTTTGTTGCTCATTTGACATTATTAATTCCATTATATCTTTTTAAAGGAATTTGTTTATTTTTTTTTTGAATTGATTCAAAAAAAAAAATTTGAATTGCAATCTCCAGCAAACTTATAATACTATCATTAAATTAAATTAAGTTATAGTAGTAGATTTTTAGCAAAATGTAGTAGGTTCCCTCTAAAAAGTGATTTCTTTTTTTTTTTTTTTTAAATTTAAAAGAATTTTTAAATTGATTAACTGATAGTCTAGACATTGTTTACTTCCTCATTGCAATGTGATATCTGCGAACGATGTATGATAATATTTATCAATAATGGAAGTATAGTAAAATGAAACTTTTAAAATTGGAAAATTTTTCTATCTCTAATCAATGCATTTCATTGAATTAATTGTTCAAGAATTTTTTCATCCTTAAACAAAAAAATAATCAAAAATTTGAGCATATTTTCCAAAAGAAAAATCTCAACGCTCAACGTTATATTTTTACGTTGATTATTACGCTTACGTTGCTAACTACTTGTTAATCATTAGCTATGATAACTTATCAATAAGTATCACATGTATCTCTAGAATAATTTATAATTTTAATTCAATTTATTGTTTTTTCCTTTTCTTATCCATTCAAATTGATTTGAAATCGAACATATATTTCAAATTATTTGCTGATAAATTAAATAAATTCGGAGGTTAAATAGATGTACATTGTGATAGAGAAAATAATATTTCATAAATGAGATTAAAATTTAAAATTCAAATTAGAATTTGAATTTCAAGTATGTAATTTTAGCCGGTTTTATGTCAAATATCAATATGTTATTAGCAATGAATGAGATACATAAAAATAATAAAGATTGCTTGTAAACAATTTCGATAAATACTGATTATACTTTACTTTGAGTATTGATATATCCTACCTTTGTATCATGCACAAATAATGAAATTTGTTTGTCAACATTATATGTATTAAAATATCGATATTGATATTTCAGAAACTGATAATACTTTATTTCGAGTTCTGATATACTTTACTTTCGTATTTAACATATGCCTGCGTAAAAATTTTAGGTATAAATAATCACTTTCGATAAATTAAATATGTAACGAACCAATGCTACAAATATTTTGTATTTATAATGTATCGTATGATATAATTTAAGCATTGCAAAATTTTTAGATGTGAAATTGATTATTGAGTAAATAATTGATATTCATATAAATGTTCCATAATTTGTTTTGGTATAATTAATTTTATTTTTTAATTTTGTGGAATATTAATGAAAAGAAATAAAATGTCATGCATTTTACAAAGGATGATGAGAAATGCAAATTGGTACAAATCCAATAAATTAAATGATTGTCTAATTTAGTGATTACTGATGAAAAAACATAAAAAAAGTATAGGAAAATTTAATTTTGTTAAACTAAAAGATGGAAAAAAAAAGAGCTTCGTGAAACTAACAAACGTAATTCCAGCAAATTGCAAAAACAAACGATGAATGAAATTTTTTTATTGAATTATGATTAATTTAAATTTCAAACAGTAAGGACTAATGATATAATGCATAATATATGCTTAACTTTTGAAAAAAAAAAAGAAATTGGAATAAAAATTAAAAATTCGGTTAATGTATTAATGAAAAACTTTTGCTAAACTACATCATTTCTAAAGTTGTTTTTTTTTTTTGGAGTTCAAAGAAATATTGTATATAACATGCTAGTGGAATTTAAAAAATAATATTTTTCAAAATTCTGCTTTATTTTTTGAAAATTTCACTAGAATTAAAAAGAAACACAGCACAATTTTATTCATTAATGGAAAGGTAGTAAAAAAGACTAAAGAAAGATGTATATAGTAATTAAATACTTAAATTGAGTAAAACCGAGTTATTTTTGCTAATAGTTACAAAATATGTAATAAAATAATAAATAAATGATCAGTACTTGAATAGCTTTTATAACATTTATACAACATTCATTTCTTCAACAAATTTTTAACATTTTTGAATGAAAAGTTAGGAAATTTTAGCCATTTCCAATATATTCCGAGCATTAACTATGGATTATATACATTATAATGAAATACTTATTATGGGTATTGTATGCAGTATGTCAATGGTTACATATTGCATATGCATGTGCTTCATTTTTTTTTTGAACTAAATGTTAATTTTAAAACCATTTAAATTTACTTAAAAGAGTTTACTTAAAATTCAATTAAATAATGTCACAAAAAGAATACGACATATTGCATGTATAGTTGTAAAATCAATGTAATGAGCATTTGTTTAATTTGAAGTGTGAAATAAATGATTTACCTATTGCAAATTTTTAAAATTAAAATTGAAATGAAATTGCAATGTTGCATCATTAATATCATCTATTTAAATCATTTGTTACTTTCACAATTGAAATATCATTTTTTTTTTTTTTTTTTTGTCAATAATTTCAGTTAGTTTTTTAAGATGCTTTAAGCAATAAAATATCACTTAATTAGCTATTAACGATGATTATATTTTGTTAAAATAAAAATGAATTTTTGCTTACTCATCAAAAAATTCACCGATTTTACATTAAGCGGATAACAATTTTTAATCGTCATCTTTCAACCTAATGATATTACAACAACTCATTCGTTAGCAACCATCACTGTTACATTTCGAAAACATTAAAACAAAGATGCGGAACTTTGAAAAGTTGAAATTTATGAAGTCTGAGAAAAAAAAAACCAATCTAAAATGAAGATTTGAAAGAAAACAGAAAAAGAAACAAAGATTTAAACAAAACGAAACTTAAAAATTTTAAAAACAAAACGTGAAGAGAGGATGAAAAGGAAAAGATCATATGCTAAATAGAATTTCAATATTTTAAATCAAGTTTGGATTAAAAAGTACGCACTGCAGAAATTCTGGAAGAACGAAAATATTGTTTAGGTGAGACGAAATTTTTTTTTTTTCTCTTTGCTAAGCTTTTAACGAATTTTTATGATTTTTGACCGTGAAATTTTATGAAATTCATTGATATCTTGACTAATGAATAATCTGATAGGTTCAACAGATGATATCATTAGGGTCAACACTCTGGTAGATTGATTTACATTGAGGTTATGAGAGGGGAATAATACATTATTATGATAACTGTAAAAGCAATCTTAATCATTTGAATAATAATCGAACAGATTAAATTGAAAATTTATAAAATTTTTAAATTTTATCAAATCTTCAAAAGGTATTGCATTTGAAGTATCAGATTTTTCAACACTTCCAAAATGTTACATAGCCAATTCTTAATACTGTTCGTTTGACCGGAAATAACTTTTTGAGTAAATCGATTTGTCGTAAAATTTATGAAGCATTTCGACTGTCCTGATGTCAAAGAGCATTTAATTTTGAGTTATACTCATAAGGATGGTTGATTTCAAATAAAAATTTCTTATTTTTGGAGAAAAATATTACCCAATCAAAGAGATCATCATATGAGATTGAATAATTTGATCAGTTATCAGTATTTAGAATTAATTGAATTTCTCAATCAATCGATGTCAACAACATTATGGCATGAAATTTTCCATAACTGAAACGAAATTATCATATATTATTATATTAGAAATATTGCTAAATTATTAATCTGATATTAAATATTAGATTATATTGATTAAAATTTCATAATTTTACGTCAATTTTTTTATTGCAATATTTAAAAATTTTAAATTAAAACGCTGGTGAAGAAATTTTTATTTTTCAAAATAAATAAGTGAATTTTTATTCGGCAAAAAAAAAAACAAATTAATCAAATAGAGAGGAAAGAAAAAAAAAGAGAATGCATAAATGAATTTATAAAACAAATTCTTTCGGATTAATTCAAAACAAATGTAACATTTAAATGAAAATTGAAAATCCAAATCAATCGTATTAGTAAACAAATATATTTTGGTAAATATTTCAAATTTATTTCAACATTTAAATATCAATTATTATGATAAGTTATAATCATTAAATACAATCAAATTTACAGTCAAAGAAAAAATGTTATCCAATCGAATCGAAATCATTCCAGTTTAGATATATACGTTTAATACAGTAAAATTCTTTCACGTAATTTAATCTATCTATTCATAGGTTAATTATGATTATTTTATTCCTAATTCACTAATTAAATTATTGCTTCACATAAGAATTTGAAAAGATTTCCATTAATTTATCATTGATAATTCCAATTCAAAAATTAGCAATGCATGCATAAATTTAAGATTGTTAGTCGTTTTTTAATTATTGAAATATTTTTCCAATACTTTATAATTTCTCTTTGAAAAAAAAAAGAAAGAAACCTAATTAATTAATTCTAATCGTAATTTGAACAATCATTTAATCCAATAAACAATGAAAAAGAAATAACTTAAGAAACAATAAAATAACTTTAACATTGATAAAAAAAAAAAATTAAAATATTCATTTCATCGATTGGAAAATTTCGTTTAGTACCAATTATTATGCCAAAAAAAAAAAAAAAAAAAAATTAAATAGTTAAAATTATGCGTATTCTCAAAATTTTTCTTTCGTCATAAATTAAAAATTTTTACATAATCAGAAATTTCAATCATTTATACTATTACATGAAACATTTAAATCGATTAAATGAAAAAGTTAGCCCGTTGAATTTAGAATTAAAAAACTGAAAAATATAATCATTATGTAATTTGTTCAATTCGATGGAAATTACAAAAGACAAACTCGAATAAATTTGGTGAAAATCGGGATATAGCAATTCGTGAAATTGAGACTAAATGAATGAATCGGAAATTAAAATGGGATAGTTTAATGGCACCGGAAATCATTTTCCGGTGACATATCGAGCGTGTGACCTTTACAACTTTATCATTAGTAAGCGGATGAGGAATCACTGATAGCACATGTCATTTTAATGTATTTGATGGGATCAAATTATTGCATTTCAAAATTAATTTCAATCCATTTTAAACAGCAAACAATTATGTATGACTATGTAATAAAACAATCTGAATGTAACTAATGCATTTATAACATTTATTGATTGACAGAATTCAAATACTTGAAATGATTGTTGAGGAAAATCAATCACTTAAATTTTAACTGATTTTAATCCATTCTTTTTAATAATTAAATTTCCGATTACCGTTTTCAGTTTTCAGTTTGTCATCTTTTTCTTTTCTTGCATCCTTAATTATTAACTCAATTTTACTTCCCGTCTTTTTTCTTTTTGCCTTTTAATTAATCACTTCAATTAATTGCCCTTCCTAAATTTTTAATTATCAAATGTAATTTATAAGATTTTCCAACGTTTCTAATTTATGCAAATTTTATTCCACTCGCTTTTTTTTTCTGATTTTTCATTTTTTTTTTCCTAAAAATTTCACATTTTTAAAGCTATCTTATCCCGGATAATAGCTTCAATAATATTGCAAGACCAATCGATATTGCTGCATTATTTGCGATTATTTTAAGCCCTTAAGGCATTTTTCACAATTTCATATCCTACATTCACACTATTTTGGGAAATATTTGCATAGATTAATAATTAACTGTCCGACTATTTAAGCATTGTTTCTTATTTTATAGCAATCATTTCATCAATCCTTTTTCAATTTTGAAAATTAAAAAATGGATAAATTTCAGTTTTTCAAGCTTTAGGTAAATTTCAAATTTTCAACAGTCATGCCTAATACTATTATAGTAAAATATGTTTAGCTTATATTTAGATGTAAATTTCAAATTAACTCAATAAAAAATATGTTCAATTTTTTTTTATCTCTTTCGTATATTATCGATCAGATCATTTTCACTGATCAATAATTATTGGAATAATTAATATGAAATAATTCGTACAATTAAAAATGCTCCCTCATTACATTGTTAATTGTTAGTGAATAGAAATCAATGTAACAATTAAAATATTTCTCAAATCAATCGATAATCAATACTTGTGGGAATTAAATACTCTCTCAACCAATCAATAATTAATATTGCATTGGCATATTTCCAACATTCATTCTGCATATCTCATACTTCCTTCCATCGTATATTTACAATGCTATTTCATCATTCCTCTCATTCTATGGTAAAATTGTATAGAAGTGTGATGTCTCATTTTCTTTATAGACATGCATGCATCTTTTTCGATTGAAACTGAAAAATTTAACCAATTTCTTTTTTTTTTTTATTTTTTTTTCTCATTTTTCCAATCATTTCTTCTATTAACAAATTTTTTGAATATTTTAATTGTAAATTTTAAATTTAAATTTTTTTCAAATTTAAAGTTATCAATGCTAATCTTTTTATAAAATGAAAAAATATTCCAAATAGCATTAATTTGATTGATAAATTATCAGTTATTATCATATTTTTATACTGTTACATACAAGAAAAGTTTGAACATTTCATATTTTGAATTTTAAATTTAAAATTTGAATATATAAATTGAAAATTTTTTAGTATCAAATTAGAATTTTATTTTTTAGTATTTGATTGAATAACTTTAAAAAGGTAAGAATAATTGATATGAATGATGAAAATATCTAAACAATGCTATAAATAGTTGAATGTAATAATTGAAGAAAACATTGTTTTTTATCGGCGGGAAAATGAGTAGGAAAATTTCAGAAAGGAAAGTTTATTTTAAAACGAAGGAAAGATAAAAAGAAAAAAAAAGTTTATCCAATCAAAAAGAAAAGAAAATTACAATAAGGTTACAAATTATTTACCCATTAAAATTTATTGATATATGATCGATCATTTAAGCATGTAATATTTTATCGTAATTTCAAAATTTTATTACAAAATAATTACTATAGCTTGTACATTTCATTTTATTAGGGAATATTATAATTTCAAGTTTTAAATAAAATTTTCATGTTTGAGTTTTTTTTTTTTTTTTATACTTTTTTCATCTATAATAAAATGCTTGATGATAAATGATAACTCATTAATGATAAATTAATATAATTTTTATTTTGGACAATTTTAATTTTCATTGTTTTATTGCAGGTATGGAACCGGTTGAACCAATCCGAAAAAATGCAACAAAGCACAAAGATTGCCGAAAACGTGTAGTAACGAAAAATGAATTGAAAAGGGTTGGTTAAAATAATTTTTTACATCTATTATAGATTTTTATATAGAAGATATGAGCTAATTTTTATATTACATTTTCATATGTAAATTAAAATTTACATATGGATAAAAAGATTTTACTTATCGTCTACATGTATAAATTGAAATAGTTTTATAAACTGTTGTTTTACTTGTCGATTATGTTTGTTTATCAAATTTTTGTTTATTTTATGGACAATTTCATTTACAGATTGTGTATATTATGAGATTTTTTTCACACTTTTTAGATATGTTTATAAGTCATTATTGAGTAGGATTAATTAATAGTGATTGTTTTCAAAAGTTCTTTAACATAAGCAGATTGAAATTTACTTTCTGCTATTTTTTTTCTAAAAACATTCTTGGAACTGCAATGTAATGGCAAAGGATACTATTAGGATGGAAAAATATTTTCACTGATTATATTTCAGATTTTGACATATTATACATCGCAGTTGCCGTGTGTTGTTGAAGCCTGTAAAGTAGAAAAACGTGAATTAAATTCGTTGATTAAAAGCCTTCAGGAGGAAGTTCGTGCTAAGGTATGCTAAGAATCATTCCATGTTTTCCTGATTTAATTTCTCATAATGCAGGAATTTATTTCGGATTAAAGTTTCAGAGAATATTAAGAGATGCCGAATATAGCCGAACAAAGTAGTTCATGATTTTTGGAAAGCGATCGCAAATTTCATGTTCTAAGTTCATTGTGACGATTAAATTAAATTCTAATTTACTCTCAGACTCGACTTCAAATTGCAGGATGCATCAATTAAAATTTTGCGTGAAAATCTATCAACAATGCGGTTTACGATTCGAGAGTTCAGTTGCTTCATCGCCAGTAATCATCCTGGAACGACGGTAAATTCATCTATTTAATTAAAATGTATTTCTTCTACTAGTTGTTATTACTAACTTTTCAAAAATTTGTTGATTTAGTGCTATCATAGTGTAACTAAAAATGAAGCATTGAGCTGCATATTATAGAAGTTAAAATGAGCTATCATCAGTTTCTTGTTGAATTATTCGTAATGCTCATATTGTGAAATCTTTGTAATTATGCCCTCATAATTTACTCTTAATATGAGAAGCCTCTGAGATGTCAAACTGATCAACATGGATAGTTTTGTATCATCATTCTGATCCATACTTGATCAATTACAATACATCTGCAATTGTTTGGTAGGGCTTGGATATAGGAATAGGCAACATAAAGGTTTTTTTTTACTGGCAGTTCTATGCGATAGATCATTTTGCTGTTTCACCAATAATTAACATTTCAGATTGCTGCAACAGCTCAAGCCTGGGAAAAACGTTGGAAAGCTGAAGATGAGGAAGGATTATGGAATACTACGAGCTCATCAAAGGTACAATCAGCAATACGTCGCCACCGATCACATGCTAAACCGAGGACATCATCTGTTACGAACACTTCCACTACCAATACCGCACAATCTGAGAAGGCACAGCTTGTTTCACCGCAGCAAAATAATATTTTCCATGAATTTGCCCGGAAGAATGGTTAGTTTCTTTCCAAATCTAAGTCAGACAAATAGAATAAAGTGTTAAATTAGAGCAACGTATTAAATAACAAGAAAATAAGTGAAATATGGATAGTAAAAAAAAAATGAAGAGGAAACGAAGGAGAATGTATTCCTGAATGACTTCCACCTGGTTGTTTTTAAATATTTAAATACTCCGGTACTTGCCTTACAAACAGGAGAAATACCTTATATCCATTCCCAAAAGTGTTGTATAATTTCTTGATAGTTTGTTTTGATTGTTCTTCATTTTTTTCATCAGTGTATTTTTATTTGGTTATTCAAAATAATGAATTCTGGAGATTCTTGAAGTTTCTAATGTATTTATAATGCCAAAAAACATGAATCTTCCACATATTCACATATTTATCGTTTTAAATCTGATTGATTTCAGCGATTGCGATTTCACGTATAACAAATTCTAATATTCGTAAATCGCCTGCAAATTTGGAACAATTTCTTTCGTCTTCCCTTACAACTGCAACAAACAGTGATAATTGCTCAACGCCACAAAACCAGACAACGGCAACAGCCCATGCTTTAATTACTGTGAATCAACCGTTGAATTTACCGATGTCATCGGATGTTAGCAGCCATATTCTAATGCCAACGAGTTCCCAGTATAAAACCATACAGACTATCAATTCATCACAAATAAATGGACAAGGTAAAGTTTTTTTTTTATTAGCCGATTTGATGGGATAGTATTTTTCGAACTTTTATTGCAGCCATCTTTTTCATTGGTTGTAATTTCTTTCGAACATTTTTCAAATTTAAATTTACTTAACATCAGTCCTGTTTAAATCAGCAGTTTTCTGTTTTGTTTGTATTTTCTTACTAGTAGATTAAGTTAAACTGTGATACTATCTAACTTCAATTGTTTTTTGGAAGAGACGAGGGAAGGATTATGAATGAAGAGGAGAGGGATGACTGCAGTGTTTTTAACTTTCTAAACGCTCTTCTACAACGAACTTAGTAATATGCTTGCTTGATTTGCTTTTTTTTTTTAAATATGGAGCTGTCTGTAAAAATCACGACACTTTGAATGTTGCAATCATCCCATTTTACTAGCTTAGTTATAGATTACACTTACAAAATTAAGTGTCATCTATCGTATATTTGTATTGACATTGTGAATTGAGCTACAGGGAATATATTTGAGGAGGAGATTATTTTATCCAAGTATTTTATCTTGCTAGTGATGCAAAAAAAAAAAAAACCGGTAATGCAAATACAAAGTTTAAAATTGTTTTTTAATCCAATAAGTGGACACTCTTAGCGAGAGTTATATTTTATTAGAGTGTATTTTTGCAGATTTTGAGGAATAAAAGTTTAAAAATCACTTAGGAATGAATTTGCCGGCATTTCTTCGTAAAACATCGGTGAATCATAGTTCGGAACAACTTTTTTCTTTTTCCTTTGTAGTACTAAGTTAGAATTCTTCTACTGTTATAGGCTGTAATGTTCTGTTTTACTGATAGTGACATTATTAATTAAACTTACGTAACACGAATATTTTAGGTGAGCCCTTCGTTTGTCACTACAGTCGTAATCAATTTCGTAACATTTGTTATTTATTTTGTAATCTTTGTCATTGATATTGTGTATTTGAGTTAAATTATAGGAACGATAAACAACTGTTTGAAATATGATATAGCAACTAATTTCGCTTTAAACTTTTGAAAAAATAAGTTAAAAAATACAGATATTACAGTTTTTATCCAAAAAATATCCTGTTTTCCAGGGACTGTTAATCATTCTCAGGCAGCCAGCTATTTGAGACTGAATAATACGGAAACAAAACGTAAAAATCGTAATGAACCAGTTGGCATCAAAAAAGTTCAAAGAAATGAAACTGTTAGTGATGTGATAATACTTAGCGATGATGAAAGTGATGGAAAAGTCGATATTATGTCTGTAGGTTTTTAAATTTTTTCCTCAGCAACAAAAAGTTAGTGAAATTTTAGACACTTTTTAAAGCTAGGATTATTAATTGATAGTATTTTTCATAAACTTTCCGGAAAAGATTCGCTCATGTTTTAATTTAACCTCTCCGTAGGTGAGCGCTTTTGTGACTTTTCTCAAATATTGATTTATCTAAGTATGTATTATCTAGTGAATTCTATCATCCATCAAAACTACGGTTAGGTTGTTCGAAATAATTTATGCGTATGCATAAATGCTTGTTTTTTCTTTGCATACTAGCGGAATAAATCTGTGGTAGAATTGAAGGGAAATGAGAAGTTCATAACTCTAACAAAAAGTGTAAATTATCCAGGAAAAGCAATTTCCCGAGGGAGGGAAAAAATGTTTAGAAAGAGATAACTGCCAAAGTTATATTTAGAAATGCAAGATTTCTAAAAGTTGCACCATTAAAATCAAATAGAGCAAAGTTGGGGAATAAACTCAAATTCATGCATATTATAAAATATTGAAAACTTATTCCAGGAAGACATGGTTACAATACCTCGTTATGATTCCATAAATTCAGTACGTTGCAAAAAATCTCATCCATTAGTATATCCTAGACTAAGGATTTATCCAGGCTTACGCATATCGCGCCTTCATATTACATGGTTGAATTCATTCGAAGGTTCGTCTTTTTCAGGATTCACTCACATTAGCTTAATTATTAGGAAATAATATGGTAATTAAAATAAGTTCACTTTTTCCATAATTTATAGTTACTACAACGTTAAATTCTTATTGAATAATTTCTTTTCTTCAATTTTTAACAAATTATGATAATTATTATTATCGGTTACAGATATAGCAAAGACAAAACACATTATACTAAATGTTCGGTATGCGGGTGAATACTCAAAACAGGTTATTGATTTTGACTTTTTCCATTAAATAATAAGTTAACGCATAATAAACTTTCCCTTCTATTTAAATCATTGATTATAGTCACTAGTATAGGTCCTCTTTGAAAACGTTGCAATGCAATCATTAGCCTTTCCGTTTAGTCTGTTTATTAATTGAATCAACGCTAAATATTTTCAAAAAATAGCTAATATAATTGGCTCTACCCAATTCAATTCCTTTATTCTCATACACATAAATCTTCTCTCCCAAAGAAGCTGTTTTTGACTTTCTAAACTTTTTTTGATGGACTTCAAACGCCAAATGAATGTTCACACTTTCAACCATCTGTAATTTATCTGATTTATTAGTTCAAAAAATCTCTATAAATTGTCCTTTATATTGTTTATTAATATTTCAGCTTGATCATGTGATACTTTATGAACTTGAACATACTATGAATTATCTTCTTCCGTTAGAAACCGGAAAATAACGAATTCATTTTTAGATCTTTCATATTTTATATTATATACGATCGATGGTTGAAAAAGAAGAAGCGGAAGGATGGACAAGGATTTATTCAAAAGAATGTGAAGCTGATGGAAATAGCCGATTGCGTATTCAATTTGATGAAGGTAACTTTCTCGGGCCTATAATTTTTCCTTAACAAAAAACTATACTGATGTAATCGGCAAACGCTTCTTCCCTCTCACCGGCAAATCTTTAATCAGATGCATTTCGGATTTCGCTGAAGCTTTATAAATCAAAAAAACTTGGATTTTTATATCTGTTTTGCTTGGTAATTTTTTCAAATGCTAGGCCAGACTTGGTTCAATGATGCAATCTATTTTACTGGATTTATTGAATGTGGTTTGGAGAGGTATGGTGCATATGCGGATGTATGCAAAGTGGAATTGGGTTTGCAGGATAAACAGGTATTTATTCATTTAGTTTGAATTATGTTTGTTATTGTATCAGCATTTAAAATTAAGTGAATTGATTTAATTAGTTGATGATTGGATTTTGTAATGTAGATTTGTTTCGTTTTTTAATTCTTCCAGATACCAGCTAATTTTACGCGACGTTACTGGCCATAGATACTACACGACATATCATGGCCACACTTACCTTTTGAGAAGTTCATTGACTGTCATCCGATTTGTTAAATATCGGAACTATTTAGATTTTATTGGCGTTTATTACTTTTATATTTAACGCTGCTTGTACTGAACTAATTATTCAAACTTTTAAACTATGGGTATATTTTCGGTATTTTTTTTTTCATTTTATTAAGTCTTTCTTTATATTCTGTATACTGTATTATATCAATTCGTAACTTTTTCATTTTATCGTAACCTTCTGAAGATGTTATTTTTAAAATATATACTACATTCTCTATGACTAATTCAACTTTCTACATTCGGTGATGAGATTTTCTTTGTTCTTCATTTTCAAGCTTTTTTAAATCACTTTTGTCAGTAAAATTAACTGTAGGATATAAAGTAAATGATTTAATCTAATGTTTATATATGTACTATTCAGAAGATGTATTCATGCTTTCTTCATCAGCGAAATAAATAGAAATTAATTTGTATAAGCCCATATTTGCAAATTCAGGATTTTTTTTTTCTTTTTTTTTTGATTCCAGTGGATTTTAACGCTTGTTACTGTTTTTCTATATTAAATTTTTGCTCAAAGTCTTTTCACATTATGATTGATGGTAGTTTAATTATGTCTATTATTTACTGTCATGAATAGAAGAAGTAGTAATAGTGGTAGCTGTCATTATGAAACTAAAAAATATTGTGTATTGCTGATGAAAAACTTTTCTATATTTTATTTTTTCGAAACATTTCACTGTGAATATTTGGAATTGGGAATGGTGCATGTAATTCTCCATGATAATGATTGAGATAAACGGTAATTAATTGTAGTATTGCCAAAAAAAAAAGTGGCTAACGCAATTTCAATTGGAAATATAAAAATAAAGTTTTATTTCCAATATAGAAGAAGAGAAAAATGAAATTAGAAAGTTAAAATTACAATTTAAATTGCTAGTTAGCTACTAAAGTACTAAATAACCGAGAATATCAATTTTGGTGCTAGCCTTTGAAAGTCTTTCATTTTCATTTATAACTTTTTCTTTTTTTTCTTCATTAGAATGCGGTGTTTCTTCTTTTTTTTTTTCATTGCTTGATAATTGATAGCAAGAGAGTGATGAATGTTATTGCAATAAACTTTGTGATTCATATTGTTTGACAAACAAATTCAAAATAATCATGTATCAATGAATTAAACTTTTCATCCTATTGAATGATTACTTCTAATAGTTGTAAAAAATTAAGTATGCTGAATTAAATTTTACAAAAAAATGAATTTGTCAAGTGATGTTTCCTCCATTTATCTATGGTAAGTAATATCAGTTCAAAATTTTCATACTAAAAACAAACAAAGAAAAAAAAACGAAAGTTTGATTGTTTTATTTTATCATATCAAGTTTCATGCAATTAATCCATTAATGAAAAACTACAATGAGTGCATTACTTAAATGAATTAAATGGAAAAAACAAGATATCCAATTAAGTGACCTATAGTAATTACATAAAATTTTATTGGTAAATATTTCATAAAAATATTTTACTCGTTTAAATTTAAACAGAATAAACTTATAACGAATATATATCATCCATTATTTTTGCATATTTTCGAGTGAAGACATAAGTTGATAATTAAATAATGCTTAAAGATGAAAGTGCTTTTAAGTTTCATCGAAATAAGAAGAAATATAATTACTTCTTCTCATCCATTTATTTTTCTTTCCATGAATAAAATGAAAGAAAGATGAAAAATTGTGAAAATAGTAATGATTTATTTAAAGCTTTTAATAGTTTTAAATCATTTCTGTCTTTTTCAATTTTTGTTTTTCATTTTGTTTCCTCTTTTGTTTTTCTTTTTTTTTTTTTTTTCGTATCAAATTTTATTGTTACATTTTGTTTATATTTAAAAGATTTAATTCATTTTAACGTTTATTTTTAGTAATTTATATTATTTTCATCCTTTTATTTAAAGATATAAATTCTTTTACATCATATTTTCGACTATTTAACTATTTAATTATTACAGTTGAACGAATTTGATTAGCAATTTTTGAATTATTTAATGAATAATAAAAACAAAGTGTGCATTAACACCTCTATGGTAGTAAATTGTCCATATTTATAGTTTCAAATGATTTTTATGCTTTCTGAAAAATTAGAATAACTGAGAAATTAAGAGATGATAAAATATTGCCTGATAAATGTTATCATCATCATTTGCATATAATTGATAGTTGTGATACTTTATCAAGCGGAATAATCAATCATGATAATTATTCTTGACTGTTACTATTATTATCCTTATCATTTTTTAATGTAATACTTTGCTTATTTATATCCATTTTATGATATCAATAATGCAAATTTTATACTTTTAAGATAATTTATCATAGTAAAAAAAAAAAAAAAAAAAAAGAAAAAGAATAATTCATTTTTCTTATTTAATGATTAAATTATGATCATTTTCTTTTATTTGTAAGAATTTTTCTCGTCTATTCATTTCGTAAAATATGAAGTGGACAATTTTATTTTTGGCCCCATTATGATATGATAATCTCGTATTTACACAACAACTAGGCTTAGCAAATAAGACATATTGAACACACTATACTTTGCTAAAAATGAAAAGCCTAGCAAAGAAACAAAGCCATAACATGATTTTTCTCTCTCATTTTCTTATTTAAAAATGTTCACAATATGATCTTTTTGTCACAATGATAAGCCTAGTATTACTGAATAGATCCATTTAATTCATTCGTTGCAATACACATAAAATAAATGTGCTGAATTTTAAAATAGTAATTTTAATGCATAATAAAATATAAATGAATAAATAATATTATTAATATAACAATTTTTCCAATACATATATGAACAAATATGTAAATATTTACTCTATAAAATGATGAAATATTTTCTAAATGTTTGGTTATATCCATGAAAAAAGGCTAATTTTTTTTTTTTTTTTTTTTTTTTTTTTTATGAATGAATAATAAGAAATACCTTGAAAAAAAAAATAAGTCTTTATTGCTTGTTTTAAATGTGAAAATAAATTCATGTTTTGATTTTTTTTTACCGAAAAAGAAAAAAAAGTAAGAAAAGAAGGAAATAGTATAGGTGTTACATTGATTCATTTATTTTAAACAACAAAATAATCAAATAATTGATCAATAATTAATAATGCAATAAATATTTTAGCACAATAATTATTGCAAATTATACTATAAAATCTTTTTACATCAAAAAGGGTCAAAAAAAATTTTTTTTTTAATTATTATTATATTGTTAGAATTTTTTAGCGTAAAGATCTTAAAGTTATAATAACAATTGAAATTTTTAAAACACTTAAATAATTCCCATAAAGCACTCCGTCAACATCCATTTCCTTCAAAACGATTAACTAAATTAATCAAATAATGGTAGTTTTTTCATGATCAAACTTACTCTTTTCATAATTTTCAGATGTTAACTATGAATTAAACTTCCATACTTCTTGAAAAATAAAAAATTTATTACTATTTTGCGTATTTAAATTTTTGTACATTTCAGCAGACTAAAATTTTCTTCTAATTTTTTACATTCAAACTTATATACTTTTTAAGAAATTAAAAAAGTGAGACTTTTTTTTTTCATATTTTAAAATATTAAAATCAGAAATTTTTAAAAAGTAAGCAAACAAAGAATATTTAATAATATCAATAAATAAATGCTTAATTTCCACTCTTAGATTCACTTTTTTTTTTTTTTTTGGAAGTAATATTCAATAAAATATTTTTCTTTAAGACTATTTTTAATATTTTCATCATTTTCTTTTTCCATCCTATCAACCATTTTTCAATCATTAATCATTTCCTTGCATTTTCTATTTTCATAATTTGATTAATGCTATCTTAGTAAGCATTTAATTTGATATGTTTTCAAATTGCACAGTCAACTAATTAAATCATTCCCTAAACAAGTTGGCACAATTAAACAAAGAAACATTAAACTATCTGATCATTCGATAAATCAAATCTCTATCGTTAATGATAATTTCACATTTTCACATAATTTTTTTTTTTTTTTTAAAATCTTTTCCATTTTTTATTTTATCTTCTTTTAGATATTTGCAACCGCATTTTTGTTTTACAATAAAAATGGAAAATTGTTTGGCGCATATGTTATTATAATTTGAAAAGAAAATTAAAAAATAATGGATGCTAATATTCATCTTTTCATCATTAACTAATATTTCATACTTATAACAAAAAGAAGAAAGAAACTAATTAAATGCAACAAATGCATTTGTTAATTTCAACTTACTTATATTTCTGTTTTTTTTTTTTTTTTTTTCGTTTTTAGTTTAAATTTTTAAGAAATAACAAGTTTATAGAACAAAAATGTTAACTATTGCAGTGCTTTTAATTTTGAAATTTAAACTTGCTAAATTTATGGAACGAGGAAATTAGACATTTTTATGATAATAAAAATATTAATTGCATTAATTGTTTTTAATACATTTACAAATGAAATTTAACATGCTTATTCATTTAATGATTGAAAATTTTTTCAATCAAACGAAAGAAAATTTTTTATTGCAACAATTACAAATATGATAGGTTCTAGAAAATTTTACAACGATTTTCCACTCATTCATTTTATTATATTTGAAGATGTAAAATTTCGAATCTGGAAATTTTCCGGAATAAGAATGCTTTTTTTTTAAGTCTATTCGAAATTTCGTTACACCAAATGATGATATTGTTAGTAATATCTAAGCAACAAAACGGATCAATTTTTTTGCTAAAAATAATTTCATGTAATCAAATAGTTGAAATCATCTTTGCAAAAGTTATCAAAATAAAAAATTTCGCTTTTCCGCAAAATTTTTGCAATGTTGACAATTCAATCAAATTTCTTTCATGCCAGAAAAATGAATCAACTGAGAATGGATGCTGTCTATTAGCCAAATTCTGTTGTACTTTTGATGACAAAAAAATAAGCCTAATCTTTAAGTTAATCCTTAAATTTTCCATCAATGTTAATGCTTAGAAAGATAATCTATCGGAACGAAAGATCCAATTCCTTTCCCTTTAAATGACTTAATTTACATAGGAGTAATATTAAGCATTTTATATCATTAAGGAAGAAAAACTCAGGAAGTAACATTTTTCAAGAATTTTTTTTCAAATAATACTTATAATAATGGATAATGCAACAGTAAGGTTGAAAATAATTGACAAATGTGTTAAATTTCTATCTTCTTTTGACAATTTAGAAGTAATAAATTAATCTGACATTTAACAATCATTTAAGAGAAATAATATCGTTGTAATATTTTTACTTGGATCTTTTTTTTTTTTTTTGTCCAAGGAAAAAAAAAAATATTTTCTGTCATATCACCAAGACATTATTTGTAAAAAGGTTTATTAAATATAATGGGTTTATTTACCATCATTACAAATACCAAAAAATTAAATTTAATCTGTAATTTAAATGTTTCAAAAAAAAAAAACAAAACAATCACTTTATTTGGTTTTTTTTTTTTAATTTTTTTTTGTTCAAAAAAAAATGAAAAATATTTTTTGCCATATCATCAAGGCATTATTTATTAAAGGCTTAGTAACAAAAAAAAAAAAAAAGCAAACAAATGCAATAAGGCTTTCCTTGCAAGAGAAAAAAAAGCCTTTCTCTTCTCTCATTTGATAATTTTTCTTTTCTAATTCCATCTTTCTCCTTTCTTCTCTCCCTCTCTCTCTCTCTCTCTCTCTTAGTGTGATGAATGAAAAAAATATAAATTAGATAGGATATGCTTTTTTATGTATTAAAAATGCTTGGTTGCCATTGGTACAGTTATTTGCTAATAAGTTTAGCTGTTAATGTTAAAAGTTCAGTAATTTATGAAATTAGGAAATGTAATTCTAATAAAATTATAAAATTATGATTAATAATATTATTCAAAATTACATAAATCTTTTGTAAATTAATCCATAAATATTTACATATTTCGTTAACAATTAGCGAAATAATCTTTTCATTTGTTGACATATTTTATTAAGTTTTGTTCTTTAGAAAGAAAAATTTTACATATATTTTTCTTTTTTCTTCCTCGTTTTTTCATTTGCAAATTATATATTTACTTGTTTTATAAAATCCTCAACTTTTACGTCTCATTTTTAATTTCAATTATTAGTATCAGTACTATTATTGCTATTTTATTATTATTATTATTATTATTATTATTATTATTATTATTATTATTATTATTATTATTATTATTATTATTATTATTATTATTATTATTATTATTATTATTATTATTATTATTATTA